>JACVVK020000120.1:1115000-1255000 GCA_018292915.2 Batillaria attramentaria | reverse complement strand
GAACTGTTAAATCGCCCCATCCCTGAAACACCTCCAGACATCCCGCCAGCTGAGACAGAACTACCCATCAACTGCGACAAGCCCTCTAAGGCGGAGATCAGGAAAGCCATCATGACACTGAGAAATGGGAAAGCTGCAGGGCCGGACGAGATACCAGCAGAAGCCATCAAAGCAGACACAGAGACAGCCGTCAACATGCTGCACAGCCTATTCAGCAAGATCTGGGAGAAGGAAGAGGTGCCAGCCCAGTGGAAAGAAGGGATCGTCATCAAGCTGCCAAAGAAAGGGGACCTCAGGGACTGCAGCAACTACCGAGGGATCATGCTCCTGTCAGTGCCAGGCAAGGTTCTCAACAGAATTCTACTGGAGAGGATGAGGGAGGCAGTTGACCCTATGCTCCGAGACCAGCAGGCGGGCTTTCGCAGGAACAGGTCCTGCGCTGACCAGATCGCCAGCCTACGCATCATTGTTGAGCAGTCACTGGAGTGGAACTCCCCCCTCTACATCAACTTCATAGACTATGAGAAGGCCTTCGACAGTGTAGACAGAGAGGCGCTGTGGAAGCTGCTAAGGCACTATGGAGTTCCCGGGAAGATCATCTCCCTGATCCAGTGCACCTACAAAGACATGAGCTGCAGGATTGCCCATGCCGGCCAGTGGTCAGAAAGCTTTGAGGTGAAGACCGGAGTCCGCCAGGGATGCCTGTTGTCCCCATTCCTCTTTCTCCTGGTCATCGACTGGATCATGAAGACCACCACAACAGGCAGGAAAAACGGGATACAGTGGACACTCTGGACGCAGCTGGATGACCTCGACTTCGCGGACGACCTGGCGCTCCTGTCTCACAGCCACAGCCAGATGCAGGACAAGACTACATGCCTGGAAGCCACATCAGCCGGAACAGGGCTCAAGATCAACAGGAGGAAAACCGAGCTGATGAAGATCAACACCACTGCCAACACACCAGTCACAGTCGGTGGAGAGCCCATCAGGGAGGTAGAGTCCTTTGTCTACCTGGGGAGTGTGGTTGATGGACAGGGAGGCACAGACCGAGACGTCACAGCCAGAATCGGCAAGGCAAGAGCAGCAATGGTCATGCTGAAGAACATCTGGGCATCCAAAGTTGTCAGCATAAGAACCAAACTTCGCATCTTCAACTCCAACGTGAAGTCAGTTCTGCTCTACGGATGCGAAACATGGAGGACAACAAAGACGATGCAGCAGAAGATCCAGACATTTCTCAACACCTGTCTGAGGCGCATCTTCAACATCCGATGGCCAGAGAAGATCCGGAACGAAGAGCTGTGGGAGCGAGCAGGGCAGGAACCAGCGACCAAGCAGATCCTGCGGAGGAAGTGGGGCTGGATTGGACACACCCTCAGGAAGCCAGCATCCAGCACCACACACCAAGCCCTGACATGGAACCCACAGGGGAAAAGGAAGAGAGGCCGGCCTCGCAACAGCTGGAGGCGGGACACTGAGGCAGAGTTATATAAGCAGGGGACCAACTGGACTGGAGTGGCAAGAATAGCCCAGAACAGAGTGCGATGGCGAAGGGTTGTCGATGGCCTATGCTCCACGTGGAGCCAGGGGCCTAAGTAAGTAAGTAATGCAAAAAAAACAACTGAAAGAAACAAGAACACAACCAAACAAATATATCTCACACACACAAAAATAACAACAAGCACATAAATCGGAAAAAAAAAGAAAAAAAATGTTCCTATGGCCCTGTGCTTTTGGGGACAATAAAGTTTTGTAACAATAAAGTTAAAAATAAATACTGACATAGCTCTACATTGGTTAGAAAAGAGGGGGACCAGTTCGAGAGGGGGCCTATTTTGGATGCGAGGGGGGGACCAAAATCGCCCAGGGGGACCAGTCGAAAACGAGGCTGGATGTCTAAGGGGGGGACCATTATAGAGCAGTTTTTGCCACGAATTGGTCCCCCGGGGGACTACTTCAGAGGGGGGACCGGACCGGATGCTACACCGGCAACAATAACAACAAAACAGACAAAATAAAATGAAGTTTGGAGAAACAACTTTGTAGGACGGGGCCGTTCCTCCTTGTCTTAGAATGAGTGAAATTTTCTTGGAAATGTACTTTCGGTTTCTTACAATGAGTGAAATTTTCTTGGAAATGTACTTTCGGTTTCTTATATCCGAGTTTTTGTATCAAGCGGAACAAGAAATTTGCTTTCCTAAAACCGAGTTTTCTTATAAGCGAGTTTCTTGTATCCGAGTTTTTGTAATACATAATAAAGAAGAGTTTGGCCGGGGGAAAAAAATTCGTTGGCAATAACCGAGTTTTCTTATATCCGAGTTGCTTATATCCGGCGTCCACTGTAATCGTCAAATAAGTGATCACCTGCGCATTGTCTCTCATCCACACTTCTTCAGCAAGGTCTGCACTCAGCACGTGGTCTTCAGCTGTCAACAAAACCAACAGCACTTCATCAGTTCATGTAGTTGTTGCATGGAATAAAATTCTACACCAGAACAAACTTACGTCAACAGAATAGACAATTTTCACCAAATGGCTCAGTTTACCAGTGTGTTTACCCAATACCAACAGAAGACAGGAATTCGATAGTTCATTCCATACAGGTTTGATTGTATTCACTTATTCAGCTTCTTGTTTTGTGGGTTTTGGTTGGGTTTTCTTTTTTTTTGGGGGGGGGGGGGGGGTTGCCGCAAAGACTTTCTGTGCAATCTAGCAAATTTGCCGAGGGAAACGATCAGACATAACACATAACCAGGCATGGCTTGGGGGGAGGGGGGGGGGGGACCCTTAACTGGCACACCATCACCACCACCAAAACTACCATTACGAACACCACTGTTCACCTCTTTCGTTGAACAGTTTGTGGATGTGGGAAAGATGAATGAGGAACCCTCTGGAGTTGGAAAACAGTCTCGGGCATGCAGGACACTTGAAATAAATCTTGGGTTTGGCACTGGCAGGCGTACGCTTCAATTCATCAAGAGCAGGTTGAACTGTGGCATTCTCCACACTTTCTGTTTTTACAGACAGGTCCTCCACCAGATCAGGTAAGATTTTGGTTTCACATTCTGGACTGTCATCGCTTTCTCGGCATTCTGAAGTGACAATATCAGTTTGTTCTTTAAAATCACCAGTACCTTTGTTTGGAGAGGTGTTTCGCTCCTCTCCGACGCCACTCTGGCAAGCAGAGGCACAACTTCTTTTGCTGACATCACTTGACACTGACAGTGCTGTATCTTGGTGCATCTGCACAGTGGATGTGCTCTGGAAATATCCAAAAGTTTCCCTCCTAGTCCTACACTAAGCAGCTGTAGACAGTGATAACCTGTCTGACGAAGCAGGCATGCCTACTGGTGACTGAAATGTATTTGAAAGCGACGACGATTCACATCGGAGAAAAGCCATGTTCCAGCGTCTCCAACGTGCTCGTCTTTTGTGATGTCCACAACGCTGAGGAAGAACACAGGGGGGAAGTGTCATGTGGTCGAACTGGAAGAACAAGCGACAAATCTCCTTGCGGAGGCAGAGGGATGTCCAACACAGCTAGAAAGTTGATCACATTCTGTGCCCCAGTTCCACATAGCAGCATGTCTGAGATCAAGAGAAAGTTGAGAAAAAGAACCGACATTAGATTTTTTTTTTTTTTTTAAACTACTTTATTGTCCCTTTCGGGAAATTCGGGCTGCTCACCCCCCCCCCCCTTCCCTCCCCCCCCCCTTCCGGGGAAACTTGGTTCTAACCCGAAACCTCAACTAATCTTATCTAGATTACTAAGCCTAACCTTCCTTCAAACTGGGTTACTAACCCTAAACCTCCTTCAAACTACATACTAATCCTAACCCTCCTTCATGCATGTATTACCACTTAAACCTTGTTTTCGGTAATCCGTCAGTAGTACCCTGTGGAGTGTCAGTGTGCAAGTTTGCGTGTGTGCGTTAAAGAGGGGGGCGGGCGGGAGGCGGGGAAATTCTTAGAAAGCAATTAAGAAAATCCTCACTGATCGAAGCTTTGATGTTGACTTCAAACATTTTACTGCCGTCTTCTGATGTCTGCATTTTCGCCGTGTACACATCATTTGTGAATTCAAATTAAAAAAACAAATGCAAAACATCTTTATTGTCCAGTTTAAAAACCGGAAAATTTCCTTTTGGTGCCCGCACTGCACAGTTTAAAATAAAATAAGGTTAAGTATCACAGCATACACGTATACATTTAAAAAAAAATAAAAAGTGGAATGACTAAAAATAAGAGTACATTCATTTAAAAAAACCGGACTGCACACACACACACACACACACGATGCACTGTACTTTTAAAAGCATAAAAGGCATAAACCTGATACAGGTGAGCAGGCTTCCACTGACATAGCATGTGAACTGTGACAAGACACCACACGGAAAAAACACGAAGAGCATGCTGGCCAAACCAACCCGTGCCTCTTTCTCGGTTCTGTTAAGATCAAGAACAGCGCTGCAATTTTTACAAATCAAATGTTTGGCGAATTCACCGAGGTCAATAATTCTCAAACCGTCTCTCCAGGTCAAGCTGTATGGACGGTTACGTTCTCTCAAAATGGCGTTACCTGACGCCACCCTGGGCTGATAGGGAAGGTAATTCCAATGTTCAATGTACGTTGCACCACAAGAGTGGCTTCCCTTAAAAAAAAGGCTACTTTTAGCAGCCACACGCTGTTCACATGGCAGAGGCAGCAAAAACCAATGGTATGGTGATATATACATGCCACAAACTAAGCAGTGTAGTGGAACTGACTATCACGAAAAGGCACAGAAACTTCTTTTTCTTCTGCGTTCCCTGTTCTGGACTCCGCCTCAGATGATTAGGTTTATGGTCTTTATATAAGCAGTGGTCTTCAAGAGGTCTGTTTTGCTGCCCCAGAGTTTCTCTGCCAGTGTGGCTCCGTTCGGCCAGTGTTGTGTCCTTGCTTCTTCGAAGAGGGGGCAGGACTGCAGAATGTGTTCCGGGGTTTGAGGGGCTGTTCCGCACGGACAGTCTGGTGAGTGTGACAGCCCAAGGCGGCACAGGTGGGCACGCAGTCTGCAGTGTCCAGTTCGTAGTCTGAAGATGGTGGTCTGTTCATAACGCTGGAGCTGTGGCATCTGGTCGTTAGACGGGGGATTGTGTTGCGCCGTCCAGATTGTCTTGTACTGATGTTTTACCAGAGTCTTGGCTTCTGTGTAGGAGACTGCCTGCTGGGGTTGCTCTTTTCTGCTGCCAGACTTGGCCAGTCGGTCTGCCTCTTCGTTTCCTGTGAGACCACAGTGAGCAGGGATCCACTGTACGGCAACCTTCATCTGTTGTGAGAGGGCAGCTAGAAGACACAGAAACAACGAGGTGACTACATAATACCACATGACGCCGAATACATCTATCGCGAGCACCATTTATTCGGTCTGCACACAGTGTGAAAACCAACCCCCCGAAGATAAAACCCCTACCCCTAGCCCTGCCCGCTATGAGCCCGCGCCAACTAAACACGTTACCTTGTCGGCTGCTGAACACGAACTGGCTCTCTCAGGGGTCGTGGGCCGGGCCCGGGCCCGGGCCGTCGGCGCTGATTGGCTGCCTAGGATAGCCTCTGATTGGCGGATGCCCGCCAATCGGTCTGTCCGTTAATAACCACTACACTCTCCCCCATCCTGACAAGTGGCCGTTCCATATGTGCATACAAATAATTAAAGAAACAAAACAAAAACAAACCGAGCCCCCTCCGGGAGCTTCCCGGAGCTGCTCGTCCATCGTCTTCACCCTCCCTGGGTGTTGAGCTCTATTACGGCCCCTAATTATTGGGCGCCAAAAGAACATGATCCGCCCCTCATGGGGCACATTAAAGTTCATGATCAACAACAACAACAACAACAACAACAACAACAACAACAACAACAAAACTCAGAGGGTTAGACCCTCCCTGGGTCCCCCTCAAGGAGTACCATGCTAGAGTCGGAACGAAAAGCTCGGAGCGCTAGACCCTCCCTGGGTCCCCCTCAAGCAGTACCATGCTAGAGTCGGAACGAAAAGCTCGGAGCGCTAGACCCTCCCTGGGTCCCCCTCAAGGAGTACCATGCTAGAGTCGGAACGAAAAGCTCGGAGCGCTAGACCCTCCCTGGGTCCCCCTCAAGGAGTACCATGCTAGAGTCGGAACGAAAAGCTCGGAGCGCTAGACCCTCCCTGGGTCCCCCTCAAGGAGTACCATGCTAGAGTCGGAACGAAGAGCTCGGAGCGCTAGACCCTCCCTGGGCCCCCCTCAAGCAGTACCATGCTAGAGTCGGAACGAAGAGCTCGGAGCGCTAGACCCTCCCTGGGCCCCCCTCAAGCAGTACCATGCTAGAGTCGGAACGAAGAGCTCGGAGCTCAAATATGAGGATGGGTCTCCGTCCGGAATGGGACAGGGGCGAATGGGACAGTTAGCCAATCAGCGGTCGCCGGGAATGAGACTCATGAATGCGAATGACACTCATGAATGCGAATGGGACTGCCGCTTTTTCCATCGGTTGTCTTGCCCCGTCCTTCACCTTGGCTTGACTGACATCAATGGCGGCCCCCAGTGTCCAGCCGCTGGCGGTCGCTTCAACGTCAAAACAAGTAAGTATCTCGAAATTTATGCTCTTCTCCGCGCACTGATTTATTTGATGGCAAATTCGGGGTGGCGACAGATCTGTGTCACGTTCGCAGCAGTGCAAAAAGTCTGGAAAAGTAGTTATTTGCTGTGGAAGACCCATCAAGTTCCTGGCTAGTAAAAGTGGGTCATGCTCGTAGTGAAACGATGTTGTGAAACTGAAAGTATACATTTAGAGTGTGGAACGTTTTCCTCTGCACAGAGGTCGCTCGCTACTAGACTGTCCTTGATAAAAATATCCGTTGTTGTAACCGAATCGTTCGCTTCCAGGCTTCCACTTCAGATTTTTCATAGCTTGTGTGTGTGTGTGTGTGTGTGTGTGTGTGTGTGTGTGCTGTACGATCTCAGCCCTCCGTAAGCATTTCCCCTCTGTAGTCCCACTGTTTCCCCTACCCCCCCCCCCCTTTTTTTTTTTTTTTGGCAAAAGAAAAAGGAAGTGCAGCTCTCAGCAGATCTGTTGAAACCCAGTATGGGAGGGGGTGGGGGAGGCTGGTGATCTTATGTTTAGAAGTTGAATAATCATAAGAGATGTGTCTACCGTGTGCGCACATGTGTGTGTGTTTATGTGTATATAATATGTGTGTGTGTATGTGTATGTAATATGTGTGTGTGTATGTGTATGTAATATGTGTGTGTGTGTGTGTGTGTGTGTTTTCTGAGATTACGTTTGTGTGTAGTGTGTGCTATATTGTTTCTTATAATGTTCACAGGTACTACGCCAGTGACATCATGCCAAAAGAAGGCATCGGGGAGCAGCAGTGGCTGCAGCGCTTGAGGGCTTTTGCTGCTGGAACTTTTACCTTCTAAAAGGGCCAGCACCCGCCAAAAAATTCGAAATGGGCAAAAATGTTACAGAAGATTAGCGATTGTCCCTCACAGAAAGCAGGATCAATGAAGAGGGACCTCTTTGGAAACGAGATAAAGTGCACATGCTCCTTCCACCCAAAAGAAAAGGTAAAAAGTAGCAACATACAACCTCTCAGCCTCACATGCATGCATATATTCTATGGGTTTCAGTGTAATGTTACACCTCCAGCCATAAAATCATGTGACTGGCCACATGTCATTGTATTAATAACAGCTTTAGTGTAAAATTTAACTTCACAGCACAGTATTGCAAAATTTACCTTTACTAGCGATGTGTTGAAAATTTATCAGAGTACAGCTTGTGTTTGTTTTTCAGATTTTTTGTTGTTGTTGTTGAATATCAAACTGATCCTGACTGATAATTCCAACTGATGTTCTGGCTTGTTTCAGAATCCACACCAGCCTTTGCTACCCACCTTAGGTGGAACTGACGTGAGTGTTGATATGGATAACATACATGTGGGGGTGGGTGGGGGAAGATGGTGTGGCAGACCAGTTTCCTGGTGTTTGTTTGTTTGCTTTGCCACTGCTGTCAAGCAGTTGAGTCCCAACTGCTACTGTTTCCTTTTTTGCGGGTGGGGTGGGGGAGGGGGGGGTGATGCCTTTTTTGTGTATGTGAACACTGTTTTGCTTATGATGGTCACAGAAATTTAAGGACAGTTATGTACAACATGGCAGTTTTACTGATTCAGCACCAATTCAATCATAAGTAGTTTAAGGGTTTTGATGTCTTGCTTGTTTACTTGTATAAACAGAAAGAAGCAACTGCATTGCAAGAATGTGTTTATCGTTGTTTTCTTTCTTTCTTTTTTATAACAGGATGACTTTCTTGTTCAGATGAATGCAGAGGATGATGAATACCTAGCAAAAGTGGATTTGGAGGTGATCTTTCCACTAAACCATACTCCTTATAATCCTTTCACTAGCATATGTAACTCTTTAGGGTCTGGGCACATAACTTCTGTGCTTAGCTTGCACCCTTCCTTTTGATTTTTTCCCCACCCCCTACTGACCTTGCAGAACATCCTGCAACCTTTGTGTGACAGAAATGTTCCCTGGTAAAACTCAGCTTACTCTACTTATTTTAAAACAGCTGCATCATTGTTTTGTCATCACCGTGAGATCAAGGGTGCATTCATGCAGAGCCCCTTCGCTACCATTCAGTAACTAGCAGAGGCTTTATTGTCTCTTTACTGTGGGGCTGTCCCTATAAGCAGGCAGATAGCTCCACTAGCTGAACATAGCCCAGGTCTGTCCTGAGTTTGGACTGATTGTGTATCAACTTTTCCAAGTAAAGTGCCCAGATTCCTCCCTTCTTTGAAACACACACACACTCTCTCTCTCTCTCTCTCTCTTAATATTAACAAATAAGTAAGTTGCTGGTCACAGCAATGTCTAGAGAATTATTATCTTGTACTTTTGTAGTCGCTTGCCACTGTGCCACAGAGGAAAGGACCTGCACCTTCGACTTCAACCACTTCAGCAGATACGGTATTTTGCTGAATTTTCTACACATACTCTATCACACATATGCACACACATGTAATATTACACACAATAAAAATTGAATAAATCATTTTCAGTTAAGCCAGTGGATTATTAACTCACTTTATCATCATGCTCGATGATAATTATGTGGACTGTTATCAGATTTCTTGTTATCAAATGTTTAAATATATTTAAAGGCAGTTTTGGAAAATATGACTTTTTCCCCTGTTCAGAGTATGGTTCAGATTTCTTTATTCTGTTATCATGCATCATCACTATCAACTATCAGGCACATGTCGCATGGTTGGGGGAGCCATCCGGTCCTGGGCAGCCACAGGCTGCACTTTCCACGTCTGCAGCACTCAAGGAAAAAACAGTGAGATAAACTGCTTGAAGCTTTACTGTATATTCCCTGTATGTTTAATTATTCACTCACTTAGGCAGAAAAGAAACTGTTACAGAAATGTAGATGTGCTTGTGTGCATGTTATGCTACGAAAAAACAAAACAAAAACAAAAACCCTCCTTTCTGAAGTGAAATGTTTTGAAACTCTCTCTCTCTCTCACACACACACACACACACACACACACACACACACACACACACACACACACACACACACGATCCTATTCCTAAGTGACTAACTGGTTTCAACAAACTCTAGAGGATTTTTATCTTGTATGTTTGTAGTCAGTTGCTGCTGTGCCACAGGTGAAAGGACCTGCACCTTCGACTTCAACCACTTCAGCAGATACGGTATTTTGCTAAACTTTCTACACATACGCTAGCTATCACTCTCTCTCTCTCTCTCTCACACACACACACACACACACACACACACACACACACACACACACACACACACATTATGTGGACTGTAATCAGATTCCCAGTTATGAAGTGAAACCTTTGTTTTGAAACACTCTGTCTCTCTTTCTGTCACACACACACGCACGCATACACACACACACACACACACACACACACACACATACACACACACACGCATGATCCTATTCCTAAGTGACTAACTGGTTTCAACAAACTCTAGAGGATTTTTATCTTGTATGTTTGTAGTCAGTTGCTGCTGTGCCACAGGTAAAAGGACCTGCACCTTCGACTTCAACCACTTCAGCAGATACGGTATTTTGCTAAACTTTCTACACATGTATACTCTAGCTATCACACACACACACACACACACACACACACACACACACACACACACACACACACACACACACACAAAATGTAATTTACACACAATAAAAATTGAATATATCATTTTCAGGAAAGCCAGTAGATTATTAACTCACTTTATCATGATGCTCGATGATAATTATGTGGCCTATCCAGCTGTCAGTTGTAACTTGTATAAGGTAATTTTGACAATATATGAGTGTTTTTCCTATGCAAAGAATGGTTCAGATTTTTTCATTCTTGTTATCATGCATTGTCAGTATCAGGCACGAAGCCCATTAGACATCACACAGATGGGGGAGCCATCCGTTCCTGGGCAGCCACAGGCTGCACTTTCCACGTCTGCAGCACTCAAGGAAACACAAGTGAGATAAACTGCTTGAAGGTTTACTGTATATTCCCTGTACGTCTTAATTTTAACTCATGCAGGTAGAAAACCACTGCTTAAGAAAGGTACATGCATGTTCTAAAAGCCCAAAGAAGTGAAGCCTTATTTGGAAAACTAGATATTTCTTCAGTGCACATGAAAGTTGTTCACCTACTATTCTGTCTGATATCATTGTAATTCCTCAAGCACAATTATGTGTTTCAACTTCCATACATCCTTATGTAGACACATGTTTGTCCTTTCAAGTATTTCAGTAAAGTACTGTTCTTTATGCTCAGATGATGCAGTGTCTTCAACAAACAGTGACCAGCACAGATTCTTCCACCATTTCTGGGGCTGTGGTAAGAATCACCATTGCAACATTGAGACGTTTCCTGTGCAGCCTAATTACATGTACTGTGTACATTTAAAGGCAGAGGCATTCACATGCACTGAGACATTTGATCTCTATCATAAATGACTATTTACTTGCTTATTATTGGTGCTGTGCTTTATCAGAGGACACCCCTTTCCACACTAATAATAGTAATACTTACATAATGAACACCAAGAAGGCTTTTGTTTCTTTCGATGTATGTGTGTTTTTTTGTGTTTTTTTTTTTAAGGATGTTTGTCTTCAAAGGACATTTGATAAATACATTCTACTCATAATAGGGTGAATAGTGCGTGAACAGTGGGGAAGACTTTAGAGGCTGAGATTTACTGCAGCTCAGTCTCAATGCGCTTAGCCACTTAACACGCATATGTTTTCTACCATAGTTACTTCATATCGCTTCTTGGGCTATGTTTGTAAGTAAAGCTAACATCGGTATGGCATTGTTGAATTAACAGGTGTGTTTCATTTAAAGTGACTTGCTATAACATAATGTACAAACCAAGGCAGGTAGTCAGTATGCAGTTGTCTTTGTTGCAAAGGTATCAAAGGATGACAGCCAACAAAGAGCGTTTCTCCCACAAACCGCCAAGGGTGTGCAACTACAAGTTAAAATGGTGCCACTTATTGGTCTTGTCCTGCCCGTTCTCCCACCCCTTCACCCCAGTTTATTTGTTTCAACCCAGTTATTATGATACTAATAATAGTCTGCATGTGCAAACAAAAAATACAGTAACACCAAACACATGATTTGCATAAACATAGAATTTTTTGTCTTTGTTGTTGACAATATTTGTGCATGCGCAACCTTGTGGTGAAAGCAGGCCTTTTCACGCTCTGCATATCACCAGCCAACATTTCAAGGTTTGTAAACTTTTATACAGTTTTTATGTTGTGCATGTCCTTTATTGCTTACGTTTTGATATTGTGAGTCTATGTTATATCCCTCCATCCTCCTCATTTCATTTATTGAATTTCTGTCATTTTCTGCTCGTTTGTTCTCAGGAATTACTATTACAAAACAGTAGACACACCAAACATGGCACAATGGTACTTCTCACTATGTCTTTTCATATATAGTGTTTTCAATGATCTCTTTTGAAGGTCAAGCGAGGCAAATGGATCTTGATGAAAGTACCCAAACTTCATTCCTGCTTCATTACTCAGCAACTCTAAGCACCTGACAACATAAACTTGGCACATTTATACTGGGTATAGAAAGTGTCTGTTCATGCATATTAGCATAACCTTGGTCACAGCGATCAGGCAAATTATCAGAAGTCATTGTTTTTGCAGAGCATTTTCCTTTTTTGCATGAACAGTTTGTAACAGTGGCTTTTGAGCAACCCCTAGTAAAGATCAGTCACATGTGAGTCAGGGGCTTTACATTCTTTTTGCTTTCCTTGTTGGTTTCCTTTTTGCGTTGTTTCTGCCAAATGTTCTTAAATCCTTCAGTCATATCTCTTGCAAAATCAAATTTCAGCCACAACAAGGAAAGGTGAAGGGGTGTGTGTGTGTGTGTGTGTGTGTGTGTGTGTGTGTGTGTGTGTGTGTGTGTGTGTGTGTTTGACTCTGGAGGGTGGTGGGGGGTGGTGAGAGATAGTTGAAAGTTGAAGAAAGAAAATTAAAAGTGTGCAACGTTTGGATTATAAGTGTTTGTTACATTTATACATGTACAACAAAAATTTCTGAGGCAGCACACTATGAAAACACAGGTTTAGATTATTATCAAATGTGTTCCAGCTGACTGCTTAGTTCCAGCCAGCTTGATCTGAAAGGTTGAATCACCAGACATGGATGTTTTGTTATTTTTACTTTGGCAAATGTGTGTTTGGAGGGGGAGTGGGGTAGTGTGTGCTAATTGTAAATTGATTTTCTGTGGCCAGTATTTCTTGAGTTTTGTTTACTCTGGATGTGTGCCATTGAATGGCCTTTATTATCATTGAATTACAGGTACCAGACGGATGGAGAGAAAAGCTTACCGCAGATGAAGAACAGTACATTCAACATCAACTGTATGACACAGTCGGCAATTTGAAAGAACCACTCCAGAACTGGTACAGTCCACCGCAGACTGATATGAAGCCAAAGGTTAGCTAGGTTAAATATTTTCTCTTTCCTCTTCATGTCATTTGCCATTTACACAGTCAGGCTCGATAGTGAGCATCAGGTCTGTCATTTCTATCTGACATTGTCATGTTGGCAATGGACTCATGATAGTGTGATTTTCTGGAGAGTACCTGTGGATCAGTACTGCCGACTTCAGCCTTACTGAGGTATATATATTGATGCAGATAATATAGGAATAGGATGTTTGTAAAGGTTTGATGCACATAGGGATTGCAAATAAATGCACACCACAAAGACAAAATATATATACACAAACTATGTTTAAGTAATATACTGCTGTAACCACTCTAACGTCATGACTAACAAGGCAAGTTCCGTAAAATATGTTTTGTTAATTTATATGTTCGGGTGTGTAAGTACTGTTATTTCCGTAACAATTTGGGCGCGCTACTAGTAAGTTCAGTTTGTGTGTAAGACAAGCTGTTAATTTTGAAAATTTAACAGTTTCCAGGACGTTATTTCCGACGGCGTCTATTTTTATGGATGCCAAGAAAAATGTGGCAGCTGCTTCTGAAGTGTCCGTCATGCAGTCATCCACAACTGATGTCAAAGGGACTGTACAGAAGACTTCGCCAGGTCATAGACCTTACAGATACCTACCTCATGGCTTCCGAGTACTTGTACTGTCCTGGTTGCAAGAGGACCATTATTGCTTGGGACAGCAACATCACAAACCAGCTTACAGCACAGTATGCAGAGAAGTTTCCTGCTGTTTTGACACACAAATTTGCCTGCGACAAGGCTGTTGTGTGCTTGCTGAGGGCGAGAACATTCAATAACACGCCTACTGCTCTGCGAAATAACATTCAAGAGCTCCACAGCACTGCCTTCCTTAAGAAGGTTGTCCAGTACCTGGCTGCCTCCAAGCTCGCCAAACAGCGGGAGCTGTTGGGCATAACACCAGAGGTGGTAGCAGACATACCTGTCCCACCACCGACAGTCCCCAACCCAAGGTGGTTTCTTGCATGTTACGTTCTGGATGTGTACAGCAGACTGAATGAGATCAAAGCATCAATAACATCCATGCGTGGGGACATACTAAAGATTGACTCAACGAAAAAGGTGTGTTATAATCAGTTTCTGAGAAGTGCATGAAGAATGATTGACAAACACATGCTACAGTTTGCATGAGTGGAATCAGGGATCACACAGGGGTTGGCTCTTATTTGTCTTCAGATAACAAGAAAAACTACATGTGTGCAACATGGATTGTGGCAGATGTATTTGGTGGTGATACTCAAGTACATGTTCGTTCACCACTGGGTACTGATAAGAACTGCTTCCTTCTTGTGACTGTTTGGCACTTGAATCTCTGGAAAAGCCCTGAAATCTTGCCTTTCAGGTGCATCCTACTTTTGCCCCTGCAGCTGACAGTTTAGCTAAAAAATACAGTATCAGTCAGTATAGTATTCAGTTCTGACATGGCAGAATTGGAGCAGATATTTTTGTTGGGTTTGTGTATAGCCTTTGAGTATATCCTGGATATTGATGATGCGCACATACCATTGCTTCATATTTCATTAACATTATTCTAACTGCCTCTACAGATCTGCAAGAAGCTTCAGGGGACAGGAGCAGGATCTGCAAACTGGGCAACAAATGTTGGCAATGAGCTGGGCCAGATTCTTACCTGTGTGATCACAGATTCTGAAGCTACGGATTCCCTGCAGGTTGTTTTTGACTACTGCATGCAAAGGGATAGAGACAAACACAAAGAAAGATTTCCCTGTAACAAAATGTCTAGGTTTTTAAATGAAAAATTAACTCGGACATTATCTGACTCCATAAACAATGAAAATTATCACTTGCTAGAATATCTATAGCAGAGTAACTTTTCGTGTATTTTGAGAGATGAACTATTGAGCAGTGGTTTGTTAGCACATTGAGTTTGATTGGTAATATTATCAGGTATGAATATTTATAATTATGTTCTTATAATTGTCTATTGCAGCCAATGGCAGACGGCTTGATGCGAAGGTATCTGGGAAGCTCACCACCGGCTGTCTTGTACACAGACCGTGACTGCTGCACACAATCAGGAAGCCAGTCAAAGATTGCTCGGTTGTTCCACAGGTGGGAATTTATGCATGTAGAGCACCATGCTGCAGTTTGGTCTATCAAAGTTGTATCTGTTCTGCCTTAATGGTTAGTAGAGCTCTTTACGCAGTACACTTTAGTCTGCAGGTGTTGACAAACATTTAAACTCTGCTACTCAACATTTGCTGGCTGACTTCTCAGTATTATTTTAGCATTGAAGCATTGTCTCCGTGCCAGCCTGTGATGTATTGTCACTGTGCAAGTGTGGTATGATGCACACAGCTACCAAACACCAAGTATAGGAGATCGGCCTGTAAGAGTCAGTCTGTGTATGAACACTTGAATCATGGTGAGATTAGTTTCAAAATAGTTGTTCACCAAAATGGTAAGCAGATAAATGGATTTGTCTGGACAGATGGGAGGGCCTCCAAGTGAGACTGGACATTTGGCACTTTATGAGGCGTTTGGCAACAGCGGTCACCATTGAATCGCATCCGCTGTATGGGTTCTTCATGGCTCACCTCTCACACGCCATCTTCATGTGGGACCCATCAGATCTCCGGCTACTGAAAGATGCTAAGAAGCGGGAACTAAGTACTGCCGGCATTCCTGCCCCGTCAGAGGAGGCTGTCCTCCATCACACAACAAGAGAGGAAATGCTGAGGTTTGAAACCATTTCAACAACAATTTAAAAAAAAAAAACCCAAAAAACCCCTTCTTTATACTTATATATGAAAGTCGTAGGAGAAGCTTCTGAGGACATTGAGGACAAAACCATTAACCCATTCAGTGCCCAGCAACCGAAAAATCAGTCACCACTGTATATCCATGTATGCATCAAGTGACACACTGGCACTGTGATATTTGGTGGTGCATATTTGGTTCTTAAGAAAATGTTCATAGCAAAGTGCTCAAACTGTACCATGTATAACTTATCAGATTGCTTCAGTTCCTTGGAGTATGCCTTAAAATTTCTCTTTTTGGAGGTGCAGCCTACTTTAATAGTGTGTGTGTGTGTGTGTGTGTGTGTTGTTGTTGTTTGTTTCAGGCACTGCAAACGTCGAACAAGAGGTGCTGCAGCCACAGAACGCTGCCTGAGAAAGCTAATCACTTCACTGATGAGTGCCACTGATGGCCTGGGAATGCCTCTGTTCAAGGACACCATCATGACCATCTGGGAGGAACAGAAAAGGCACATCCCTTGCTTACAAGACCCACCAGGAGTCAACCTCTACACAAGGGTGGGTCAGGTGATGAAGGGAGGAATGCCACTTCCAGTGTACAGATGTGGACGAGGGTCGACATCACTCGAAAGTTTCCACCTCCATCTTCAGCATTTTATCCCAGGTACATCAGCGGCACCCATCAACTTCCAGGCATACCTGCTGGACGGCATATTTCGATGGAATATTGCCCGTTCCATTCAGTCCCGTTGTCCACACCCATCTCCTGCAGACAACATCAGATGCTTCGACATCCAACTGCAGGGGAAAGTGAATGCCCTCAGTCGAGAAATGTTGGGTAGAAATTTCCAGCCTAACTTCCAGCTGCCTGAGGAGTACACCGGTGAAACACTTGGACTTGACTACCTTTTCCAGCAGTCAAGTGGAGTTCTCCTTGGTGAATCACCATCTCTTGCAGAGGACATTGACATCGCCTGCGATGGTGACAACAACAGTGACATTGAAGAAGATGATGATCTGCCAATATCAGCAGTTGATGACATCGAGCTGCAGACCACACTGCCTCCAGAACAAGATAAAGTAAGTAACAGCTTCTTGGTTATTAGTCACATGGCTGTCACTTGTAGGAAAACAGGTAGATCAATACAGGTGGATTTCTGTTACAGTCGCACTCGCCTAAACGAAACACGCTTAAGCAAAAAACTCGGATAACAGAAACCAAAACCAATTCCCCGCCCGACCCCCCTCTTTGTAAGACTATTTTTAATTCGGATAAGCCAAACTCTGTCAAAAAATAGCTAACTCAAACACGGATATCTCAAACGTGATTTGACAGTTAAGCCGAACTCTAAACACTGTCGGAGAGACTTTTTTTAATTTTTGATTGAAAAACACGTCGGGAAGATAAACATATTTCGTCACGGCTATAATTATCCTACAGAAACGAACACGTCACCTGTTTTCAGTATGCGGGAAACTGATGACGCGTGCCACATGTTTTGCAGGCACCATTGTTTGGACAGAAAGAGTAGTAAGTTTGCGTGCGTGAATTAGGTGGTGGGTTCAGGGTTAGAGATGGGATGGCCGAGGGAGGGGCACTGGGGAGGTGCAGGTCGAAAGGTAACCTTGGGAGATTTGCGATGGGCGTGGTTTATGGGCTAGCCGAAAGGATGTGAGCTCGGGCTTAGATTTGTGCGTGCACGATTGTTTCTTTTGGCGTGTGTAGGGGAGGGAGTGTGTAACATGCAGTCTCCCAGTGTGTGTGTGTGTGTGTGGGGGAGGGGGCGGGGGGAGATGGAGCGTGCATTGGCTTGTGCGTATAGAAGCGCGCACATGTGTGTGTGTGTGTGGGTGGGTGGGGGAGGGGTGGAGGTGGGGGGGGGGGTGGAGTGCAGGAACGGAGTGGAGCGTGCATTGATTTGTGCGTACAGTAATGCGCGCGCGCATTGTGTGTGCGTGTGTGCGTGCGTGTGCGTGTGTGTATTTTCACCATTTAGTTTTACATTTTTTTTTGGGGGGTCGAATAAAGTCCCACTGAAGAAAGCACTTGTAACTTGTCACTGTTTTGATCTTATTCATTTTCACACACACACACACACACACACACACACACACACACACACACACACACACACACACACACCACGCAGAGAGAGAGAGAGAGAGTTGTCTGTGTTACTAGTCTCAGGAATCAATAAGCTCGACCCATGTCTCTCTCAGACCGTTTCCATTATACACATTTGCATATATACATGCTCATAAAAAAGCAGCATACACGTCTACAAACTTTCGCAAAATTATCAATTGGATGTTTCAGTTGCAAAGGGAAAGCAAAGATATTCTCTTTTATCCTGAAAAAAAACCTCGCTTAAGCCGAACTGCAGGGTAATTTCTCGGGGAAAAGTTTGGCTTATCCGAACTCGGATATGCAGAAACTCGGATAAGCGAAACGATTTTTCATTCCCCGGGCGAGTTCGGCTTAAGCGTGTTTGACTGTATATAGCAATCAGTGGTTTAGAGTTCAAATTACACCATGGTCAAATATTTCTTAAGCAGAAAGAAAGCAGAATTTTCTTGACTGTAGTATTTGTGATTATTGATTCCGCTGATTTAATTATGTTTTTTCATTGTTTTTCTAGGATTTGACGGACCAGTTACCTCAGGATGAACCTACTGTGCAAGCAGACACTGCCACTGATGCAAGTGGCCTGCCAGCGTGGAACAAGGTTCTGGAGCTTGCACACTTCCTTGTGCAGCTTAAATCTGCAGTACTCATGGATACTGACGCCAAGGAAGTGTGCAGGCTCTACGATCAGTTGTTGGCATTTGACAAGCAGCCATTGCAGCACCCAAGGATACCATCCAGACCCACTACTGGAAGATACCGGAGGACACAGCCGGTAGAGGGTCAAGCAACTGACCTGACTGCAAAGTATGTTTAAATACTAAACTACAGTTTATTTTGCCTAGTTTCAGGATAAGTTTTATGCTTAGTTACTATTACTTATAGTATACTATGAGTACAGTTGTGAATGCTGCTGTAGTT
Source organism: Batillaria attramentaria (assembly GCA_018292915.2). Classification (NCBI taxonomy): domain Eukaryota; kingdom Metazoa; phylum Mollusca; class Gastropoda; family Batillariidae; genus Batillaria; species Batillaria attramentaria. The sequence continues at coordinate 1,236,151 of JACVVK020000120.1, read as the reverse complement.
CTTAACACCATTTCCCAAAACCTGGGAAAGGTAAAACATATATATATACATCATCAAAAATGATGGAATAATATTCAGCACATTACCAAACAAATTCTGAGCTGCTGCAGAAATTGTCTGCTATGTGCAAAAAAATGTTTGCCAAAGAGCAAGTAAAGCTGGGGCAGACATTTTGTCATAGTGTGTTTCTTCCCAGTCAAAACAGAATTTTTTCTATTCTTTTCTTTTTTTCAGTTTTGTTTTTTGATCTGTCTTCTATCAAAATATACAAGTTCAAAATAGTTTCTTTCAGTGATGAATTTTTCTTTTCCAGGTTACTAGGCAGTGGTAGACGGTCTGCTGCCTTATCACCAGCATTGAGCCGTGTAGTGGAGGCAGTATGCCTGCTTCTCCTGAAGGAGGTGCAACACCCACAATTGCAAGCTGACGGCACCTTGTTGTCAAGGAACAAGGTAGTAGTGAGGCGTTATGCTGACCTTCAGTGGGCGCTGCAGAACAGTGCAGTTGTTCAAAAGCACACAAATCTGCACCTGTACAACATCAACGAGCACACTCTGTCATCATGGCAGAGAACCGTTGAGCGCCGTACAGATCTACAGCAGCTTATCCAGGCCCAACAGCTCGCATTGCCCACTGCTACCACTTCCATCTTCCCACTGCCTTCAGCCAAAGAAAAGCCAGCCACAGCTCCACCACCACCAGTCAGTCCCATCTGTGTGGATGAGCCGCTTGATACTACAGGCCAGGCTGCAGTAAGGTACAAACAGAAAAGAAGCACCACCTCTCCTGCTGTGACAGCCACAACATGGGTGTCACCCACCTCTCCTGCTTTAAGTGCCTTTTCTACTACTACCACAACCACTGCAACAGTATTATCCACCGCTCGTGCTGTTCCTGCCTCTCCTGCTACTACCACAACCGCCACAATGGCATCAGCCACCTCTCTTGCTGTTCCTGCCTCTCCTGCTACTGCCACAGCCACTGCAACGGTATTATCCACCTCTCCTGCTGTTACTGCCTCTCCTGCTACTACTACAACCACCAGACCAGTGTCTACTGCCTCTCATACGATATCCAGATCAACCCAGTATCGGCGTCTTAAGAAAGAAAGACAGCTAGGGTGCTGACATGAGTCGCTGCAGAAGCAAAGAATACAAGTGCAGCAAGTGCCACAGGCCTCTGTCATCCCCTGGACATAGACTATATAAACGTTTCCGATACTGTGCCGAATCTGATATGGAATTTCATACATGGAAAATGCTTGTTGACCGTCATCTCGCAGAGAAATCTTGATTTTGCTAGCCCCTTTGTACTACCATTTCCACCGTGAACACCCTAACGCAAATCTGTCTACATGCAGCAAGAAATTGTGTTTACACGCTGCAAGACAAGTTTACTCAGGATAACAATCATACACTGAAAGATTGTACTTGTAGATGTCTGCTATTCTAAACAAATTTTCCAACCATGTGTTCACGTTTTACCAGCTGCACAGCAGACTGGCATTGAGAGGAACGGATAACAGTACAGACCGTCTCAAGTTTATTGAAAGGGTCAAAGTCATTGACAGTGGAGAACAATACTATTGATATATATATATAGCTAATGACACCATTGACCTCAGTACAACAGTGATAAGGGATGACATTGTGCCAGATTATATCACTGTGTTCCAAAGTCACGTCGTCCGTGCACCTTACTCTTGACTCGTATTCCCTATGGCTCAGTTAACTCTTCAGTGCACCATGTCAAGTTTATCCAACTTTTGATAAACGCACATCTCATATTGAGTTCACCTGACAAGTTTTTGCTCATTAATTTTGGCTACGTATCATAATTTTGAGTGGGGTACATATACATTTGTACTTTTTAAACTCAGAAATCAACGGGCTATTCATTGGAGTACTTCAATTTTGTGAACTTGATATTAAATGTTGGTGTACAGTAGAGTTTTGGCGATATGCAGTAGTGGTGTAGGTAAGAATGCTTGCCTTGTTGCATTTGGAGCCTTGACATATGCGCCTAAGGGTTAAAGCCTTTAAGTGTAATTCTAGATGTGATGTTAGAAACAGGTTGTCAACAATTTTTTAATTTTGACAGTTTTTCTTCTTTTCTTGTAGTCAGAACTTAGCTTTTACTCATAGGTGACACATAGTACTGTACACAGAGTTGCCAGATGCCTAGTACTACTTTCAAACCTACTTTTGTCAAAATCAACTTGTAGACTGGTAAAGGATCAAGCAACCTTAAAATTGTGTCTGACAACATTGTTATATTTTGTAACACTTTTTCAGATCTTGATGAGGCAGAAGGTGCAGGCGTTTTCACTTCGTTATTTTTTGTTGTATTAGTGTACACATGCTAGAGTTAGTGCTCTGTACATTGGAAAATTTGTGCAAATCAGGCCAAGCTGTATAGTTTGCATTCCTCTACTAGACTTGTTCTTTTGGAGTACATTACCTGGGCAGGGTTCAGTATGAGATCCCAACAGTGTGCACCTTGCACAATCTGCTGTGATAACTAGTGCATGGAACACTGGGTGACATTTTTTGTGAATAAGATTTATCACTTGTTCTTAGAGCATGGCTGGCTCATTTCTAAATGTCTAACACACACACACACACACACACACACACACACACACACACATGATATCCTACATTTTCTTTTCACCTAACATAAGCTTAGAGTTCATTATGTTCCTCTGTGTGTGTGTGTGTGTGTGTGTGTGTGTGTGTGTGTGTGTGTGTGTTTAGTTGTGTTTGTTTTTCTTCTTTGATGAGTCATTTGACTCATGACTGATCACGTTCACTGAGTATGAGGTTTGTACTAGACATGCACATGAAGCATTATGCCACTTTTGATTGGGCTTCATGATATGTTATTAAACATAACAGAGGCAGTTGAAGAGTATCTATATGGTTTGCTGTCTGGTCAGTCATTATTTTTTGTTGTATTAGTGTACACATGCTAGAGTTAGTGCTCTGTACATTGGAAAATTTGTGCAAATGCTGTGATAACTAGTGCATGGAACACTGGGTGACATTTTTTGTGAGTAAGATTTACTTGTTCTTAGAGCACGGCTGGCTCATTTCTAAATGTCTAACACACACACACACACACACACACACACACATGATATCCTACATTTTCTTTTCACCCAACATAAGCTTAGAGTTCATTATGTTCCTCTGTGTGTGTGTGTGTGTGTGTGTGTGTGTTTAGTTGTGTTTGTTTTTCTTCTTTGATGAGTCATTTGACTCATGACTGATCACGTTCACTGAGTATGAGGTTTGTACTAGACATGCACATGAAGCATTATGCCACTTTTGATTGGGCTTCATGTTATGTTATTAAACATAACTGAGGTAGTTGAAGAGTGTATATATATATATATATATATCTATATATATATATATATATATATATATATATATATGTGTGTGTGCTGTCTGGTCAGTCTTGAGATTCTCTTTCTCAAAGCAATGTATGATTATGTGACAAAACATAGGGTGAGCAGGTGGTGGGGGTGCTAGGCGGGGAGGGGGGCATTTATTTGTGGATAATGCTGCTTATATGTTTCATGATTTACCTGTGGTTCTGCCGAGGGGGAGGGGGGGGGGGGCAGCTTCTGCCTTAGTTTAGTGGATGGGCTTAATTTTGAGATGGGGTGTTAGTGTATCATTCTGTTGTTTTTTTGTTTTTTTTTCCTTTGCTTTCGCTCTTTTTTTTTTTCCAGGTGGGTGGTGGTACTCAGGCTTATGGGTGTTGTGTATGTTCACTTAATTAAAATTGTTTAGGTTTCATTTAATTGATTATCTAGGTCACAAGGTCAAAGTTGATGGGTCACCAGTGTCCCAGTGGGTCTCTGAGGAGATGGGGGAAGGGGAGAGGGGGTAGTTTGTTGGCTTAACTTTGAAATTGGGTAGGGGGGTAGTGTGTTGCATTCAGTTGAAAAAGGGGTTAGGGGGGTGGGGGTAGTTGCTGGCTTCATTTAGAGATTTAAGTCAGTATTTGTGGCTACACTGTCTGTTATACAGTGCACTTGCAACTAAGGGTTGTTGCCAGTGTATTTTTGCAAGGTGGTCTGTTGTGTATAATTTTGTACTCATATACATATTATGTACTGCTGTTTTATATTTTCTTTTTTTTCTGTAAGACTGGCTTAATTTTGAGGTTGGATGTTAGTGTATTTTTCTGCTTTTTTTTTTTCTTTGCTTTTTTCTTTTCGGGGGGGTAATTGCTGGAGTAATTTATAGGTGGGTGGGTGGGGGGTAGTATACTGGCTTAATGGGTGGGGTGTGTGTTAGCTTGATTTAGAGATGGGGGAAGGGGAGAGGGGGCAGTGTGTTGGCTTAACTTTGAAATTGGGTTGGGGGGTAGTATGCTGCCTTAATTAAGAAAAGTGTGTGTGTCGGGGAGGGAAAGGGGCGGGGGGCATTTAGAGATTTAAGTCAGTACTTAACGTATGGTGTTCAAAACTTGTGACTACACTATCATGTCTGTTAGTCAGGCACTTGCAACTAAGGGTTGTCGCTAGTGTATTTTTGCAATGTGGTCTGTACTGTATAGTTCTGTACTCATGTACATAATTATTATGTATTGCTGTTTTAAATTTTAACTTTTTTTTGTAAGACTCACCTGTTTGTGTGTGTGTATTAAATGTTTTGAGAAGTGCGTTTATGAGGAAGATAGCTGCAGTTCAGCTTATTAATCTACACATACTTGAAAATAGTCACAGATTAAAATCTTCACACTACATGTACTTATTTCCTCTTGGAATCCTGGATATTTGTGTGTGTGTGTGTGTGTGTGTGTGTGTGTGAAAGTGGACGCATGTTCATGCACTAGTTGAAAAATACAATTAGTTTTAACCCCAAAGGATCAGCTACTATATGATTCAATCAACAAGAAAAACAACAACAACAACAACAAAAATAAAAAACAACAAAACAGACATCCATATATGCAGTATCCTTTCCCTTGAGTAGACATATGATAATTATATCACAGGATGTGTCTTAAGAATTCTGTTCTTGTTGTTCTGGGTTTTATTTGTTTTCTTTCTTTCTTTCTTTCTTTTTCTGAGGGTTAAGCATGTGTTTGAATACCCAAGTTGACAGATGTGTTGTCCCTGAATAACATATCTAACATTGCCCACCAAGCAATTAATTGACTGGTCAATCTTCAATGTGGAAAAATTGAACTTTACGTGGAAAAAAAAACCAAACAGCAACAAGTCAGGAGAGATTGACACCCCCCCCCAAAAAAAAACAAAAAACAAAAACAAAACACACACACACACAAAAAAAACAAATACCCCAAAACACACAAAAAAACAACAACAAAAAAGACAACTCAGAAGAAGAATGCAGAAAGTATATATATGTAATTACTTTTTTCAGGTCCACAGAAATAGTTTGTTTCTTGGATGTTTTGTCTTGTATTAACCCCCCCCCCCAAAAAAAAAAAAAAAAAAAAACCACACACACACACACACACACACACACACACACACAAACCAAAGAAATAAACAAAAACAAAGCAAACAAAAAAATCAATCTGACACAAAGAACCCCCAAAACAACAACCAAAAACGTACAGGCTATTTCCACGAAGCGTCGGTGATAAAATTTGGCCGGCTATTTCCACGGGAATTGGTTCTTGAAAATTTTCACACATAGCAAATGCCACTGGGTCAGTTGCATTCTTTGCTGAGTAAGATGGGTTATGTATACTTACAATCGTGTCACTGTGCACTTTGGGGCGTAACCCCGCTCTAGATGCATATTTTACACCAAATATGGACATGGGAGCCACGCCCACTCCCGGGGTTAAAGGGTCATAAGTGCGTCACGTAACCTTCTCTCTTGCCCCTTTCTTCCCCCTTCTCATCCCCCCGGACAGAGAACTTTATGCCCCAGCTTGAAGGCTGTTGCTGTTTAAATGTTCTCCGACATTTGGAACAAGAGTGCCTAGGGGCATCATCGTGCACTCGCATATGTCGACTGTAAATATTGTATCAGAAAGATGCCAGAGCAAATTTCATGAAGACACATTCAACCACCGTGCTTTTGCCGTGGCATTGAAACTAACACAAGCAAGGCCGCAGCGCATTTCTTCACACAACCGGTTATACAGCATGAAGTATCAATCTCATTAACATGTCTTATGTGTGTAGGATGTTCTGGCATGTCTGCGTTCTTTATCATATTCCAAAAGGACATGCAAAGAAAAATATCAAAACCCACCCAGAGTCTGAAACAGTGTTTGACAACATGTCTCCGGAACATACAGAAGTGTGTGCTATGTTACACACCAACCTTGTGATCAACTGTGTTTCAGATACCTGGATAGTACCCTGTGGTATGTCGCCGGGAAGGTGCTACTTCATGGACAATTGCTTTGCGGCTATTGGCCCTGCCAGCTGTCCTTGGCAAGCATGGCTTCAGTCATTGCTGGCCAAGTCAGTGACAACCTTCTCATGTCCTCATTTGAAGACCTGTTGCCAGAGCATCTTCTTGATGTTATCGCAAAACTACAAAATCCTCAGTCTTTTGATGCCATTGATGTGTGTGTAAGAGTTGAGGCTCTGCAGCAGATGGGTGCTCTTAAGGATGTAAGTTCTGCTGAAAATGTCAAACCCACCCTGCTCCAACTGGCAAAGCTAAACTTGCTTTGGATCCCAAAGGAACCTTTGGTACAGATGTCTGCTGGACTGAAGTCTTCAACACTTTGGTCTGGTGTTGGAGAATCTGTTCTTCTGGCTCTTCGAGATGAAGGGTTCCCAACCCCAGACAAAGTGATTGCTTCACTCCAGCCTGAACACAGCATCCCGCAGTACCTTGCGATGGAAACTCGTGTAATGACATATCTGGAGGGCTTCCTCTGGGCAACAAGCAAAGCTGAACTCAGACGATTTTTAATCTTTTGCACTGCCCTTGACATTGTACAGCCTTTTGAGAAGGTGAAAGTTTGTTTTAATGCAAGTCATGGTCTGGCAAGGGCACCCAGTGCCACAACATGCTCATCAACGTTAACGCTCAGTCGGCTCTATGTCAGCCAAGAGGAACTGGCCAGTGACCTGAGGGCTGTCATAAACAGTGCCCAGGTTCATCAGTTTGATGTCCTTTAACTCTCATCTGTTCGTGATAACTCTCATCAGTTCGTGAAGAGTAAACAAACTTTCCAAGATGACAAAAGGATTTCTGAGGTGCTTCTAGATAGATTTCTACATCACAAATACTGTTTTTTTGCATAAACGTCATTGTTTTAATGAACTACAGGCGAGAAAATACTTCTACAGGTAATTATTTATCACAGTCAGCTCTTGTAAGAATTGGTGTTTGGTGATCGAAATTCAAGGGAAAGAACTTCTGAGAATTAATCTGTTAATCTGGAAAATTGGCATGAACTGTCATGCTCAGATTGAGTGAAAATGTCTTGTTTAAATACCGTCTGAGTAGAAAGTCTTTACATCTGAAATAATGTACAAGTCATTTAGTTTGCCCGATTTTGACTTCTGTGGTGTCGTTTTGGACAGCGACGTTACCTACCTGGAGAAGTAGAAAAGTTGCATATCAACGCTTTAAGAACTATTAGAGGAACAGTTACAGGCATTAGCCATTGCAAAATATACACTGAATCAGGCTTTACAACAGTGAAAGAAAGGCTCCACAGACACGCATCAATATTGTACTTTAAATGTATTCATGGAAACGTTCCTTCTCATCTCCGTACACTTCTTCTTCCTCTGGTATCGTCTCTAAACCCTTATCATATGTTTGGAATCCCCTAGAAAGACAAATACCCCGCTGCTGTACGGAATTATACAAACGTTCATTTTTTTCACACCACTATGTTAGCATGGAACACCACATGTTACCACATCATGTACAGCACTGCAATTCACTTAGCTACTTTAAACATTTTTTTGTCTCATGAAGATTTGATTATCCATCCTTATTACTACTTACTGGTAGCTAGGCCATAGACCAATTCAGAGTCTCTACTGCAAATTGATACTCGAGAAACCTGAAGAAGCATCCTTTTAAGAGACCTTAATATTGTCTGATGACCGTTCTTCTGCATGTGGTTACGAAGTAGGAGACACATCCCATTCTTAATAAAGTGCCACCCCTCCCCCCCCCCCAGAATCATGCATGTAGCTTTACAATAGCTTTGGCTACAGGACACTGGTATAGCTTCCGGGTCATGTAGTAAGAGCTACGATTAATATATATATACATGTACGAAATGTTTGCCCCTTATTCAGTTTTTGTTCAGAACCAAAAATTGCAATCTGGGGCTTTTTGTTGGCTTTGTAAATGTAGCAGAGTGAATGTGTGTGTGTGTGTGTGAGAGAGATAGAGAGAGAGAGAGAGAGAATCTTCTGTTCTTTACGTTCAGTTGTTTTCTTACATCTAATAATCTGCATACTGGATAATATCCTTGTATAGTTATTACATTTAAGACTTCAGATAAAAGAAAGTAAATTCATGTGACATGTACATCCTCAATTTGATAATTATTATGAATTTGTCAAATAAAGTAATTGTTAGCAATTAGAGATACATCATTTTCTTTTCATATACATTCTCCAGGCAATGTTAGCCACAACTTTTTTTTTGTGAGTTAGCACATCAGTGTCCCTACATGGTCCAACCCTTGTCGTGGGGTAGTGGCTTGTGTACCTCAATGACCCAGAGAACTATGCCAGCAGGAGCACATGCTCCTGGCGGGGTCACCCAAGCTGGACAGGTCGAAGGGTAGAGGTCAGACGAATGTGGACCACCTCTCCAAGAGGCTAAACGGGTTTGCGTAGGGTTAACAGCCCTACCTGTAAAAAACACTAAGTTACTGAAGCATCGACAGCAACAAACCGAGACATTCACCTGGGCGAGGAAGGGTCTCCATCCCGGAGACCTATGACGCATTGCAGTGAAAGCCGAAAGGAAGCTGCAAGGCCGACCCCCCTTCTAACACCCAGGACAACAACGAGAGTAGCCACATGGAACATCAGGACAATGTATGAAGTAGGAAGGACCATACAAGTAGCAAGAGAGATGAAGAACTACAAGATAGGAGTACTGGGACTGAGTGAGACAAGGTGGCTACAGACAGGACAGCTGAGATTATCATCGGGAGAGCAATTGCTGTACTCTGGACACACAGAGGATGGAGCCCCCCACACTGAGGGCGTGGCCCTGATGCTGGCACCGGAGGCACAGCGGGCACTCATCGGCTGGGAACCTGTCAACTCCCGCATCATCACAGCCAAATTCATCACCAAGAAAAAAGACATCAAGCTGAACATCATCCAGTGCTACGCTCCCACCAATGATGCGGAAGAGGAGAAAAAAGATGACTTCTACCAACAACTGCAGACAGTGATAGATAGAGGAGGAGCCAAGGACATGACCATACTGATGGGAGACTTCAACGCCAAGATTGGATCAGACAACACAGGCTATGAGGACACCATGGGCACACACGGACTGGGACAGATGAACGAAAATGGCGAGCGCTTTGCAGACTTTTGTGCCCTGAACCAGCTAGTGATAGGAGGCAGCATCTTTCCACACAAGCGCATCCACAAGGCCACATGGAGATCGCCAGACCATGTCACGGAGAACCAGATTGATCACATCTGCATCAGCCGGAAGTTCAGGAGATCGTGGCGGGATGTGCGCGTGATGAGGGGTGCCGATGTATCATCAGACCACCACCTTCTTGCAACAACATTGAGACTTCGGCTTAAGAGGCACACCAACGCCAACAGCACACGGACCAGGTACAACGTTGGACTTCTCAGGAACACAGACACACAAGCAGCATTCCGGATCAGCCTTTCCAACAGGTTCCAGCCACTGCAAGACCTGATAGGAGACAGTGAAATGGACATCGAGACACAGTGGGAACACAGCAAGAAACTCTGGCACGACACATGCGAAGAGGTCCTTGGCAAGAGAAAGACCCAACATAAGGAATGGATCTCTGCTGATACCATCCAGAAGCTGGAAGTTAGGAAAGAGAAGAAAACTGCACTGAACACGAGCCGAACAAGAAGAGCTAAGGCAAAGGCACAAGAGGAATACACAGCAGCTGACAGAGAAGTGAAGAGGAGCACCAGGATAGACAAGAGGGACTACATCGACAACCTGGCCAGTCAAGCAGAGGAAGCAGCCCGACAAGGGAATCTAAAAGACCTGTACCAGGTGACCAAGAAGCTCGCGGGCAAATTTCAGCAGACAGACAAACCAGTGAAGGACAAGAACGGGCACCCACTGACAACAACTGAGGAACAGCTGAAGCGATGGGCAGAACACTTCAGGGAGCTGTTAAATCGCCCCATCCCTGAAACACCACCAGACATCCCACCAGCTGAGACAGAACTACCCATCAACTGCGACAAGCCCTCTAAGGCGGAGATCAGGAAAGCCATCATGACACTGAGAAATGGGAAAGCTGCAGGGCCGGACGAGATACCAGCAGAAGCCATTAAAGCAGACACAGAGACAGCCGTCAACATGCTGCACAGCCTGTTCAACAAGATCTGGGAGAAGGAAGAGGTGCCAGCCCAGTGGAAAGAAGGGATCGTCATCAAGCTGCCAAAGAAAGGGGACCTCAGGGACTGCAGCAACTACCGAGGGATCATGCTCCTGTCAGTGCCAGGCAAGGTTCTCAACAGAATTCTACTGGAGAGGATGAGAGAGGCAGTCGACTCCATGCTCCGAGACCAGCAGGCAGGCTTTCGCAGGAACAGGTCCTGCGCTGACCAGATTGCCAGCCTACGCATCATTGTGGAGCAGTCACTGGAGTGGAACTCCCCCCTCTACATCAACTTCATAGACTATGAGAAGGCCTTCGACAGTGTAGACAGAGAGGCGCTGTGGAAGCTGCTAAGGCACTATGGAGTTCCCGGGAAGATCATCTCCCTGATCCAGTGCACCTACCAAGACATGAGCTGCAGGATTGCCCATGCCGGCCAGTTGTCAGAAAGCTTCGAGGTGAAGACCGGAGTCCGCCAGGGATGCCTGTTGTCCCCGTTTCTCTTCCTCCTGGTCATCGACTGGATCATGAAGACCACTACAGCAGGCAGGAAAAACGGGATACAGTGGACACTCTGGACGCAGCTGGATGACCTCGACTTCGCGGACGACCTGGCGCTCCTGTCTCACAGCCACAGCCAGATGCAGGACAAGACTACGTGCCTGGAAGCCACATCAGCCGGATTGGTTGGTTGGTTATTTATGGCTTAACGCCGCGCAAGCAACAAAGACTATTTCGCGGCTAGCGCAGTCCCATCCTGCCAGGTCCTTTAAAACATAAAAGGGCTAGCTTAAAACATGATGTAAATATATTATTAAAAATTTGTGAGACTTAAATGAGATCCTGTACAAGATTGTATTCTTCCAGACTAAAAACGATATCACAGATTATGTTAGGCTGGAAGACTATACTTTATAAAAGAGGTTGACCTCCTTCAAGAAATTGAAGACGTTGTCAGGGGGGACATCCCTGAACAACGTCTTCAATGAGTCAACAGAATAAAACTTGTCACGAGACTCGGCGAGATCCACGCACGAGATCAGAAAGTGCTGAACGGTAAAAGGCTCATCACACGGGACACACCAGGGGGGATCTTCCCCTTTCAGCAGATGGGAATGCGTGATGTGTGTGTGCCCAATGTGGAGCCGGCTAAGAACTACCTCCTCGCGCCGATTAGGACGGCAACGAGGGAGTTAGTTAGTTAGTTATTTAGGGCTTAACGCCGCGCAGGCAACAAAGACTATTTCGCGGCTAACACAGTCTTATCCTGCCAGGTCCTTTAAAACATAAAAGGGCTAGCTTAAAACATGATGTAAATATATATTAAGAATTTGTGAGACTTAAATGAGATCCTGTACAAGATTGTATTCTTCCAGACTAAGAACAATATCACAGATTATGTTAGACTGAAAGACTATATTTTATAAAAGAGGTTGACCTCCTTCAAGAAATTGAAGATGTTGTCAGGGGGGACATCCCTGAACAACATCTTCAATGAGTCAACAGAGTAAAACTTGGCACGAGTTTCGGCGAGATCCACGCACGAGATCAAAAAGTGCTGAACGGTAAAAGGCTCATCACACGGGACACACCAGGGGGGATCTTCCCCTTTCAGCAGATGGGAATGCGTGATGTGTGTGTGCCCAATGTGGAGCCGGCTAAGAACTACCTCCTCGCGCCGATTAGGGCGGCAACGAGGGAGGCTATCACAGACGCTAGGTAAAACTTTGTACAGTATGTTCTCCGGGAGGGCAGCCCATTGGGTCTGCCACTCCCTTTGAACAAACTTGGACACTAGAGGTTTAAAATCACTACAGGCCATGCGCTCATCCTCCACAGGGCCATCGCGGGCAGCGTTCGCAGCCCGGTCAGCGCACCTGTTTCCTCGGATGCCCACATGACCCGGAATCCAGATAAAAACAATGTCCTTGTTGTCGGCAATCAAGGATGCATGCAGTTCATGGATCAGCACCAGAAGTGGGTGATCCAATCTCCTGCCATGCAGAGCCTGGAGAGCCGACAATGAATCTGACAATATTAAGAAATTGGAGTCTTTAGACTGGTATACGTGCCGAAGTGCGAGTAAAATGGCCCGCAACTCGGCACTATACACCGAACTAGCATCCACTAAACGGCGGGTAAAAGAAAAACCATCCATGACGGCAGCAGCCCCAACACGACCATCCTCGGACTTGGAACCGTCAGTGAAGATCCGACGGAAGCCCGGGAAGTCGGCCAGGATCTGCTGCAGCCCGTGAAAATAGATAGGGTCAGGGGTCTCGGCTTTCTTGTGAGAGGTCAGGTCCAGCCTGACTTCGGGGATGGGAAGGGTCCAAGGAGGCGTGGCGGGAAAAACTGACTCATCAACAGAATTGATGTCCACTCCGGCCGCCTGTAGAAGGGGTCGGACGCGGAGGGACAGGGGTTTAGGCTCGTTTTTGTGGACATCATGAAGATCCTCAAAATCTGGTTTTAGGCAGGGTTGTCCGGGTTGGCCTTCAGCTTCAGGACATAGTTGAGCATGAGGCGAGTGCGGCGGAGCGCCAGAGAGGGTTCACCCGCCTCAGCGTACAGACTATGAACTGGGGACGTTCTGAAGGCGCCCAGACAAATGCGAAGACCTTCATGATGAACAGTATTGAGGAGTTTGAGGGTGGACTTGGATGCAGAGCTATAAACAATGCACCCATAGTCCAGCTTGGAACGGACAAGAGCTCGGTACAAACGCAGCAGGACGGTACGGTCACCACCCCAGGCGGTGTGACCCACGACCCGGAGGACGTCCAGTGCCTTCATACACGAAGCTCGCAGGTATTTAATGTGGCTACGGAAGGTGAGTCTGCGGTCAAAAATAAGACCAAGGAACTTTGCCTCCTGGACAACTTTGATGGGAGAACCGTCAATGGCGAGACTAGGTTCAGGGAAGACCCCATGAAGTTTAGTGAGGTGCATGCATACAGTCTTGGATGGTGAGAATTTAAAACCATTGCTAGCAACCCATTGCTGGACACTATTAACACAGAGCTGCAGCTGCCTCTCCACTCGGTGAAGTGACTTGCCTTTGACACAAAGGGCGAAGTCATCAACGAACAGGGAGGCATCTGTGCCTTTTGTAACAGCTTTCACTATGTTATTAATTTTTAAACTAAAAAGAACAGGAGACAGAATGCTGCCCTGAGGAACACCCATCTCCTGCTCCTGAGGATCTGATAGTGTGGAACCGATGCGGACTCTAAAGGACCGCCCTGATAGAAATTGATCAATAAAAATAGGCAAGCGACCCCGGAAGCCTATGTCATGTAAGTCGGACAGGATGCCGAACTTCCATGTGGTATCATAGGCCTTCTCGAGGTCGAAGAAAATGGCTACAATATGCTGTTTATTGATAAAGCCGTCCCGTATGAAGGACTCAAATCGGACCAGGTGGTCAAGGGTGCTTCGGCCTTGTCTGAACCCGCACTGCAGGTCAGAAAGGTGTCCCTCAGATTCAAGAACCCACACGAGACGACTGTTAACTAACCGTTCCATGGTTTTACAAAGACAACTAGTGAGCGCAATTGGGCGATAATTACCCGGATCAGAATGATCCCTCCCAGGTTTCGGAATAGGAACCACCACCGCCTCACGCCATGAGGGCGGAAAGACGCCAGTGGTCCAAATATGATTAAAGACAGAAAGGAGAACAGAAAGAGCTTCCTCGGGAAGATGGGTCAGAAGCTGATAGTGGACAGTGTCCAGACCAGCAGCAGAATCATTGCACTTCTGTAGAGCTTGCTGAAGCTCATCTGAGCTAAACACAGAGTTATATGGTTCGGAGTTAGTGGACTGGAAATTGCAGGGAGGGGATTCCTTAATTTGTTTGTATCCTCTGGAAAGAGGGAGAATAGTGATTAGAGGATGAGTTGTGCGACAGGGTTGACGCCAACAAGTCAGCAACAGCTTTCCTGTCGGTGACAAGCCTGTCACCCACTCTGAGATGGCGGATAGAAGAAGTATCAGCTTTGCCTTTGATTCTGCGAATAGCCTTCCAAATCTTTTGAGAAGGGGTCTTGGATGACAGGCCGGAAACGAACTGCCTCCAGGACAGCCTCCTCTGCTGTTAATAAATAAAACGAGCTTTTGCTCGAGACTGTTTGAAAGATAGGACGTTTGCGTGGGAGGGGCATCTGAACACTCGCCTTTGTGCGCGCTTGCGATCTTTCTGCGCAGTTTTACATTGTTGATTGAACCATGGAATTTTAGGACCTTTGTGAATTGTCGAGGTTTTCGGGATGGCATCGTTGGCCACTTCAATCAAGATATTAGTAAAAGCGGAGGCAGGATCCTCCGAGGACATCACCGCCTCCTCGGTCAGACGTGACCGGCAAGAGGCACTAAACAAATCCCAGTTAGCCTTTTTCAGGTTCCAACGACCCACTGTTGCGTCCTCCTCGCTGCTGGCGGTCTTGAGGATGACCGGGAAGTGGTCGCTGCCACACAGGTCATCGTGGACACGCCACTCAAAATCCAAGACGAGGGAAGGATCACAGACAGACAGATCGAGGACTGAAGAAGTACCAGTTGCTGGATGGAGGTAAGTTGGAGAGCCATCGTTTAAGACGCAGAGGTCAAGCGAGGAAAAGAGGTCCTCTAGAACCTGACCCCTGTCGTTTGAGTGGTCGCTGCCCCAGAGTGGAGCATGACCGTTGAAATCCCCAAGCAGAAGAAAGGGGCGGGGAAGTTGATCAATAAGGGAGTTAAGGTCTCGCGAGGAGACACGTTCGGATGGCGGCAGATAGATGCTGCACACCGTGACAGATTTGTGTAGGGAAATACGGACAGCAGTAGCTTGCAACTGGGTGTTTAGGGGAACTGGACTGTATAAAATGTCCTTTCGAATTAAAATACCAACGCCACCATGAGGCCTCTCCGAAGAGGACCCCTGGTGGACGAAATTAAAACCAGTAAAAGATGCGGGGGATGACTCCTGGAGAAAGGTCTCCTGAAGGGTCACCACACCCGGCTTTAGAGAATTTGCAAGGATTTTAAGTTCTTCAAAATTAGCCCGAAAACCTCGACAATTCCATTGTATTATGGTATTTGTAGCCATTTAAAATTGTGTAGGATTAAAAACCGCACAAAGCAGCGACGGCTATGTGACGGCTGATGTTTTGGAAGGGGACACAAGGGGCGATGGGGGCAGAGGGCGGTCCTCAATTGTGACCACCTCCATGTCCTCAAGGACACTAAAGGGGTTGGTCACCTCGACTCCCTTGTCTCCCTTCTGGGTCCTAGCTGAAAGCGGACCCCAAGGTTTTTTATTTTTGCTTTTCTTTCCAGATGGTTTGGGGGGAACAGAGGGGCGGGGGGCGGAGGCGCGCTGGGACTGAGGTCCCGACCCCGCGCCGTGGGTCGAGGACTTTGCGGTGCCAGGGGTCCCCGACGGCGGCCTGGCACCCTGGGCCGCGGGACTGACAATGACCACCTTGGAGGTGGTCACAACGTTCAATGATGACTTTGATGGACTGGCTGACTTGGACTGACTGGCTGACTTGGACTGACTGGCTGACTTGGACTGACTGGCTGACTGAACAGCAGGGGGCTTGGCCTGAAAAGTGAAAGGAAGGGGAGGGGTGTCTGTCTGACAGGCCACCTCCTTCCCCTTGGGTTTAGAAGAGAGAGCAGCAGAATAAGAGATGGATGTGGAAGTGGATGATGTGCTTGAAGTGGAAGAGGCGGCCGAGGAACCAGACGCAATCCGGCGAGCTTCAGGGAAGGAGACCTTCTGCTCGACACGGATGCGCTGGATAGTGCACTCCTCCTTCCACTTCGGACAGTCTTT
This sequence comes from Batillaria attramentaria, assembly GCA_018292915.2. Lineage (NCBI taxonomy): Eukaryota > Metazoa > Mollusca > Gastropoda > Batillariidae > Batillaria > Batillaria attramentaria. The sequence goes on along the minus strand of JACVVK020000120.1, from coordinate 1,219,779 downwards.
AGAGGAGGACGGATGGGAACCCTTGCAGTTCACGCAGTGGGGCGACGAGCTGCAGTCCTCGCCGTCATGATCCGTCCCTCCGCACTTTGCGCAGGTGGGATCATTTCGACAGGACGCCTGCCCGTGCCCGAACCTTTGACATTTGAAGCAGCGAAGGGGCAGCGGAATGAAGGCCTTAACCTTCACCCAGTAGAAGCCCGCCCACAGCTTCTCTGGTGCCGTTGGCTGGCCAAATGTCAGAATGATAGTACCAGTTTTAAAAACTTTTGCGTGGGTTACTGCCTGTGTTTTAAGGGTGCGGATGAGCTCCGCCTCCCCCAGGTCTGCCAAGGCCTCGTCACGAATCACGTCTCGCGAGGAGTTAAGAGATCTGTGAGGGGAAACAGTGACAGGGTAGTCCCCGATCTTCTGCAACTGCAAGAGACTATTGGAGTGGGCTTTGCGTTTGCACTCCACCAGAAGGTCCCCTGAACGAAGCCGCGAGGCATCAGGCCTCCCTGTGCAGCTCCGCAGGGTCTCTCCCACGAGGAAGGGGTGCAAACGCGCTGCCTTCTTGCCCTCTGCTGTGCAGTGGACTATCAGAAAGCGTGGCCAGATTTCTATAGAATGGGACTGGGACTGGGGCTGAGACTGAGGCTGGGACTGGGGAACAGGACCGGGGGCCTCTGTCTCCGAGTCGCTATCAATGTCAAAGTCGACGTGCTTGAGTCTTTTTCTGGTTCGTCTTTGTGAATATGTGTGTGCCATAGTGTTTTCTGTGTTGTTTCATCCTCCGGGGTCCCCAGCCGCCACCGACTCCAACAAGGGGATGCGCGTAATGTCAGCGGGTCTCCAGCTGACGCGCACCAGGGCTACCCAGAAGATATACTCGGAGGAGTACCCCCGATTGACCCGTTAAGCCACCGCCTTCTACTACACTACCCGGGAGAGAGGACCGCTGTCGTATGACACCAGAACCGGTAACAAAAGACCATCGCATGGTGTCCAGCGTCTAACTAACTCCTAGGAAGTGCAGCAGGGCAGGACGTGACCAGAGCCGATTGACTAGGCCGGGCCGCCTAGCCTCCTGTCTAGGAGAATTCAAGGCCAAAGCAGCGTGTTGGCACTACAGGGCGCGACCTGTAGGAGGCCTCAGCTGCCAGGATCCTCTCCTCCTCCGACACAGGTCGCGGAGCACGGCAAACACTCCGGATCTTAAAAAGACCACAGCAAGGAAAGAACATGAGCTGCACGACTAAAATGGGCCGTGCAGTAAACAGAAAAGGCTATTGTAAAATATATAGGCCTGCAGGACTAAAATGGGCCCTGCAGGTTAGTGTATAGGGACCAGTCTAACAGTGTAGAATATTTTCTACCAAGATGATGTTAGGACTGGGCGAGTGTTTAAACCAGAGGAACTGTACATTATATCTAATGCCACCAGTCTTCTCCGGACAAGATGGCAACTCTTAGCTGGACCCTCGCCTGCGGCCTGTCTGGTATGGGTAACCCTATCCAGCATAGCCCACAGGGTCAACGGGCCACATACGCCCCCCACCACGAGAAGGTGGTTGCCCCCGGGGGGCCAGAGAGGGGTGCGTTGTGAAGGTCTTCAACATGACAGGTGTTCAGCAGCACCAGCAGGGCGCTGCGAACAAAGCCCGCCAGGCTGAAGACCAGGTGGGGGGAATCCAGTGAAGTCGGCCTTCAGAAACGACCCTCAGATGTCTCACTGGACCAAGGGTCAGCAGACACCCGCTTACTGACCTCCCCCCGGAGGAGATTTTAAGAGAACAAAAGACAGGTGAATGGACCGAGGGAGGCAGAAATAAGAGTGAAGAAAGAGCAAAAGGGGTGGGCAAGCTTGGCGAAATCAGCCCCGCCGCGTGAAGGCGAGCCCATGGGGCCCCATGTATCCGCAGACACTGCAAAATGTCTGGTGGCATGGATCGCAGTTGAGCACGTCTGAAAATTAATTTCATTTCTGGTCCGTGCCGTACTGCTCCTGACGTGGAGTACCGAACAACCTGAAACTGTCAGGAGGGGTGGTGGGGTCGGTATTTGGGAATTAACGTCGTTTTCCACAACGAAAGGGTGATATCAAAGACTTGGCAACGAGAAAAAGGCCAGCACAACTATTCGGTCCCAGCCAGGTAGAAATTCTGTGCAAATCGCCTTTGTCAGGAGTTGTTTACGATTACAAGAGGTTATATAACGCGATTTGATTCGATGGGCGGGTACTCAATAATTCCAGATTCTTCTCAGTTTTAAAATAGTAATGAGGTGATTTATGTTCTGATTTTTTATTAGTTCCTTTATGATAGAGTGTCAGTCTAGAATGTGCTAAAACGCCATGAGACTGTATATAAGGCTCTGAGATGTTTGCAAGAAAAAAGAGCTTGTGTGTGTGAAGCTTGAGCGCGCAGCTTGATACAAGAGACGTGCTGTAATAATAAACTGCAAAACAGCAATAACTTTTCTACACGCTCAAGAGTGTGGGTTTTTTTGTTGTTGTTTTTTTTGGTTTTTGGTTGTTGTTTTTTTTGTTGTTGTCTTTTTTTTTTTGGGGGGGGGGGGGGGGTTAAGTGAATGAGACTTATTTCGCAGTCAGTACAAGAATTTGCTACATGAAGAGTGTGTGCCTGACAGTCACCGTATTCCTCAGTAATAAGGCGGGTTCTTTTTACATTCACCATGTAACATAGTTATTTAGTGCTAAACGCCGTCCTGACGTAAAGTCCCGAACAACAGTGCTGTAAACTGACAGGATGACACATGACTGAAGTAGTGAGCAGCCTTACATAGGCGCCGTGACCAGGTTGGCAGGGAAATCAACCTTCCTCTGTAGAGTAAGGCATTTTGGACAAATGATGCAAACTGGTCTACAGGGCAGTATAAACCTAGAACATGCAGGGGACACTACACCGTACTGACTGGCACTTTGGTATTGGTTTGCGAGGATGAAATGTGACCAAAAGCTGTCAACCAACAGAGTAAGTTATAGTTACCGGCCATTCCACAGAAATGTCAACCAGACAACAATTTTTTCAGACTTTACTATTTGTTCGTCCAAATGGTTTATTCATGAAGGGAACTATTTGGCTAAACTGGACCAGCCCCCACAGTCAGCATCTCAGCCGGTCAGCCCACGACCGGCCGCAAAGTGCTTCTGGTGTGAGCAGCCGGGGCATTTCGAAAGAGACTGTCCAGTGAAGCGCAGATACCAACAGAGGCAGAGGAAGACTAAGCGTGGAGACCAGCAGGGCAAGGCCAATCAGCAGCGACCAGGGCCGCCATCATTTCAGCAGCATCCGGGGCCACCGTCCCAGTACCAGCAGCCCCACTACATGCAACCGCCGCAGCCGTACCCGGGAAACTAGTGGCCCCCATTGGTAAAACGTGTAGTCAGGCAACGGGGGGTGATCTGCTTGAGGGACTGATAGGGGAGCGTCCAGTGACAACTATAGAAATAGAGGGACAGCACGTTGCGGCTTTGGTTGACACTGGCAGCGAAATCACTACTGTGACCGGTCGAGGTCTGGGTCAGGAATAATCTCCAACGGGTCTCGGTGCGACCAGCCACTTTCCTGGCTGTGCGCGCCGCTAATGCCTTGGAAGTGCCATATAGTGGGTTGATAGTGGTGGACTTAGTGGTGTTCGGCTGTGAAGTGAACTGTGTTCCAGTGCTCGTTGTCAGAGACCCTACTGGCCCAGCGGCAGCATCCAGGAAGCAGCAGGTACCAGCACTCCTGGGTATGAATGTCCTGGGCAAATGCAAGTCCTTCCCCTCATCGCTCCAGTCAGCCCTGCAGGAAGCCAAGGAACGACAACGCTGTGTCCGAGGCAGGGCGAGGGCTGCTAAAATTTTCCTGTATTGTTGGCTATTACAGGGTAATTGACTGACATGACGGTAACTGACATGACTGAAGTAACTGACATGACATAGGACTTACAGACAATCTGTTTCAGTCAGAGTTGATTTATTTTTGTACATTATCTTTTGTTCTTGTTGCTTACATTTGTCTCTTGTTTTTTTCCACAGACCTGCCATCATGGTGATGTCACCACGAACAAAGATGCGGCGATACCACAAACGCATGTCAGAGACACAGAGAGCTGCAGCGAGGGAAAGGAACCGACTGCAGCAGGCAGAATCTGAGAATGCAGGAAGAAATGGTCTCCAGCTCATCGCCAACAGTAGCAGCGGAAGAATACAATCATCAAACAGACACTGCGAAAGAAAAGAAAGGCCAAAAAGACAGAAAATTTGTCTTCGGCTTCACCTGCATTTTCCTCTTGACAGGCTGCTGGAAAGGCAATGAAAAAAGTGATCCAAGCACTTTCATCTACACCGAGAAGAAAAAGTGCAGTGATTCAAAAACTTCTCAGTGAGCAGTGCACAGTAGTCCAACCAAAGGCAAAGAAATGCCTTTTCTCACCTGACACTGTAGACATGTTTCACAAATTCTATGAACAAGATGACATTTCCAGACAACTGCCAGGCAGAAAGGATTTTGTCACTGTTATAACTGAAGATGGAAAACAATGTCAGAAACAAAAATAGATCCTGCTGATGAATGTGATGGAGGTCTACCAACTTTTCAAGCAAGAAAATGAGAATGTCAAAATAGGAAAGAGTAAATTTGCCTCACTCCGACCACCACATGTGTGCATTTGCTCAGACAAGGATCACAATGTCTGTTGCTGTGTATATCATGAAAATTTCACACTTTAGCTTGAAGGTCTTAGGAACACAAATAAGGATATATCCCTCTTGAAGCAGAACTTCTTGATGCAGCTGTCAGCCAAGTCAAAAGATGCTTTTTGGGAGAATGTGAAAAATGTTCTGATGTTGAAAGTGTTGTAGAAGAGCACATCATGCAGACCTGGGTACCCTTACGATTTTCCCGTAATTATTACGGGGGGAAAAAAAAAAGATTACGATAATTACGGGTAAGGATGTAAAATTACGTGTACCGGATTTTTTTTTTTTTTTTTTTTTGGCTGGGGTAGTTATAGTACACTGTAATTCCAATTGGTAAAGCATTCAAAATGGAAGTCGTGGCTCACGGATGTGTGGTGGACACTGATTGGCTCTTTCAATAAATGCAGTCAATCAGCATACGTGGTGCAACTGTTGCTTTTCAACTCAAGATGGTGAGCAAGAGATCACGCGACGATGCGCATTCTTCGACATCAAAGTCGGCAACTTAAAAGCCGAAAGTTACTCAGAAGTTCACTGACAAGTACTTGAAGATACCTGGAGTTTCAAGATGTTCATTGGGAGATAGTTATGCACACTGTGACTACTGCAAGTGCGCACAGCAGCAGTTTCGACATCAGGACACCTGAAAACGAAGAAGCACATCAACTATCTTTCACTTGCCAGAGACGCAAAAGCAGTGAATCAGCCCAAATTGAACATGTCCATGCCTAGCTCTAGCGGTACACTGTCTGCAGTGGACAGGGACATTGTTCGTGCAAAAGTGATGGTCACAGAGTCTCTAGTGAAAATGTGCGACTGCAGAACAAAACAAAAACACCTTCAGCAGCAAGAAACGCCCCCTAGTACACCACAGGGCGGTCTTTCTCCACCCCCTGGGTCGCCACAGGCAGCCAGACGCATTCAAAACAGGAAAAGGAAACAAAGAGAAACACTGCAAAAAGAGGGGCCAAAGGGGCAGGAGCTCCAGGGGATGGTGAAGTGTTGGGACTGTGGGCAGTAGAGATTCCCCAGCGTGTCTCTCCCCTACTTTCCCCCAGATCTAGTGCTTGTGCTTGTGTGTTGGTGGTGGGTGCATGTCTCGTCTGCTTTGTCTGTGTTGTCACGCTTTGCTTGTCACATAGCAAGTAGTCACGTAGCATCACTCTCCCCTCTCACTGCCTGGCATGAAAAGGGCATGCTCTGTCTGTCAGTCCTCTGATCTTGGCATAACCTCTCCCATCTCAAGACCGATGTGCGCGAGCGAAGAGCCGCATCCTTCCAGAGGTGACCCTGTAACCGGGCAGCTTGCGCCCCCGGAACAGAACACATCGGATCTAGAGGAGACAACCCCCGCCCCCCGTCCATCACCATCGGACCACCGGGCAACGGACTGCCGGGATATGCAGTCAATACCTGATCTGACATTGGAACTCTGTGTGACGACCCCAGACAAAACACCACCAGACCTGGGGACCACGGACACATGGCAGGTCATGTCAATCAGGCAACACCTAGCTATAGGAAAATAGCCGGACAGAGTGCGTTCGTCAGTCCTGGAAGACCAGCACTCTAGGAGAAGGAAAACTCCGAACTCAAACCTAATCGGGCAGGTGGAGCTCGCTAGCCCTGGTCGGCAGTTCACCTACGAGAAGGAAAACTCGAACAAGAAAACCAAACCCCGGGATGGGATTCCCGACCAAAACTCCCTCCTGTACTCCCAGGATAGGGCATACATACCAGGAGATACGGGTGAGGTAACCCCGACAGAAACCTCAGATGCTGAAGACGGAAGTACTGGGCCGCACGGCGCATCCTGATAAACCACGGTACTACGCATTCCCGTCAATGAATCACACTGGAAGACATAGATGACGTGAATGGTGCTCGCCCTGTGAAGTCCCGCCAGGCAGGTGCAGTGCCGGGCTCCGAGCCTCAACGGAGTCCACCCTCAGCTACTGGAGGTCCTTCCCACCCGTCTTGTGGAGCCAGGAGACGGTGGAAGAGAGCGACTGGCCGTCAGAAGATCAAACGCCCCATCACCATCATGCACTGGAATTCTGAGGGAATCAACACCAAGAAGATAGACCTGGAACATCTCCTCAGTCAAAAGTTAGTTAGTTAGTTATTTAGGGCTTAACGCCGCGCAAGCAACAAAGACTATTTCGCGGCTAGCACAGTCCCATCCTGCCAGGTCCTTTAAAACATAAAAGGGCTAGCTTAAAACATGATGTAAATATATTACTAAAAATTTGTGAGACTTAAATGAGATCCTGTACAAGACTGTATTCTTCCAGACTAAAAACAATATCACAGATTATGTTAGGCTGAAAGACTATATTTTATAAAAGAGGTTGACTTCCTTCAAGAAATTGAAGATGTTGTCAGGGGGGACATCCCTGAACAACATCTTCAATGAGTCAACAGAATAAAACTTGTCACGAGTCTCGGCGAGATCCACGCACGAGATCAGAAAGTGCTGAACGGTAAAAGGCTCATCACACGGGATACACCAGGGGGGATCTTCCCCTTTCAGCAGATGGGAATGCGTGATGTGTGTGTGCCCAATGTGGAGCCGGCTAAGAACTACCTCCTCGCGCCGATTAGGGCGGCAACGAGGGAGGCTATCACAGAGACTTGGTAAAACTTTGTACAGTTTGTTCTCCGGGAGGGCAGCCCATTGGGTCTGCCACTCCCTTTGAACAAACTTGGAGACTAAAGGTTTAAAATCACTACAGGCCATGCGCTCATCCTCCACAGGGCCATCGCGGGCAGCGTTCGCAGCCCGGTCAGCGCACCTGTTTCCTCGGATGCCCACATGACCTGGAATCCAGATAAAAACAATGTCCTTGTTGTCGGCAATCAAGGATGCATGCAGTTCATGGATCAGCACCAGAAGTGGGTGATCCAATCTCCTGCCATGCAGAGCCTGGAGAGCCGACAATGAATCTGACAATATTAAAAAATTCGAGTCTTTAGACTGGTATACGTGCCGAAGTGCGAGTAAAATGGCCCGCAACTCGGCACTATACACCGAACTAGCATCCACTAAACGGCGGGTAAAAGAAAAACCATCCATGACGGCAGCAGCCCCAACACGACCATCCTCGGACTTGGAACCGTCAGTGAAGATCCGACGGAAGCCCGGGAAGTCGGCCAGGATCTGCTGCAGCCCGTGAATATAGATAGGGTCAGGGGTCTCGGCTTTCTTGTGAGAGGTCAGGTCCAGCCTGACTTCGGGGATGGGAAGGGTCCAAGGAGGCGTGGCGGGAAAAACTGACTCTTCAACAGAATTGATGTCCACTCCGGCCGCCTGTAGAAGGGGTCGGACGCGGAGGGACAGGGGTTTAGGTTCGTTTTTATGGACATCATGAAGATCCTCAAAATCTGGTTTGAACACACAGTTATAGGCAGGGTTGTCCGGGTTGGCCTTCAGCTTCAGGACATAGTTGAGCATGAGGCGAGTGCGGCGGAGCGCCAGAGAGGGTTCACCCGCCTCAGCGTACAGACTATGAACTGGGGACGTTCTGAAGGCGCCCAGACAAATGCGAAGACCTTCATGATGAACAGTATTGAGGAGTTTGAGGGTGGACTTGGATGCAGAGCTATAAACAATGCACCCATAGTCCAGCTTGGAACGAACAAGAGCTCGGTATAAGCGCAGCAGGAAGGTACGGTCACCACCCCAGGCGGTGTGACCCACGACCCGAAGGACGTCCAGTGCCCTCATACACGAAGCTCGCAGATGTTTGATATGACTAAGGAAGGTGAGTCTGCGGTCAAAAATAAGACCAAGGAACTTTGCCTCCTGGACAACTTTGATGGGAGAACCGTCAATGGCAAGACTAGGTTCAGGGAAGACCCCATGAAGTTTAGTGAGGTGCATGCATACAGTCTTGGATGGTGAAAATTTAAAACCATTACTAGCAACCCATTGCTGGACACTGTTTACACAGAGCTGCAGATGCCTCTCTACTCGGTGAAGCGACTTGCCTTTGACACAAAGGGCAAAGTCATCAACGAACAGGGAGGCATCCGTGCCTTTTGTAACAGCTTTTACTATGTTGTTAATTTTTAAACTAAAAAGAACAGGAGACAGAATGCTGCCCTGGGGAACACCCATCTCCTGCTCCTGAGGATCTGATAGGGTAGAACCGATGCGGACTCGGAAGGACCGCCCTGATAAAAATTGATCAATAAAAATAGGTAACCGACCCCGGAAGCCTATGTCATGTAAGTCGGACAGGATGCCGAACTTCCATGTGGTGTCATAGGCCTTCTCGAGGTCGAAGAAAATGGCTACAGTGTGTTGTTTATTGACAAAGCCGTCCCGTATGAAGGACTCAAATCGGACCAGGTGGTCAAGGGTGCTTCGGCCTTGTCTGAACCCGCACTGCAGATCAGAAAGGTGTCCCTCGGATTCAAGAACCCACACGAGACGACTGTTAACTAACCGTTCCATGGTTTTACAAAGACAACTAGTGAGCGCAATTGGGCGATAATTGCCCGGATCAGAATGATCCCTCCCAGGTTTCGGAATAGGAACCACCACCGCCTCCCGCCATGAGGGCGGGAAGACGCCAGTGGTCCAAATATGATTAAAGACAGAAAGGAGAACAGAAAGAGCTTCCTCGGGAAGATGGGTCAGAAGCTGATAGTGGACAGTGTCCAGGCCAGCAGCAGAATCATTGCACTTCTGTAGAGCTTGCTCAAGCTCATCTGAGCTAAACACAGAGTTATATGGTTCGGTGTTAGTGGACTGGAAGTTGCAGGGGGCGGATTCCTTAATTTGTTTGATCCTCTGGAAAGAGGGAGAATAATGGTTAGAGGATGAGTTGTGCGACAGGGTTGACGTCAACAAGTCAGCAACAGCTTTCTTGTCGGTGACAAGCCTGTCACCCACTCTGAGATGGCGGATAGAAGAAGTATCAGCTTTGCCTTTGATTCTGCGAATAGCCTTCCAAATTTTTTGAGAAGGGGCCTTGGATGACAGGCCGGAAACGAACTGCCTCCAGGACAGCCTCCTCTGCTGTTTATAAATAAAACGAGCTTTCGCTCGAGACTGTTTAAATGCTAAAATGTTAGCCTGGGAGGGGCATCTGAACGCTCGTCTTTGTGCGCGCTTGCGATCTTTCTGCGCATTTTTACACTGTTGGTTGAGCCATGGAATTTTAGGACCTTTGTGGATTGTCGAGGTTTTCGGGATGGCATCGTTGGCCACTTCAATCAAGATATTAGTAAAAGTGGAGGCAGGATCCTCCGAGGACATCACAGCCTCCTCGGTCAGACGTGACCGGCAAGAGGCACTAAACCTCCTCAGTCAAAAAGAAGTGAGCATCTGCTGCCTTCAGGAAACCCATCTGTCCGAAGGAAAGCCCTTCAAGATTAGGGGATATCAGTGCTTCAGGGCTGACAGGAAAGACAGGAGCAAAGGAGGCGTGCTAACTCTCGTCAGGAATAACATCAATGCATGCGAGACAACACGCTTCATGGAAGGGGGAGAGTATGTAGGGGTCCAGATAAAGACAGACACCGATGAACTCCAAGTTCTTAACTACTATTGCCCAAATGACAAGCCTCTCTCACTTCAAACCATTGACATCCCAGAAAACAGCTTTATTATTGTTGGTGACTTCAACAGCCACTCACAGAGTTGGGGATACGGCCATCTAGATAGACGTGGAGAGGAGATAGAAGAGTGGCAAGATGACAACCACCTCATCCTTCTCAACGACCCAAAGAATCCCCCAAACTTCTTCTCCCGCGGCTGGCACTCCACCTCCACCCCAGACCTAGCCTTCTGCACTGAGAATGTTCACAAGCGCACCAACAGAGAGGTTGGAGATCAGCTTGGAGGAAGTGACCATCGGCTGGTGTTCATCACTGTGAAAGACAGCTCCACCCAGAATGCCAACACACAGCACGGTGGAACTTCAAAAGAGCATAATGGTCTCTCTACAGCCAGCGCACCAACGAACTCACAAGAGGCCTCAGGGTACAACGAAGAGACATCAACAAGGTCGTCAAAGACCTGAACTCCTGTATCCTGCAGGCAGCAAAGGAGACCATTCCTAGGGGAGCCAGAAAGAACTACAAGCCCTACTCGAACGACACACTCCAACAGCTCCAGAAGGAGCTGAATGCAGCCAGGGAGGCTGCTGAGTCAGAACCATCAGCACACCACACCACCAAGATGCAGCAGCTCAAGGTAAAGTTCCTCAGGGAGTCCCAAAGAAAGAACTGGAGACAGAAAACAGCTTCTCTCAACCTAGACAAGGAAGGTCGGAAGCTCTGGAAGCTCACGAAACAGCTTAATGACGAAAAAACTGGTGGCCAGAAGATCACACTAAAGGACAACGATCAGATCCTGACGGGAAAGAAGACTGCTGACCACTTTGCTGATGCCTATCAAACAGAAAGTGACATAAAGATCCAACAGTGGCAGACCAGAGAGGCGAGAAAAGAGCAGAGAGAAAGGAGCCGCAACACGTCCACCGCTGAACCATTCACAAAAGACCTGACTCTGCAAGAACTACAGCGTGCCCTCAAACAGCTGAAAATGCGGAAATCTCCTGGCGCCGATCAAATCACCAACGAGATGCTCACCCACCTTGGAAGCACTGCACAACTCAAACTGCTGGAGGTCTTTAACCCTGCCCCAAGTATGGAGAGAAGCCATTATGATCCCCCTGCTCAAGAAAGGAAAAGACAAGAGCAAAGCGGCGAGTTATAGGCCAATCAGTCTTACTAGCTGCGTCGTGAAGACACTGGAGCGCATCATTAACGCACGTCTCCAGCGATACCTCGAGATGGAGAACATCATCGTCAAAGAGCAAGCAGGCTTCCGACGCTGCCTCAGCACTGAAGACCAGGCAACATACATATCCCAAGAAATTGAAGATGCCTTTCAAGACCAGAAGGTGCTGCTCGCAACTTGGATTGACCTACAAAAAGCTTTTGACAAAGTGTGGAAAGACGGCCTCCTCGTCAAGCTGCAGCGAAGCGGAGTGGCAGGCAATATGCTCCTGTGGATCCGGTCGTTCCTGTACAACCGGAGAGCAAGAGTTGTTGTCGACGGAGTCCAAAGCAAGAAGGTCCTACTTCGACACGGAGTACCCCAAGGAAGCGTCCTCTCTCCAACCCTGTTCCTGGTATTCATAAACGACCTAGTCACAGAACTACCCCATGGAGTGAAAGCAGCACTGTATGCAGACGACCTGGTGATGTGGTGCACTGAGGAATATGCATCAACTGCCACATACAGAATGCAGCTAGCCGCTGACAAACTGACCGCATGGGCCCAGGACTGGTGCGTGTCCATCAACAAGGAAAAGTCATCAACAACACTGTTCACCCTCAGGCCTCTCCACTAAGCAGAAAGCAGGAGCCATCAGACTAGGAGATACACCACTCAAGCAGGAAGACGAACCGAACTACCTCGGCGTGACACTAGACAAACGTCTCACATGGAAGCCGCACATACAGCAAGCTGAAGCAAAGGCCAGAAGAAGACTTGCCATCATGCGAAAACTGGCTGGGACAAACTGGGGAGCCAACGGTAACACCCTGAGGACAGTTTACCAAGGAGCAGTAAGACCATCCCTTGAGTACGCCTCCACAGCATGGTCATCAACTTCAAAAACCAACCAGCAAACACTAGACAAAGTACAGAATCAGGTTCTGAGGATCATCACTGGAGCCATGAAATCAACACCAATAGCCAGCATGGAAACAGTCACTAACATCCAGCCACTGAGCAAGAGACGAGAAACAAAGATCTTGACACAAGCCGAGAAGTACAGGGCACTTCAGGATCACCCCATGAAGCAGAAGCTGGAGAACATCACCAGGAATCGTTTAAAGAGAGGCAGCTTCGTCCATACCAGCAAGAGACTCATGCGACAACACCAAGCAAAGCTACCTACAACAGTACTCCCACTGTTGCCACACCAGCAGAATGCCCCCTGGGACACCACCACTTCCAACTTCCATATCAGAACCACTGTGAAAGGAGTCATGCCAGGAGACAACCAGAGTGACATCGTCAAGCGCACCCTGACGCTGGCCATGATCGCTGAGAAATACCCCGAGGAAGCCTGGATACAAGTCTACACTGACGGCTCTGCCACCGACGCTGTGTCAAACGGAGGGGCCGGAGTGAGCATCAGGTTCCCAGATCAGGCCCCGCTTGCCATTTGTCTCCCCACAGGCAAGTTCTGCAGCAACTATGCCGCGGAGGTCAAGGCCCTTGAGAGAGCAGCCGCAGAAATCTACAGCTCCACATCAGACTGCCAACAGGTGGTCTTTCTCACAGACGCCCTCTCAGTCCTGGAAGCCCTCTCAGGCAACAGCCTAGAACAGCTCAGCACTTCACTCGGCAGAGTCTCGCTCAAGAAACACACAGTACTACAGTGGGTTCCGTCCCACTGTGGACTACCTGGGAATGAGACTGCAGACCAGTTAGCAAAGCTTGGGGCCTCCGGACCATAACCTGACAACAGCGTGAGCTACAAAGAACTGCAAACCATTATCAAGGCTGTCAATGCAACACACTACCCCAAGGACGACATTTTACATCTCCCACGTCGGGCCCAAGTGGTAGTGTTCAGACTCCGCACTGAACACAACAGACTGAAAAAGCACCTGTACCACAAATTGAAACTGGCTACAACCCCCCTCTGTCCATGTGGCCATGCCGAGCAGACCGGACAACACATCATCCAGGACTGTCCACTATACCATCAGCTGAGGATGGCGACGTGGCCAACGGAAACGCCTCTACACACCAAACTGTACGGCCCTCAGCGGGAGCTGGAGAGGACAACAGACTTCATGCTCAGAACTGAACTTCCAGTGTGACCAAGAAAGACAAACGACAACAACAACAACAACTGCAAAAAGAAATCGCAAATTTGCAGGACAATTTACACAAGGAACAGAAAAAGGCGCAGATGTATAAGAAGCGATGCCAACGCTTGAAACAAAAGCCAGATGATACGCCACGACCCAAATCGCGTAAACTGCTCAGCAGATCAAGAAACCACCCTTTGAGCAAAAAGACAATTAGAAAAACGCTGGTATTTCATTACACTTTGCTGAAGCAGATCAAGCAAAACCACAAAAACCGACAAACATCTGCAAAAGATTTGGTGGCAGGAGTGAGTAAGTGAGTGAGTTTTTAGGGCTTAAAGCCGCGCAAGCCACAAAGACTAATTCGCGGCTGAGTGTGCCTGCACTAAATGAAAAAAACAAAAATGTCACGTTGGACAAAGGATACAAACTGGTCTACGGGGCAATATAAACCTAGGACATGCAGGAGACGCTGCACCTTCATGCTAATTTCTCGAACTCCCGGTTACAAAAAAGCGTAGAAAACAAATAACTATTACAACTGGGTAAAACAAAGATAAATACTAAGCGCATACACAGCAAATAGTGCAACTTATCTCCTAGGTGCAATAAACCAGTTTGCAGCATATGCCCAACATCACTTATTCCTAACCACTGGTAGTGCAGATGTGCGTGAGAGGTTAAAAAGAAGAAATATAGATGAAAGGGCCGAACTTAGAAATCAGCTGAGAGATGAGAGGAAGGACAGAGCAGTAAATTCGGGAGGTTTTAAAGAGAAAGAGACAGGCGAATGGGCTGGTGAGGGATAAACAGAGAGGTAGGAAGGAAAATTCCTTAATTGCCAATGAAGACGACATGCCTGGGATGCAGTCGGAGAATAGACCGCTCCAACACGGAACCTCCCCGCCGTGAGGCGGTTTGGGAAAACAACACACCAGAGAGGCGTGCATTGTGAAGGTCTTCAACATGACAGGTGTCAGAGTTATGGCACTGGACTGTCATAAAATTTGCCGGTGGCACTTGCTGTGCACTTTGTGGGCTACTAATCTGGGATTGGTCTGATACGTGGAGACAGCACACCAACTACAAAATTAGCGGAGCATCTAGCACCACGTCAACCGAACCGTGCCTTGCCGATCGGACATGTGAAAGCAAAGCCATTTTGTGTTCTTTCACTGCGGAACACAGCCTATAGCAGTGGATGAAGCAACGAATGCTGCAAATGATAATGTAGTCAATGTACTTATTCAGTACTTTTGTAGCCGTCACTGTCTAGTCACGTGGCTGAAATCTGAGCACAATGCACAAAGACTATCACTGTATAGTCATTTATAAAGAAGGGTGAGTGAGTGAGTGAGTAAAGCCACATGAGCAACAAAGGCTATTTCGCAGCTTGTGTATAGTCTTGATGCAAAATGATACAAATCCTCATTATTAAACTGGTCTACAGGGCAGTATAAACCTTGGACATGCAGGGGACACTGCACCGTACTGACTGGCACTCTTATTGGTGTTGGTTTTCGAGGATGAAATGTGACCAAAAGCTGTCAACCAACAAAGTCAGTTAGTTATTTAGGGCTTAACGCCGTGCAAGCAACAAAGGCTAATTCGTGGCTAATGAAAGTCCCTTCCTGCCAGGTCCTTTAAAACATAAAATTCCCGCCCTAAAACAAGATGTAAATAAATGTTAAAAAATCTATCGGGTCTACATGAGAAATTTCTTTCAAGACTTAAAAATTTAACATAGGTGGTCAGTGAAAGACTGAATATTTGAGAGGTCTGTAAACCAACAAAACTGGTTTGTTGATGTTGATCAAGATTACATCCCCGAGACGTCCTCGTGTTGACACGAAGTAATGAGCTGCAGTGGGACACGGTTAATGTCACTTTGCCAGGATGACACATGAACACACACAGTAACCCATATACAATACTGGTTTGTTGCCATGTGTCCACAGACTGCACAGAATGTCTGGTGGTATGGATAGCAGTCGAGCACGTTCGAAAATTAATTTCATTTCTGTTCCGTGCTGTACTGCTCCTGACCTGGAGGGAGTTACTTTGTTATGAGTGTGGCTGTGTGTTTTGTCCGTGCAATGTAGTGTGTTGATAGACAATAGCTGTGTGTTGCTTTTTAGAAGGTTGAGTGAGACAGAGAAGCTGCCTCATGTTTTACTGTGTTTTAACTCTCGTATTAACCCTCTGTCATCTATGTGTGTGTGTCCGTGTGTGAGTGAAAGCTGTCGTTCATTAGACTGCCAAAGGTTGAAATTGATGATTTAAAGTAATGCTTTACTGAGAACTGACTTCATGTAGTATGAGGGTGTGTGAAGTTAAGTTTAACTTCAAGCAGCTTGATATATGACAGTTATCTATTTCATTATGCTTTTAAAATAAATCATAGTTTTGTGAGGATGAAGTGCACTTCCCATTAATACACACTTACTGGTGGCAGCTGAAAATGAAAGTGACATCGTTGATCGCAGCCAACCATTCTGTGATAAAAGTTCCAGCTATTCGTGGAGTGGGTGGGTGTTTGTGGGTTTAACGTCCTTTTCCACCACATAGGGTGATATCAAAGACGGGGAAACGATGAAAAAGCCAGCACAAATATTTGGCCCCAGCCAAGATCGAACTCACGACCCGAGCATTAGAAGAGCTACTCGTGGAATTGGGAGTAGGTGGACCAGGATTTCGTTATTGTGAACAAGCAAGAGAAGGAAGAATTCAAGTGCCAGTACAGTGGATGGCAGTTTCGGACACCGCCATCACAGCAAGACGTACTACCAGACGTGCCAGGGGTGGGTGGGTGGGTGTTTGGGTGTTTCAGTCCTTTTCCACCACATACGGGTGATATCAAAGACGGGGCAACGATGAAAAAGCCAGCACAAATATTTGGTCCCAGCCCGGATACGAATGCCAGATGTGCCAGAAAGAAATTGTATGGCACTTGCTGGCAGCAGTAACAAAATGGTACACAGGTGAGAAAACAGCCATGCGGAAAATGGCGATCTAATGTGGTACACCGTACAGTGACACTGACAGTGACAGCAACATCTTAAATCACTTAAGTTTTGGCGAGCACTTCACTGATACCCTTATGGAAAAAGTCATGAAGTTTCGTGGGTCTAGCGTGTCAACTGATTCAGCTACAGACGTTTGAATGACAGTGTGGGTGCACGTGTACCCACGACGTACAGCAAATGTGAGTGAGTTTTTAGGGCTTTACGCCGACACGCAACAAATTCACAGCTAAATGTGCCTTCCGGTAAGTAGCAAATATATGGATTGGACACTTAGGATCTCCAAGGCACAATACACCAGCTCACTGCATGTGCCCAACATTACTTAATCCTAACCACTGGAGGTAAAATGTACCAATCGAGGCTGCTACCCACACACACGTGTCACTGGTTGCTAAGCAAAATGGTTGGTAGGTTGAGGGTTTGACACTTTTCCCACTGCATACGGATAATAACAAAGATGGAGCAAAGACACAAACAGCCTAAATAAGCCAATGCCAATGATGACCATTTGATATGTTTTGTGGTAAAGTAACTGATACTGAAATTTTAGGGAAGGAAAAAAAAAAAAACACCAGAAAAAGCAACAGCCCCCCCCCCCCCCCCCCCTACTTCTTATAACACAATTGTACCCTTTCCTGCTTAGGTACTCCATGCACCTTTCGGCGATGCAAACTAAGACTGATCCTCTGCGTGTAGGCTGCACCGCACACTTCACATTTATAAGGCTTCTCCCCTGTGTGCCGTCGTATGTGGATGTTCAGATACTCCTTCTTGGTGAACGCCTCGGCGCACACGTGGCACTGGTATGGCCTGACCCCTGTGTGAGTCCTCTCGTGCTCCTTTAAGTTGCAGGCCCTGTGGAAGCTCGCCCCGCAGGTGTCGCAGAGAAAGGAACCCTCGTTCTTATGCACAAATCGGATGTTCAGCCCTCGGTTGCCGCTCTTCACAGTAGAAATATTTATAAGGCTTTTCCCCCGAGTGAGTTCGCATGTGTGTCTGCAGCAAACACTGCCTGGGGTAGGAGGCAGAACACAGATCGCACAAAAATGTTTTCGGCTGGCCTTTGGGGTGTTCGGCTTTGATGTGTTTCTTCAGCCGATGCGGGTTACCAAGAGTTGCGTTGCAATATTTACACACACAAGCTTTATTTTCTGCAGCAACGTGCTGCCGTGAGATGTGCATCTTCAGGGATAATTCAGACGCACACGCTACTGAGCAGTGCTCACACTCATACAACTTGTCTGTCTGGTGTGTGCTTTTCAAGTGTTTCTGATACATCCCTTGACTAAGAAACTGTTTTCCACACCCGCTGATGCTGCATGTAATTTGTACCGATTTTGCTTTCTGCTTAGACACAGCGGCTCTTTTGGATCGACTGGTGCCTGAAAGCTGACTCAGTCACACTCATAGAACCTACACTACCTCCCTCTTCGGTGTGAGATGCTTCCTTCTGTGAACTCCGTCTGCTGCTGATGCAAGTATCTGATGATATCTGACCTGTTACACGCTTGGTGGACAACTGAGGCCTTTTAGTGGTTCGTTCACTGTCAAGTTTAGCAGGGCATTCTGAACTTGCTGCAGATGGCAAGGCAGGCAGCTGTGTTTCAGCAGCATCTGATTCCTGCAACAACAAACAGCTACTACTGACAACATGGCAGCTATGTAGATAATAATATAAGATCACATCAGAATCGGATCCTACCAACCACGCATGACATGCAAGACAATAGTTGCTTCAGATATATATACAGAATTTTAGATAAATCACTGTCTGAGAACAAGGATGGGGACTTACGGCACAGCACTAAAAGTTTGACCTGAAGATTTTTTTTTTTTTTCGGGGTGGGGGGGGGGGGGGGTCGGAGGAGTGGGGTCCACTTTTTAACCATCTCTGGTGGTATTCCTCCCAGGTCATGGGTGGAATACAAGGACTGAAGGAGGGTTTGGAAGCTTGGGACAACGGGAACAAAACCAGAAGTGTATTACACTGAACAAATGATGCAAACTGATCTATGGGGAAGCACAAACCTAGGACATGCATGGGATGCTGCATCTACATGCTTGATGATGATGATGATGATGACGGTATGATGATGCACTGGAGGTTCATATAGTTTAGGACTGCATGACAGGGCTGCATTCCATGCTTCCTACAGTCATAAGTATCCTGGTGTTGACCAGACCTGGGAACTATGGAACCTGCAGTGCCGGTGTGGTATAGTTAATGACCCCCCCCCCCCGGGTTGGTACATGAAAAATCAGTAAAGTCAGTAAAGCGTAAAGGCATTGTTTCAAGTAATTACAGGTACATGTAATTGTCAAATAAGTGATCACCTGCGCATTGTCTCTCATCCACACTTCTTCAGCAAGGTCTGCACTCAGCACATGGTCTTCAGCTGTCAACAAAAACAACAGCACTTCATCAGTTCATGTTTGAATAAAATTCTACACCAGAACAAACTTACGTCAACAGAATAGACAATTTTTACCGAATGGCTCAGTTTACCAGTGTGTTTACCCAATACCAACAGAAGACAGGAATTCGATAGTCCATTCCATACAGGTTTGATTGTATTCACTAATTCAGCTTCTTGTTTTGTGGGGTTTTGTTGTTGTTGTTTTTTTTTTTTGTTTTTTTTTTTTTTGGGGGGGGGGGGGGGGGGGTTGCCGCAAAGACTTTCTGTGCAATCTAGCAAATTTGCCGAGGGAAACGATCAGACATAACACATAACCAGGCATGGCTTGGGGGGAGGGGGGGGGACCCTCAACTGGCACACCATCACCACCACCAAAACTACCATTACGAACACCACTGTTCACCTCTTTCGTTGAACAGTTTGTGGATGTGGGAAAGATGAATGAGGAACCCTCTGGAGTTGGAAAACAGTCTCGGGCATGCAGGACACTTGAAATAAATCTTGGGTTTGGCACTGGCAGGCGTACGCTTCAATTCATCAAGAACAGGTTGAACTGTGGCATTCTCCACACTTTGTTTTTACAGACAGGTCCTCCACCAGATCAGGTAAGAGTTTGGTTTCACATTCTGGACTGTCATCGCTTTCTCGGCATTCTGAAGTGACAATATCAGTTTGTTCTTTAAAATCACCAGTACCTTTGTTTGGAGAGGTGTTTCGCTCCTC
Organism: Batillaria attramentaria; assembly: GCA_018292915.2. Taxonomy (NCBI): domain Eukaryota; kingdom Metazoa; phylum Mollusca; class Gastropoda; family Batillariidae; genus Batillaria; species Batillaria attramentaria. The sequence goes on along the minus strand of JACVVK020000120.1, from coordinate 1,200,082 downwards.
TCCGACGCCACTCTGGCAAGCAGAGGCACAACTTCTTTTGCTGACACCACTTGACACTGACAGTGCTGTATCTTGGTGCATCTGCACAGTGGATGTGCTCTGGAAATATCCAAAAGTTTCCCTCCTAGTCCTACACTGTGCAGCTGTAGACAGTGACAACCTGTCTGACGAAGCAGGCATGCCTACTGGTGACCGAAATGTATTTGAAAGCGACGACGATTCACATGTCGTTGGAGAAAAGCCATGTTCCAGCGTCTCCAACGTGCTCGTCTTTTGTGATGTCCACAACGCTGAGGAAGAACACAGGGGGGAAGTGTCATGTGGTCGAACTGGAAGAACAAGCGACAAATCTCCTTGCGGAGGCAGAGGGATGTCCAACACAGCTGGAAAGTTGATCACATTCTGTGCCCCAGTTCCACATAGCAGCATGTCTGAGATCAAGAGAAAGTTGAGAAAAAGAATCGACATTAGATTTTTTTTTTAAACTACTTTATTGTCCCTTTCGGGAAATTCGGGCTGCTTCCCCCCCCCCCCCCCCCCCTGGAAAACTTGGTTTTAACCCCTAAACCTCAACTAATCTTATCTAGATTACTAAACCTAACCTTCCTTCAAACTGGGTTACTAACCCTAAACCTCCTTCAACCTACGTACTAATCCTAACCCTCCTTCATACATGTATTACCAATAATACCACTTAAAACCTTGTTTTCGGTAATCCGTAGTACCCTGTGGAGTGTCAGTGTGCAAGTTTGCGTGTGTGCGTTAAAGAGGGGGGCGGGCGGGAGGCGGGGAGGATGTTAGAAAGCAAATGAGAAAATCCTCACTGATCGAAGCTTTGAAAACATTTTACTGCCGTCTTCTGATGTCTGCATTTTCGCCGTGTACACATCATTTGTGAATTCAAATTCAAAAAACAAATTCAAAACATCTTTATTGTCCAGTTTAAAAACCGGAAAATTTCCTTTTGGTGCCCGCACTGCACAGTTTAAAATAAAATAAGGTTAAGTATCACAGCATACACGTATACACTTTAAAAAAAATAAAAAGTGGAATGACTAAAAATAAGAGTACATTCATTTAAAAAAACCGGACTGCACACACACACACACACACACGATGCACTGTACTTTTAAAAGCATAAAAGGCATAAACCTGATACAGGTGAGCAGGCTTCCACTGACATAGCACGTGAACTGTGACAAGACACCACACGGACAAAACACGAAGAGCATGCTGGCCAAACCAACCCGTGCCTCTTTCTCGGTTCTGTTAAGATCAAGAACAGCGCTGCAATTTTTACAAATCAAATGTTTGGCGAATTCACCGAGGTCAATAATTCTCAAACCGTCTCTCCAGGTCAAGCTGTATGGACGGTTACGTTCTCTCAAAATGGCGTTACCTGACGCCACCCTGGGGTCCATTTTTTTGTGTGCACTTGATTAAAAGTTTGGACGTTAAAGCCGAGCAGGAGATCAGCCGGCTAGCCGGCTTTCCAGAATGTATTAACGTACGTGCGGAGCGGGCACAGCCGGTGGCGGCGAAGTGGCCAATAAAACTAGAGAGGCAGAAGCCTCCATGGCTCCCTTGTGACACAGGTCAAGGTCATTCACAAAAGTATGTTTGTAGAGCTCTTATCACTATCCAGTATCATGCTAAGTGATGTGTCTGGCGCTCTGAGTTCCTGGCAATATTACAATTTTCCCCAAAACAGTTTGTACAGCCTTGACCTTTGGTCAAAGTCATTCAAAAGAGATCTCATCAATGTCTATCATCATGCCAAGTTTGATGCCTCTAGCATTTGTAGTTCCTCCGAAAACAGTAATGTTAAAATTCACAACAGACAGCTTTAATGACCTTGACCTTCAGTCAAGGTCATTCAGAAAGGTAGGTCTCATTGCTGTCTATCATCACGCCTCATTTGGTGCCTCTACTGTTTGTTGTTTTGAAGAAAATGCCAAGGTTAAAGTTTCCAACAAAAAAAAACCGCTTGCATGACCTTGACCTTGACTAAAAGTCACTGAACACAGGTATGTCTGTAAAGGTGCTGCCAATGTCAATCATCGCACATAGTTTGATGCTTCTGATTCTTCTAGATACTGATAAAATGCAAATGTAAAATTTCCGAACACTGTTTCAATGACCTTGACCTTCAGTCAAGGTCATTTAAGATGGTATGTGTGCATAGGTCTTATCACTGTCCATCAGCATGCCAGGTTTGGCACCTCTGCTGTTCATTGTTTCTGAGAAAATGCCTATGTTAAGGTTTCACAAAACTATCTTGTACGGCCTTGACCTTGACAGAAGGTCACTGACTACATGTATATCTGTAAAGTTCTTATCAATGTCTATCATCATGCAAAGTTTAAAACCTCTGGCATTTGTAGATTACGAGAAAATGCCAATGTAAAATTTTCAAACAGAGAGCTTTAGTGACCTTGACCTTGGGTCAAGGTCATTCAAAATGATATGTTTTGAAAGGTCTTGTGCTAGTCTATCAGCATGCCAAGTTTGGTGCCTCTACTGTTTGTAGATTCTGAGAAAATGACAACGTTAAAGTTTTCTGGACACACACACACACACACACACACACACACACACACACACACACAGACAGACAGACAGACGGCGGAGGGTTAATACATAGACTCCCATTGTTACACAAGGGAGCCAAAAAGTGCATGAAACTGATAGGGAAGGTAATTCCAATGTTCAATGTACGTTGCACCACAAGAGTGGCTTCCCTTAAAAAAAAGGCTACTTTCAGCAGCCACACGCTGTTCACATGGCAGAGGCAGCAAAAACCAATGGTATGGTGATATATACATGCCACAAACTAAGCAGTGTAGTGGAACTGACTATCACGAAAAGGCACAGAAACTTCTTTTTCTTCTTCTTCTTCTGCGTTCCCTGTTCTGGACTCCGCCTCAGATGATTAGGTTTATGGTCTTTATATAAGCAGTGGTCTTCAAGAGGTCTGTTTTGCTGCCCCAGAGTTTCTCTGCCAGTGTGGCTCCGTTCGGCCAGTGTTGTGTCCTTGCTTCTTTGAAGAGGGGGCAGGACTGCAGAATGTGTTCCGGGGTTTGAGGGGCTGTTCCGCACGGACAGTCTGGTGAGTGTGACAGCCCAAGGCGGCACAGGTGGGCACGCAGTCTGCAGTGTCCAGTTCGTAGTCTGAAGATGGTGGTCTGTTCATAACGCTGGAGCTGTGTCATCTGGTCGTTAGATGGGGGATTGTGTTGCGCTGTCCAGATTGTCTTGTACTGATGTTTTACCAGAGCCTTGGCTTCTGTGTAGGAGACTGCCTGCTGGGGTTGCCCTTTTCTGCTGCCAGACTTGGCCAGTCTGTCTGCCTCTTCGTTTCCTGTGAGACCACAGTGAGCAGGGATCCACTGTATGGCAACCTTCATCTGTTGTGAGAGGGCAGCTAGAAGACACAGAAACATAGGTCTCCGGGATGGAGACCCTTCCTCGCCCAGGTGAATGTTTTGGTTTGTTGCTGTCGATGCTTCTGTAACTTTTATGTTTTTTACAGGTAGGGCTGTTAACCCTACGCAAACCCGTTTAGCCTCTTGGAGAGGTGGTCCACATTCGTCTGACCTCTACCCTTCGACCTGTCCAGCTTGGGTGACCCTGCCAGGAGCACGTGCTCCCGCTGGCGAAGCTCTCTGGGTCATTGAGGTACACAAGCCACTACCCCACGACAAGGGTTGGACCATGTAGGGGAAAGTCTGTTGTAGAGATCGCGAAAAGTCACTGTATTTCGATGGAAATTTCTAGACCATCCCAGAACATGCTGGTGCAGTAACGTCACTAGACTACGTAACCTTGGAAAGATTCCGTACTTGCCAGTAAGTTGCGGAATGTTCTAGATCTGACCTGTTAGTATATATATAAGCAGCACTACACAGCGTTCTGGGTTCTTCCTCTTTCATGAGTTTGTTCTTCGAGCATCTTCTGTTCATAAAGTATTGGAGTTCTATCCTGTTGTATCCCATGTCTTCTCTGCGAGTGCACCGAGAGAGCGACATAGCAGGAGAAAAATACAACAAAGTCATAATATTAAATGGAATTAGGAATACAGTCCCCCGTGGCCGATTTCAGTTATTTGTATTACCATACTTTCCATAAAAAATCACAAGTTCTCAATACATTCTGATGGATTTTTATTCAATCATGTAAAGTCGAAGTTGTAGGCGTACTGATATTATGACTCCCACTTACAAAATGTCATCATTTTACCATAAGCACTCACTTTTTCCGCCTTGTTTCCATCCGACACAGCAGTGCTCAAAGTGACTGAGTACAACGCTGCACAAAAGAAGAGCACATGATACGCAAACGTGCACGCCATTCTTGCAAATCACGCGCCTGTACCTGGAATGTGTATAACGCGATGAGGAGTGCGGGGAGTGCTCCTTATTTCCCACATGCGCCTACAACTTTCTGCAGTTAACGACAGTCTGCAGTTAGCGACGCCACAGTGGGGTCCACTTTTTAACCATCTCTGGTGGTATTCCTCCCAGGTCATGGGTGGAATACAAGGACTGAAGGAGGGTTTGGAAGCTTGGGACAACGGGAACAAAACCAGAAGTGTATTACACTGAACAAAATTGATGCAAACTGATCTATGGGGAAGCACAAACCTAGGACATGCATGGGATGCTGCATCTACATGCTTGATGATGATGATGATGATGACGGTATGATGATGCACTGGAGGTTCATATAGTTTAGGACTGCATGACAGGGCTGCATTCCATGCTTCCTACAGTCATAAGTATCCTGGTGTTGATCAGACCTATGGAACCTGCAGTGCCGGTGTGGTATAGTTAATGAACCCCCCGGGTTGGTACATGAAAAATCATTTCTAAAGTCAGTAAAGCCTAAAGGCATTGTTTCAAGTAATTACAGTGTAATTGTCAAATAAGTGATCACCTGCGCATTGTCTCTCATCCACACTTCTTCAGCAAGGTCTGCACTCAGCACATGGTCTTCAGCTGTCAACAAAAACAACAGCACTTCATCAGTTTGTTTGAATAAAATTCTACACCAGAACAAACTTACGTCAACAGAATAGACAATTTTTACCGAATGGCTCAGTTTACCAGTGTGTTTACCCAATACCAACAGAAGACAGGAATTCGATAGTCCATTCCATACAGGTTTGATTGTATTCACTAATTCAGCTTCTTGTTTCGTGTGTTTTTTTTTTTTTGGGGGGGGGGGGGGGGAGGGTTGCCGCAAAGACTTTCTGTACAATCTAGCAAATTTGCCGAGGGAAACGATCAGACATAACACATAAGCAGGCATGGCTTGGGGGGAGGGGGGGGGGGACCCTCAACTGGCACACCATCACCACCACCAAAACTACCATTACGAACACCACTGTTCACCTCTTTCGTTGAACAGTTTGTGGATGTGGGAAAGATGAATGAGGAACCCTCTGGAGTTGGAAAACAGTCTCGGGCATGCAGGACACTTGAAATAAATCTTGGGTTTGGCACTGGCAGGCGTACGCTTCAATTCATCAAGAGCAGGTTGAACTATGGCATTCTCCACACTTTGTTTTTACAGACAGGTCCTCCACCAGATCAGGTAAGATTTTGGTTTCACATTCTGGACTGTCATCGCTTTCTCGGCATTCTAAAGTGACAATATCAGTTTGTTCTTTAAAATCATCAGTACCTTTGTTTGGAGAGGTGTTTCGCTCCTCTCCGACGCCACTCTGGCAAGCAGAGGCACAACTTCTTTTGCTGACATCACTTGACACTGACGGTGCTGTATCTTGGTGCATCTGCACAGTGGATGTGCTCTGGAAATATCCAAAAGTTTCCCTCCTAGTCCTACACTGTGCAGCTGTAGACAGTGACAACCTGTCTGACGAAGCAGGCATGCCTACTGGTGACCGAAATGTATTTGAAAGCGACGACGATTCACATGTCGTTGGAGAAAAGCCATGTTCCAGCGTCTCCAACGTGCTCGTCTTTTGTGATGTCCACAAGGCTGAGGAAGAACACAGGGGGGAAGTGTCATGTGGTCGAACTGGAAGAACAAGCGACAAATCTCCTTGCGGAGGCAGAGGGATGTCCAACACGGCTAGAAAGTTGATCACATTCTGTGCCCCAGTTCCACATAGCAGCATGTCTGAGATCAAGAGAAAGTTGAGAAAAAGAATCGACATTAGATTTTTTTTTTAAACTACTTTATTGTCCCTTTCGGGAAATTCGGGCTGCTCACCCCCCCCCTTCCCTCCCCCCCCCCCCTTCCGGGGAAACTTGGTTCTAACCCTAAACCTCAACTAATCTTATCTAGATTACTAAGCCTAACCTTCCTTCAAACTGGGTTACTAACCCTAAACCTCCTTCAAACTACATACTAATCCTAACCCTCCTTCATGCATGTATTACCACTTAAACCTTGTTTTCAGTAATCCGTCAGTAGTACCCTGTGGAGTGTCAGTGTGCAAGTTTGCGTGTGTGCGTTAAAGAGGGGGGCGGGCGGGAGGCGGGGAAATTCTTAGAAAGCAATTAAGAAAATCCTCACTGATCGAAGCTTTGATGTTGACTTCAAACATTTTACTGCCGTCTTCTGATGTCTGCATTTTCGCCGTGTACACATCATTTGTGAATTCAAATTAAAAAAACAAATGCAAAACATCTTTATTGTCCAGTTTAAAAACCGGAAAATTTCCTTTTGGTGCCCGCACTGCACAGTTTAAAATAAAATAAGGTTAAGTATCACAGCATACACGTATACACTTTAAAAAAAATAAAAAGTGGAATGACTAAAAATAAGAGTACATTCATTTAAAAAAACCGGACTGCACACACACACACACACACACGATGCACTGTACTTTTAAAAGCATAAAAGGCATAAACCTGATACAGGTGAGCAGGCTTCCACTGACATAGCACGTGAACTGTGACAAGACACCACACGGAAAAAACACGAAGAGCATGCTGGCCAAACCAACCCGTGCCTCTTTCTCGGTTCTGTTAAGATCAAGAACAGCGCTGCAATTTTTACAAATCAAATGTTTGGCGAATTCACCGAGGTCAATAATTCTCAAACCGTCTCTCCAGGTCAAGCTGTATGGACGGTTACGTTCTCTCAAAATGGCGTTACCTGACGCCACCCTGGGCTGATAGGGAAGGTAATTCCAATGTTCAATGTACGTTGCACCACAAGAGTGGCTTCCCTTAAAAAAAAGGCTACTTTCAGCAGCCACACGCTGTTCACATGGCAGAGGCAGCAAAAACCAATGGTATGGTGATATATACATGCCACAAACTAAGCAGTGTAGTGGAACTGACTATCACGAAAAGGCACAGAAACTTCTTTTTCTTCTGCGTTCCCTGTTCTGGACTCCACCTCAGATGATTAGGTTTATGGTTTTTGGCTCACTTGTGTAACAAAGTGAGTCTATGTAATAACCCTCCGTCGTCTGTCTGTGTGTGTGTGTGTGTGTGTGTGTGTGTGTGTGTCTGTCTGTCTGTCTGTCTGTCTGTCTGTGTGTCCGCAGTAAACCTTAACACTGGCATTTTCTCAGAAACTATGAGCAGCAGAGGCACCAAACTTGGCAAGCTGATAGACAGGCATAAGACCTTTCAAAGCATATCATAGTGATTGACCTTGACCCAAGGTCAAGGTCACTAAAGCTGTCTGTTTGGAAATTTTACATTGGCATTTTCTCAGAATTTAGAAAAGCCAGAGACATCAAACTTAGCATGGCGATGGATATTGACAACACCTTTACTGACATACCTGTATTCAGTGACTTTGAATCAAGGTCAAGGCCATACAAGCTGTTTTGCAAAAAACCTTCCAAAACCTTAACATTGGCATTTTCTCAGAAACAATGAACAGTAGAGGCACCAAACTTGGCAAGCTGATAGACAGCCATAAGACCTTTCAAAACATACTATAATGATTGACCTTGACCCAAGGTCAAGGTCACTAAAGCTGTCTGTTTGGAAATTTTACATTGACATTTTCTCAGAATCTAGAAAAGCCAGAGACATCAAACTTTGCAAGATGATAGACATTGACAACACCTTTACTAACATACCTGTAATCAGTTACTTTGAATCAAGGTCAAGGCCATGCAAGCTGTTTTGCGGAAACCGTCCAAAACCTTAACATTGGCATTTTCTCAGAAACAATGAACAGCAGAGGCACCAAACTTGGCAAGCTGATAGACAGCCATAAGACCTTTCAAAACATACTATAATGATTGACCTTGACCCAAGGTCAAGGTCACTAAAGCTGTCTGTTTGGAAATTTTACATTGGCATTTTCTCAGAATTTAGAAAAGCCAGAGACATCAAACTTAGCAAGATGATAGACATTGACAACACATTTACTGACATACCTGTATTAAGTGACTTTGAATCAAGGTCAAGGCCATTCAAGCTGTTTTGCGGAAAACCTTCCAAAACCTTAACATTGGCATTTTCTAAGAAACAATAAACAGCAGAAGCACCAGATCTGACTTGCTGATAAACAGCAGCAAGACCTTTCAAGACTTACCATTTTGAATGACCTTGACTGAAGGTCAAGGTCGTCAAAGCTGTGTAATAGGAAATTTAAAATTGCCATTTTCTCGGAATGTAGTGGTACCAGAGGCATCAAACTTTGCATGGCACGATAGACATTGACAAAACCTGTACTGGTATAACCTGTACTGGCATACTTGTATTCAATTTCTTTGGGTCAAGGTCAAGGCCATTCAAGATGTTTTGTGGAGACTTTAACGTTAGCATTTCCTTGGAAACAACAAACAGCAGCAAGGCACAATGATAGGCAGCAAAGAGACCTATGCAGACATACCCATTTGAGTGACCTTGACTCAAGGTCAAGGTCATTACAGCTGTCTGTTGTGAAATTTTACATTACCATTTGTACAGAAACTACAAAAATTAGAGTTATCAAATTTGGCATAATGATAGTCACTGATAAGCTCTTCACTTACAGATCTCATTTGAATGACCTTGACCCAAGGTCAAGGTCATAGAAGCTGTCCTGGGAAAACTGTTATGTTGCCATTTGCCGTTTTCTTAGGAACTATGAACACAAGACACCTTATTTCGTGATAGCTGGTGATAAGAGCTTTAGAAACATACTCTTTTGAATGACCTTGACCCATCTCACAAGTGAGCCAAGGAGGCTTTGCTCCTCTAGTTATATAAGCAGTGGTCTTCAAGAGGTCTGTTTTGCTGCCCCAGAGTTTCTCTGCCAGTGTGGCTCCGTTCGGCCAGTGTTGTGTCCTTGCTTCTTCGAAGAGGGGGCAGGACTGCAGAATGTGTTCCGGGGTTTGAGGGGCTGTTCCGCACGGACAGTCTGGTGAGTGTGACAGCCCAAGGCGGCACAGGTGGGCACGCAGTCTGCAGTGTCCAGTTCGTAGTCTGAAGATGGTGGTCTGTTCATAACGCTGGAGCTGTGGCATCTGGTCGTTAGATGGGGGATTGTGTTGCGCCGTCCAGATTGTCTTGTACTGATGTTTTACCAGAGTCTTGGCTTCTGTGTAGGAGACTGCCTGCTGGGGTTGCTCTTTTCTGCTGCCAGACTTGGCCAGTCTGTCTGCCTCTTTGTTTCCTGTGAGACCACAGTGAGCAGGGATCCACTGTACGGCAACCTTCATCTGTTGTGAGAGGGCAGCTAGAAGACACAGAAACAACGAGGTGACTACATAATACCACATGACGCCGAATACATCTATCGCGAGCACCATTTATTCGGTCTGCACACAGTGTGAAAACCAACCCCCCGAAGATAAAACCCCTACCCCTAGCCCTGCCCGCTATGAGCCCGCGCCAACTAAACACGTTACCTTGTCGGCTGCTGAACACGAACTGGCTCTCTCAGGGGTTGTGGGCCGGGCCCGGGCCCGGGCCGTCGGCGCTGATTGGCTGCCTAGGATAGCCTCTGATTGGCGGATGCCCGCCAATCGGTCTGTCCGTTAATAACCACTACACTCTCCCCCATCCTGACAAGTGGCCGTTCCATATGTGCATACAAATAATTAAAGAAACAAAACAAAAACAAACCGAGCCCCCTCCGGGAGCTTCCCGGAGCTGCTCGTCCATCGTCTTCACCCTCCCTGGGTGTTGAGCTCTATTACGGCCCCTTATTGGGCGCCAAAAGAACATGATCCGCCCCTCATGGGGCACATTAAAGTTCATGATAAACAACAACAACAACAACAACAACAACAAAACTCAGAGGGTTAGACCCTCCCTGGGTCCCCCTCAAGGAGTACCATGCTAGAGTCGGAACGAAAAGCTCGGAGCGCTAGACCCTCCCTGGGTCCCCCTCAAGGAGTACCATGCTAGAGTCGGAACGAAAAGCTCGGAGCGCTAGACCCTCCCTGGGTCCCCCTCAAGCAGTACCATGCTAGAGTCGGAACGAAAAGCTCGGAGCGCTAGACCCTCCCTGGGTCCCCCTCAAGGAGTACCATGCTAGAGTCGGAACGAAAAGCTCGGAGCGCTAGACCCTCCCTGGGTCCCCCTCAAGGAGTACCATGCTAGAGTCGGAACGAAAAGCTCGGAGCGCTAGACCCTCCCTGGGTCCCCCTCAAGGAGTACCATGCTAGAGTCGGAACGAAAAGCTCGGAGCTCTAGACCCTCCCTGGGTCCCCCTCAAGCAGTACCATGCTAGAGTCGGAACGAAAAGCTCGGAGCGCTAGACCCTCCCTGGGCCCCCCTCAAGCAGTACCATGCTAGAGTCGGAACGAAGAGCTCGGAGCGCTAGACCCTCCCTGGGCCCCCCTCAAGCAGTACCATGCTAGAGTCGGAACGAAAAGCTCGGAGCGCTAGACCCTCCCTGGGCCCCCCTCAAGCAGTACCATGCTAGAGTCGGAACGAAGAGCTCGGAGCGCTAGACCCTCCCTGGGCCCCCCTCAAGCAGTACCATGCTAGAGTCGGAACGAAAAGCTCGGAGCGCTAGACCCTCCCTGGGCCCCCCTCAAGCAGTACCATGCTAGAGTCGGAACGAAAAGCTCGGAGCGCTAGACCCTCCCTGGGCCCCCCTCAAGGAGTACCATGCTAGAGTCGGAACGAAAAGCTCGGAGCGCTAGACCCTCCCTGGGCCCCCCTCAAGCAGTACCATGCTAGAGTCGGAACGAAAAGCTCGGAGCGCTAGACCCTCCCTGGGCCCCCCTCAAGCAGTACCATGCTAGAGTCGGAACGAAAAGCTCGGAGCGCTAGACCCTCCCTGGGCCCCCCTCAAGCAGTACCATGCTAGAGTCGGAACGAAAAGCTCGGAGCGCTAGACCCTCCCTGGGCCCCCCTCAAGCAGTACCATGCTAGAGTCGGAACGAAAAGCTCGGAGCGCTAGACCCTCCCTGGGCCCCCCTCAAGCAGTACCATGCTAGAGTCGGAACGAAAAGCTCGGAGCGCTAGACCCTCCCTGGGCCCCCCTCAAGCAGTACCATGCTAGAGTCGGAACGAAAAGCTCGGAGCGCTAGACCCTCCCTGGGCCCCCCTCAAGGAGTACCAGGCTAGAGTCGGAACTTCTTCTTCTTCTTCTTCGTTCGTCGGATGGACAGCCCTGTCTCCATGGCGAAGGCTGCTGTTCTCTGCAGGTCCTCCAGGCTGCCATAGAGTTTCCGGGCGAGTGGAGTTGAGGCGGGCCACATTTTCTCTCTCAGTTCCTCATGTAGTGGGCAGGACTGTAGCAGGTGTTCTGCTGTCTGGGGACCAGTCCTGCAGGGGCACTGCTCTGATAGGCCAATTCGGAATTTTGTGAACAGGTGGTGGTTAAGGCGGTTGTGGCCTGTCCTGAGCCTGAATATAAGCACCTGCTCACTCCTGGTTAGCAGGTAGTATGGGTCTGCTTTATTGCTGTGTGGATGTTGTTGTTGCCACTTCTTTTGTTGTTTGGCTCTGATAGCGGTCTTCGCTTCAGAGTAGGTGGTAGACCTGTCCTCCTGCTCCTTTGTTGAGCCTTCCTTGGCCAGAGTGTCCGCAATGTCGTTCCCTGGAAGGTTGCAGTGGGATGGAATCCACTGTAGGGTGACAGCATGACTTCTGCTGAGGGAGGAGAGAGTGGAGGTCAGGTCGTTCAGTTCTGAGTCCTTGTTTGTTTGCAAGGCCTGTAGGACAGATAGGGCGTCAGTCAGGAAGACGACGTGGTGGGGTGCCTGAGCGCTGGTCTCAATGTGGACTGCTGCAGATTTCAGGGCTACTGCTTCCGCCTTATAGTTCGAGGAGTACAGGCCGGTAGCGAGGCATATCTTCTCTTCTCTACCTCCTGGATACTGGATGTAGACTCCTGCCCCTCCATTTCGAACTGCATCATCAGCAGAGCCATCCGTATAGACTCTGGTCCAGAGTTCCTTTGGATATTGGTTGTTGATGTGTTCAAGGGTGTGGGACTTTCTCTCAGGGCTACATTGGGAGTCTTTTGGACCTACTCTTGGAACGCAGGTGCAAATAGAAGGGAGAGTGTTGTCACTCCAGGGAGGAACAGCCAGACAACGAGGAATCTCTTTGGGGTTTGACTCGAGGATGTCTCGGGACTGGCGCTCAAGTATCCTGGTCTGATGGACAAAACTCTGTCTCTTCAATCGGCTTCTGCTCGGCTGAGAAAGTCTGCTTTTCATGGGGTGTTCAGGTAGCCTCTTGAACTTGGCAGCCTGGGTGAGGAGCTTTGTGTCTCTGCGGTCCTCGAGAGGCTGGAGCCCTGTGGTGGTTTCGAGCTCCTGGATTGGTGTTGACTTCATGGCCCCCGTGATGATTCGAGCTGCTTGATTCTGAACCTTGCTGACTCGTTCAAAGTTGGTTTTTGCTGTGGTGCCCCATGCAGTCATTCCGTATTCCAGGACTGGCCTGACTCTACCAGTGTACAGTCTCTTGAGGGTTGTCATATCTGCCCCCCAGGTCGTGCCCGCCAGCTTCTTCATGATGTTCAGGCGTAGCTTGGCTCTTGTTGCGGCTTTCTCTGTCTGCTGCTTCCATGTTAGACGCTTGTCAAAAGTGACGCCCAAGTAAGTGGGGTTGTCATCAGCTTGCAGATACTCGCCGTTGATGCGCAGTTTGGCCTTCTGGTCTTTTGGTGATAGGCTGAACACAGTGTATGTGGTCTTGGTGGGATTGATTTTCACCAGCCATTGCTTAGTCCAGCTTTCAAGTACAGTCCAGTGCTAATTGGAGACGATGGTTGGCAGTGGTCAGGTATTCCTCAGAGCACCAGAGGACAAGATCATCTGCGTAGATGGCACCTTGGACTTTGCGCGGGAGATCCTTCACAATGTCATTGATGAAGACAAGGAACAGGGTAGGGCTTAAGACGCCTCCTTGGGGGACTCCTTCTTTCAGTGTCTTCTTGCGGCTGTATGCTCCATTGACGTGTACCCGGGCCTTCCTATTGTTCAGGTACTGGGAGATCCACTGGAGCATACAACCAGTCACACCGCTCTTTTGGAGTTTCAATCTCAGTCCATCCTTCCACACTTTGTCGTAGGCCTTCTCCATATCAATCCATACCGTCAAGGTATGTTGCTTGTCCTGGAGCCCGTCCTCAATCCTCTGGGCTATGTAGGTCACCTGATCCTCTGTTGAGCGGTGTTGCCGAAAGCCTGCCTGCTCTGGGGTGATGATGTTGTTCTTCTCCAGGTGCCAGGTCAGGCGCGTATTGATCAGTCGCTCCATCAGTTTGCCCACACAGCTGGTAAGGCTGATTGGCCGGTAGCTGTCTACTTTCGCTCGGTCCTTCCCTTTCTTGTGAATGGGTACCATGTCAGCTTCTCTCCAGCTCTGTGGGACATGCCCAGTCTTCCAACTATTGTTGAAAATGGCCAGGAGCTTTGCCTTCGCTTTTGTGCCAAGGTGTTCTAACATCTCGTTGGTAACTTTGTCTGGGCCAGGAGATTTCTTTTCTTTCAGTGTCCTCACCGCATCATTTAGTTCTGTCATTGTGAAAGGCTTGTTCATATATTCTGGAGAGTCGTGGTTGCTTTGACAGTTCTTGATCGCATCATGTACCTCTTGTTTCCTGTCTTGTGGGGCCGAAATGTTGCTGACCTTTTCATAGCTATCAATGAAAAGGTTGGCTGCTCTTCTCCCTGTCACCATCTCCTGGTCTTTCTCGACCATGACAGGGGCTGCTCTTGTGTCTTCATTGTTCATGGCCTTTGTAAGTCGCCACAATTTGTTACCATCTTTATCAAGGTTCAGCTTCTCTGTTTTCTCCCTCCAGCTTGCTCTAGCTGCCTGTATATACGCCTTTCTGTACTTTGCAGTGCAGGCTTTCAGTGTGATATTGTTTTCCTGTGTTGGGTGGCTCTCTACCTTCTCTCTGGTTTTGGTTACTTCATCCTCAAGTTGCTGAAGTTCCTCCGTCCAATATGGCCTGTAGTTCTTGCGAGCGCCTCTTGGGATGGTTTCCGAGGCTGCCTTCAGGATTGCTTGGGTGAAGTTTCCACAGGCTTTGTTGATGTTGAGGTCATCTGCCTTGACGCTTTTGCAGTAGACGTCCGAAAGTTGAGAGAACATTTCCCAGTCGGCCTTCTTGTAATTCCACCTGGGAAACGTCTTCGAGTTGTTGGGCCTGTACTGCAAGCTGATTGCCAGCAGCACTGGTCTGTGGTCACTGCCTCCCAACTGGTTTTGTACCTTCCTGCTGGTTTTTCCTGATAGGTCTTCAGTTGAAAAGGCCAGGTCGGGGGTAGATGTTGAGATCCATCGGCGAGAGAAGAACGTTGGTGGGTCTTCTGGATCGTTCAGCAGGATCATATTGGTATCGATCTGCCAGTCCTCCACTTCGTCTCCTCTTCTGTCTGTCTCATCATAACCCCAACAGGTTGAGTGGCTGTTGAAATCTCCAACAATCAGGCATTTTTCCGGTGGTATGTTCATTGTCTGAAGGGAGAGCTCTTTGTCTTGTGGGCAGTAGAGGTTGAATACTGTGATAGTAGAGTCATCCATAGTGATGGTAACTCCATGGATCTCTGCTTGTTGGTTTGTATCTACTGGAATTTCCTTGGCTGGCAAGCTGTTTCTGACCAGTGTCATTATTCCCCCCTTGTGTCTTCCCTCCCTGTCTGTCCTAAAGGTTTGGTATCCTCTGATGGTAAATCTGTGGTTGGGGTTCAAGTGTGTCTCTTGGATACAGGCCACATCGATGTTATCTGTATGTAGTCTTTCTGTTAGAGGAATCTTCTTGTTGTAGACGCCCTCTGCATTCCACTGGAGAACGTTGAGGGGTCTGGGAGTATCTCCAGGGTCGGAAGTGTTTTGGCCAGTAGCGTTTCCCCTCCGTCTCCGAAACCTGACTCCTCGTCTCGGGGCGGGGTGACCACCGGTCGCTGAGGGTGGGCCCTTTTGAGGCACAGGGCCCGGCACTCTACTAGCCCGGCGGGACTCCACAGGTAGAGCACCATCTCGATGAATTGAGTGGCTGTCCATCATATGACGTTATGCGTTGCACGGCAGTTATGCGCCATTGGCCCCATGCATCCGTCTTCGGCGTTGGTTTTCTAGTCCGAGTTTCCCTCTCGTAGGTGACCTGCCAACCAAGGCTAAAGAACATCCCCTATCCCGGTTTTCTTTCTGAGTTTTCCTTCTCATAGCTCCTGGCCAAAGGACCTTCCCTGGGAGCACAGGAGGCTGAGCTTAATGCGGCTCTAATCGCATGGTGTTCCCGTCTTTGGACATATGGAGCATTTCATGGGGACAGCGGTGCCAACCCACTGTCCCACCCCATCCTGGTGGGTAACACCGCCGTTTGGTCCGCGACTGCTTATTCGTCCAGGCAAGCCTGACTTATTTCGCAGCTAACCTCTATATCTAGGGGCCACTCCACTATCCGCCACCTGTGGACGCGCCTGGTTGGGGTCGGTCGCCCCTGCTCCTCCAGGAGAGTCGGAACGAAAAGCTCGGAGCGCTAGACCCTCCCTGGGCCCCCCTCAAGCAGTACCATGCTAGAGTCGGAACGAAAAGCTCGGAGCGCTAGACCCTCCCTGGGCCCCCCTCAAGGAGTACCATGCTAGAGTCGGAACGAAAAGCTCGGAGCGCTAGACCCTCCCTGGGCCCCCCTCAAGGAGTACCATGCTAGAGTCGGAACGAAAAGCTCGGAGCGCTAGACCCTCCCTGGGCCCCCCTCAAGCAGTACCATGCTAGAGTCGGAACGAAAAGCTCGGAGCGCTAGACCCTCCCTGGGCCCCCCTCAAGGAGTACCATGCTAGAGTCGGAACGAAAAGCTCGGAGCGCTAGACCCTCCCTGGGTCCTACTGCACACCCTGGCATGTGTGTTCCATCGACTGCAACAACGCTGGTTTTAGACAAACAGCCCATTGGCTGTGCACACAGGGCAGCAGTAGAGGTCCAACCTCTTGGCGTCCTCCTCCGTCACCCCTACGCAGTCCCCGTGGAACCATTCATTGCAGCTGTCACACGCTATCATTAAGCGGCCATAATCGGGCTGATCACACACGCAGAGGGTAGGCGCGGTCGGCTGGTTCGAGCCCCTGGGGTCGCACTCGACATCCTGTCCATCTGCATCTCGGAGGAGACGATTTCGCTCCCTGCGCAGCCACAGTGGGAGAGTTCGATCCCGGCACAGTTGGAGACGGTCCGTGTGCACTATTCGCTCCCGCGAACGCCCCTTGACACGTACCAAAATGGGAGACGACGTCCGTTACCAGGTAGGGCCCCTTCCAGATAGGCGCTAACTTCCTGGACTCCCCCACCTTGGCTGCTGAGTTGATCTCGGAGACGACATCCCCAACCTCATAGGACGTGTGACTGGCCCTGAGGTCATAAGCTTTCTTTTGTCGCTGCTGCTGCTGCCGGAGATTTTTCCGAGCCAGAAGGTGCGCCCATTCCATAGACGCTTGTAAGGGTACATAATCAGCGGTACTCCCTTTGGGCCCCTCCCGGGCTCCCACCATGAGCTGCAAGGGGGTATTCACCTCACGGCCAAGCATCAGGAAGTTGGGGGTAAATCCAGTGCTTCTGTTCTCCGTGCTCCGGATTGCGCCCATGAGGACCTGCAGTTCCCTGTCCCAGTCTACTTGCTTTGCTTGGAGAGTGCAGCGGACCATCTGCAGGATAGTACGGTTGATCCTTTCCACCTGCCCATTGGAGCAGGGGCGGTATGGCGTCGTCCGGGTCTTGATGATGTGGAGAAGCTTGCATAAATCCGAGAACAGCTGGCTGGTGAAGTTCGTGCCATGATCAGTGTGAATGAGCAAGGGGTACCCCAGGTGGCTAAACAGTGTGTCAACTGCTGCCCTTGCAACGGTTTCGGCTGACTGGTCCGGCAGAGCTACGGCCTCCACCCATTTGATAAACTGGTCCACCATCAGTAAGATATAGCGGTGGCCTAACCTAGACTGCGGGAGAGGTCCAAGAATGTCCATGTGAACACGCTCCATGGGGGCCCCTGCAACATACGAGGTGAGGGGTGCCCTGTTCCTCCGAGTAGGGTGTTTGCTTCTGTTACAGCTGGCACATCCTTTGACGAACAGCTGGGTGCCCCTTTGCTGCCCAGGCCAGAAGTACCTTTGCCTAAGACGTTTGAGGGTCTTGCCGATCCCCATATGGCCCGCTGACAGGTTGGAGTGTCCTAACTCCAGGATCCGTGCCTGCAGACTCCTTGGCACCACAAGCAGGTCACGCTGCCCTGCGTCATCCTGCCAGTGGTAGTATAGTAGACCTCCCCGAACTTCCAGAAGATCGCGGAGGGACCATAACTTCTTCACCTTCGGGCTCTGGGCCATAACCTCAGCGTGGGTCGGGTATTCCTCCCTCTCCATCCATTGCAGGATTACTCTGAGGTCTTCGTCTTGTTCCTGGGCATCTCTAAGGTCCTGGTCCGACCAGGAGCTTGCCCAGTTGCTGGACACGGCACTTTGCACCACTGAAATGCGGGCCTCCCGGTACACCAAAGGCACGACATCATCAACGTCCTCCTCAAAGCGAGACCACTGTTTGTGCGCCTTGACGCAGTAAGCACACCCTCCACACGGTAATGTAGACAGATCCCTGCCGGCCTCGTAGCAGTTGCAGAACTCTTCTTCAGCTGGTACTCTGCTCAGAGCATCTGCATTGGTGTGGTCTTTCCCCGGCCGGTGGACGACCTGGATGTCGTATTGTGAGAGCTCTTCCATCCATCTGGCCAGCTGCCCCCCCCCGAGGTTTTTGAAGCGCATTAACCAGGCCAGGCTGCTATGATCCGTTCTGGTCGTGAAGCGACGCCCTAGCAGGTAATGCCTATATTGTCTGGTGAAGGCCACCAAGGCCAGAAGCTCCTTCCTAGTGGTGCAGTACTTCCGCTGAGGAGGAGTGAGGACCTTGCTGCCGTAGGCTATTATCCTGGTTTGGTCTCCCTGGCTTTGTGACAGAACGGCACCGATGGCAGTCTCCGATGCATCTGTGTCGAGCATGAACATGCCCTCCCTGCATGGGAACGCCAGCACCGGTGGAGACACCATCAATGATTTCAGTTCGTTAAATGCGGACTCTTGGGCGTCCCCCCAGATAAATGGAGTTTTCTTCCCCGTGATGCTATATAGGGGTTGAGCTACCTCGGCGAGCTTGGGCAGATGGTCCCGGTGATAGTTCAGAAAGCCCAGGAAGCTTTCCACCTCCCTGATGGACCGTGGTACTGGCCAATCCCGAACCGCCAAGATGCTGTCCTCATCCACCTCGACTCCGTCCTTGCTCACAATCTTCCCAAGGAACTTAACCCGAGTTCTGAACAGGGCGCATTTCTTCCGCTTCTGCCTCATATTTACAAGTTGGTGACACCTGCACCAAGGGGGTGATGGGGATAGGGGTCTCTACTTCTGGCAACTTTTTGACATTGTCTACTTGATTACCCGGCTCCTGAGTGTCGCCAGCACAGGAGCCGGTTAGGCATTTAAATCCTCGCTCCAGCTGACAGACTTCTGGGGCGAGGTGTCAGGCGTACTCCTCTGGAGCTTCTGTGGGCACTCCCTTGCAAAGTGACCTTGTTGGTGGCAGATGAAGCAAGCGCCAGATGCCCGGTCCTTTGGTGACGGAGACCTATAGCGCCCTGGCGAGCTTCGTGTCCTTCTTGGGGTGACCTCCTGGTCCCCCGCGCTGTCTCTCTCTAACTGGGCGAGGTTTTTCTTGATGAGGGCCGAGAGATTAGCCTCCAATCGGCTAAGGGTCTCCACGACCCCATCCTCTGTTGAGGCTGACGCTGAAGCGGGAGTGCTCTGTGGTGGTGAAGGGCCACTCCTGGCTGGTGGCCCCGAAGGCGTGACCTTCCTAGTATCTGGTTCCAATGCCTTGGCATCTTGTCCCCTCCTCCCTCTGTCGCCTCTGACTCTAGCCCGTGCCACCCGGTACGTCTCCTCATCCGAGGAGTCGCTTCCGGAGGTGAGGCTTGCTACTTTAATCTGACTTCGTCTGGTCCCAAGGATCGCCCGGAGGTTGTCGGCAAACACCGGCAGGGCCTGCACTGCCGCGTTCAAGGAAGGGTATTTCCCGTTGGCGCAGTGAAAGGCAGCTTCTTTGTTACGGCACCCCACGAACAGTTGGCTGATACAGTTATCCTCCAGGAAACGGTTTGGAACGTCTGGTAACGCTTGTGGGGCCACCTCCCGGAGACGGGCAGCGAACTCCCGCAGAGTCTCCTGGCTCTCTTGCTGCATGTGCCCAAAACTGTATGCGGAGGGCCTGTGGGGTCATGTGCTGATTCATTGCTGCGTATATGGAAGCCAGATCCGCCTTTTCCTGCTGAGGTAGTGACGTGAAAAATTGGAGTGCAGCCCCTTCCAGATGCAGATGGAAATACCTGGGGGCTAGCAGGGGGTCCCAGTCCTTTAAGAGACGATACTCCTCAAACTGCTCCTCAAACACCCTCCAAGGTGTGCTTCCGTCATAATTTCGGAGCTTAGGCACGTCATCCCTGCCGCGCCGACCTGTTCCATTCCCTTCCCTATTGCCATAGGTTTGTCCTCTTCCTCTTCCTATAGAGAAACAACTTAAAAACACCTATGAAGAGTGAAAATTTATATCAATACATCAAAAATAAATCCTAAAACAAGCATTGTTTGGTACTAGGGGTGGGTAAGCTTAATTTTCCAAGATGGCTACCGGATGTAAACACATCGGTAGGAACCTACATCCTCGTCGCCAAATGTAGTGAAACTGACTACCACGAAAAGGCACAGAAACAACGAGGTGACTACATAATACCACATGACGCCGAATACATCTATCGCGAGCACCATTTCTTCGGTCTGCACACAGTGTAAAGAACCAAACCCCCGAAGATAAAACCCCTACCCCTAGCCCTGCCCGCTAAGAGCCCGCGCCAACTAAACACGACGTTACCTTGTCGGCTGCTGAACACGAACTGGCTCTCTCAGGGGTCGTGGGCCGGGCCCGGGCCGTCGGCGCTGATTGGCTGCCTAGGATAGCCTCTGATTGGCGGATGCCCGCCAATCGGTCTGTCCATTGATAACCACTACAGCAGCAAAGGTGTCAACGCACCGCTGTCAAACCAGGGTTGAATCACCGACCATCTATCTCTGTCTCTTGTTCTCGCATGCGCACGTGCTCTGTGTGTGTGTGTGTGTGTGTGTGTGTGTGTGTCAGTGTGTGTGTGTGTGTGTCAGTGTGTGTGTGTGTGTGTGTGTGTGTGTGTGTGTGTGTGTGTGTGTGTGTGTGTGTGAACTGAAACCAGTATTACATTCTGTGAACATGACACAACCCTGGTTCATTTCTTCCAAAACATATACTCTCACGCAAAAAAGAAAAAAACAAACAAACAAAAACCTGGAAAAAATGGCCTTCTGCCTTTGCCCACTCACTTTTTAAGTTGTTTCTCTATAGAGAAACAACTTTATGAGACGAAGCAGATTTTGCTACGCGCAGCAGCAAGTTTCAGTGATACAAAACAAGACTGTGACGTTTCTCCACACAATACTTACTTTCACGCACACAGTGACGTAACGAAATCTGCGTCATAGACACCTTACGTGCACACTATGCTGCTGCGTTATTTTTGGCGGGAGTTGTGAGACATGTGTGTGTGTGTATGTGTGGACGGATGTAATGATGACTATCTCCTAAACCACCTCGCCGGACGGCTTTTTACTTTGAGGTAAAATGGGCAGTCATATTCTCCAGAGCTACCTTTCACGATTTTTAGCCTGCCGCATTTTGAGAACAGTTATCGCCGATTTGAAAAAAATCGGTCATGTCACGAATTTTTTCGAAAAAAAATGTTCAAATGGCTTCATTTTCTGAAATTGGGAAGATCATCCAATTATACTGCCTGTTTTCGTAGCACAGCTCTGTAGCTCTGACAGGTTTTGTGTAAGAAAAATATTTCCGAGGTAGGGGTGGTTTGCATATAAGGCCAAATATCTATGAAACGACTGCTTCAAATTACTCATCATTCCGGTATTTTTGTCACTTGTGCCAACTGCACATATGACATGAACTACTGCACTATTATGGCTTTAGTATTAAGAATAGCAGAGCTTTTTGATAAACACATTGTTCACGTTTCTGCGAGAAGCGCCGGTCAAAAAAGTTCCAATTTTGCAATTTCGTAAGTACAATCCAAGGCACTTAAGTCCACGTTTCATCAGCTCTCTAGATCTTCCAGATTTTATGTAAAAATTAATTCAGTCACGGAAGTCACAAAAGCAACAAGGAAATCACAAGATATGTAGAAGTATCATCTGTCAGACGAGCAGCGTGAGACTGACGTCAAATGTTTGGTTCACAGACAAAATCTGCAAGTATCGTCACTGCTTCCGACATTTCATCAGCCCTCTAGATCTTCCAGATTTCATGTGAAAAATAATTCAGTCGGAGAAGTCACAAAGCCAAGCTTGGATGGTCCTCTTGTGTGTATACGATATGCGACAACTCTTGTGAACCAGGTCTCCAGGTTCTGCATGGACTGCAGTTTTGATTTGTTTGCTGACAGAATTTACAGTCTGGCATCCTTTCTCTGTGAGCTTGACCCAAAGATCTGTCTATTTCTCGGACGCAAGTGATACATTTTGGCTCTGAAAACTCCTGTAACAGGAAACGAAAGTTGTGTCATATTTACTGATACATCTTTTCTTGTCAGAGTCAGAGTCAGTACTGACCTGCAATAACCACAAAATTTCCAGTGGACAATTTTTTCACAGTTAACGTTTCTACGCATGAACAGCAGGTAAAACACAAACAAAAACATTATTTTAAAACAATCATGTTGTTTATCAAATAACTAGTCACATGACAAAGCATTAACCGTATGTGCACAATCTTTCATGATGGGCTACAGGGTTTCACAAAGCATATCGGTATCACATTATAATTTATGCCTGTCAGCTCATTTTTTTTTATACTTTCTTCATCTGCTGCACTTTGTTTTACATATTACTATCATTATTTGTGGGTTTCAAATGCACTGTGCAATAACGAGACAGGTGCGCATTCAAGTTATCAGATCGTCTAGACAAGCAGCCGTACGGACCACGCGGTTAACTTAACTCAGTTACCGCTACTCGGACAAGACATCACCCTCCAAAAGTTATATATTAACTTAGATAGAAATTAACAATCACATCTTGTTGAAATTCACCATAGATAACCAAAATCTTACCGCAGAAAAGCTGGAACAGGCAGCAGCATCCTCAACTGACCCCTGCATCAGCCGCAAATTTTTCAAGCGCGATGACGGTAGAAACATGGTGCTACATGAAAAAGTGTCCCCCTCATTTTAAAACGGCAATTTCTGACAGACTGCATGCTGCTATTTTGTGCAACTTTGGCGACTGATGTAGTTATAGTCTTAAGTATCATTTGCACCATAAATAATTTTTAAAGGAATTACTTCACACAAAAATCCTTCTTTTCCTAGCCTAAACAGGGAAATCACAAGACATGAACAAGCATCCTCAGACGATCTCAGTGCTAGAGGCTGACGTCAAAAGTTTACTTCGCGGAATTGACGTCATCTCTCTCTGTCTGTATGACGACCTGCCTGAGGCTGACGTCAAATGTTTAGTTCACGGAACTGACGTCTCTCTGTCTCTGTCTCTCTCCCTCTCTCTCTCTCTGGGGAGCCAGGGTGGCCGAATGGTAGAGCGTTGGAGTTTCAATGCTTGGGCCGAGAGTTCGAATCCCGGCCGCTGGGGCCAAATATTTGTGCTGGCCTTTTTCTCGTTGCCCCGTCTTTGATATCACCCTTATGTGGGGGAAAAGGACGTTAAACTCCTAAACACCCGCCCACCCACCCTCTGTCTCTGCCTCTCTCTCTCTCTCCCCCTTCTTCCCCCACCCGGCCCCACCCCCAGTCACGTGGCTAATCGGTCGAGGTCGTACTCGTAGAGGATCTAGTGTCATTGGTAGAACTTGGAGAGGGGAGAACCGGCAACAATAACAACAAAACAGACAAAATAAAATGAAGTTTGGAGAAACAACTTTGTAGGACGGGGCCGTTCCTCCTTGTTTTTTTTTTAAGGAAAAAAAAGAAAGAAAGAAAGGAGCTGTGTTCCAACGAGTATATAACCCACGATACTTTGCAAAAGGTCAACTGAAACACAGTATGTGGAGTGGTAAACCTCCAGGAGTGCAAAATCAGATAGTTTTAGGGCCAGGTGTTACATGGGACAAAACACCCAGTATAGTATGTGCCTCCGCCAAAATACACAGGGTATTTTCAGTTTCTGAATACTATACTGATCGAGTAGGGTAAGATAACGACCTCCCGGCTTCACCTTTAAAAAACAAGAAGGAATGGCCCCATTTCAAAAAGTTGTTTCTCCAAATTTCATGTTATTTTGTCTGTATTGTTCAGGGTCCATACAGGTCATGGAATCCTGGAAAAGTCGTGGAATTTGGAAATAGCTTTTCCAGGCCTGGAAAGTCATGAAATTATCTCAAGAGTCATGAAAAATCATGGAATTTTGGAATTTTATATGGAAGCTATTTTCCGCCCAACAGTGAAACGGTCAGCTTGGTGATTACTCACAGGATTGATTGCCAAAAATACCAACAAACTTCCTTCCCATGAGGCTAATGGCTAACTGTGAACATTGGTCTTGCTGACTCAGTGACTGCGATAACTTGGATAAGCTCATAATTTCTGCCCTCGCATGTGTCCGTGTGAACGAGGATGAGGAAGTTGTCATGAAAAACAGGAGAGTTGGCCTGGAAAAGTCATGAATTTTTGTGACTGTGAACCTGTATGGACCCTGATTGTTGCCCATCATTGTTTGTTGTTGTTGTTTCCATAGTAATGGAAACAACAAAGTGTAACAGACTGCAGAAGTGTTGCAATCAGGTGAAAGGAATTTAAAAAAAAAATTCTGGTTGTCACCGAGAACAGGTAGTGCATATATATATACCCTTAAACTTAACCAGCGCCAGACCCTTAAACTGACTTGGAGCTCGTGTTGTGACAGGCACGTTGTTCTATAGTTTCAGTAGTGGCTCTAGTGTGTGGCTGCTGAGAGTAGCCTCATGCTGAAATGGCGTAACCGTACCCATGATACTTGTACCATACTTATATCCCCAGCAGTTGGGACTTCGTTTTCTTTAGTTAATTTTTATGTGGTGTGATATTTGTCTTGTGGGTAATCTTGAAGAACAGTATACGAAATTCTGGGAGCTATTTGCACGCACTTTTTCGGGTGCTTTCGGTTCTGCTCGATGCAAAGAGACGTAAAACACCCTCACCTGCTCACTTTGACCTCTCCTTCCCCACATGTGGGTGCAAATAATTTCATTTCACAAGTAGGGATATGCATGCAAATCCAATGCGCCATTTTGGTTGCTGATCACATGCGCACAACGTCATCACTACTGGGGTAATTTCGTATACTGTTCTTCAAGATTACCTGTCTTGTGTAATTTTAAACGGTATAACTGTAAAGAATAGTATACGAAAATAATTGGAGCTACTTGCACGCACTTTGACGGGTGTTTTCGGTTCTGCTCGGGTTACGTGCAAATAGCTTCATACGAAAGTCTGGGAGCTAGGCCTATTTGCACCAACCAAAATGGCGTGCAGATGACTGCTCGGGCCGTGGTCGCCGGTCATTCAGGGATATTTTGTGCATGTTTTGGGGGAAGGAGTGGTCAAAGTGAGTAGGTAAGGGTGTCTTACGCCTCTTTGCATCGAGCAGAACCGAAAACACCCGTCAAAGTGCGTGCAAATAGCTCCAATTATTTTCGTATACTATTCTTTACAATTACCTAACAGGTCTTATGGACCGTAACTGGTGGGTACCAAAGATTCTACAACCCTTAAGGAATACAGGATCGTTGTGGGTACTTAGCACATAACAAAGAAATACTGGCCCACAAAATTACAGGTTTTAGTCATGTTGTGAAGCTGTTGACTTTTTGCGTGCAATACGTACGTCATCGAAACGTGATACGCAAAGTGAAAGAGGGGTACGCAGCTTGTGTGCAAAATCTGTAAAAATGAATGTGCCCAGCGTGCTCCTTCCCTCCCTCCGTCCACCCTCCCCCACTCCCCCTCCCCCCTTCCCCTTCCCACTCCCCCCCTTCCCCTTCCCACCTCCTTCCCCTTCCCGAAGGAGGTTCCACAAACCTGTGTACAATGACAGAAATATTCCTGAGTGAAATTCTTTGCTGTGAAATTCTTCTCCATCGGAACATTTTTTTATTTATTATTTTTTGTCACCAAGATCACTCGGGGGTGCGTTACCGGTAGTTAGCAAAGCCCCTTCACTCCAGTTCAGCAAGCATGGGGTGTACATTCTCGCAGGATTTCATGAACCGCACCGGTAGGGTGTTTGGGGGTTTAACGTCCTTTTCCACCACATAGGGTGATATCAAAGACGGGGCAACGATGAAAAAGCCAGCACAAATATTTGGCCCCAGCGGGGATCGAACTCATGACCCGAGCATTAGAAGTCCAACACTCTACCATTCGACCACCCCGGCTCCCCCCCGCACCGGTAGCCCCACTGTCAAATTAGTTAAAATGTTAAATTAAGACTTCCAGTAGTTGGGGGGAAAAGCTCTCTGGATGCAGTACAGGTTTTGATTCCTGTTTCCAGCAGAGTGGCGTGAAGAGATGATATCCGTGAGTGAACCGAAACGCATCTGGCACTAGTGGCAGTGAAAGGGTTAAGTGAATGCAGCCCAGATGCGTTTTTAGCACAGACCAATTTCAGTTTGGACTGATCATTTATTATACATGTAATACATACTCCCTTCATTTTATATGGACTCTAAACTTTTCCATGTAGGGTGACTGGATTGCTCCTGTCTTTGAAAAGCATTTATTTATTTATTTATTTATTTATTTATTTAAAAAAAAATCTTTTTACTACTTCATTTTATGGCTTGGTATGACTAATATCATATTGTATGTTGTTCTCCAGGCTTGACGGCCCAAGGATGGACCCAGCTGGGATGTCGGACGTTATAAAGATTGAGATTGATGAGGCATGGGAGCCCACACATGGTAAGGCAATGCTCAATAGTTTACACCAAACTGCTAAAATCCCTGTTCATTAGGGTTGACTCACACAGTCTCAGTTCAATTCAATAATGCATTATTCATCCCTTGAGGGCAATTGCAATGGGTCATGGGATGGGCGTCCAAATAAAATTTATGAAAATACATGTAGAATGCTTTATCATACCAATTGATCATCTCATATCACAGCATAATATATATAATACGTATGATTAGGTCATTATATCATCACATCATATCACATTATGTATAACATCATCACCTTGTGTCACGTCACATCCTTCATGCATCACAGTCTGTTAAGGCCAGTTGTACAGTACAACTTCTTTTGGGCGACCACTCCTCTGGCCAGATAAGAGTGGTCTTAAAAGAGAGGTGGCCACCCAAAAGAAGCTTCAGACAGTGAAGAAGTGCAACCCAGTATCATTGTAACATTGGTCTGCACAGGCAGGTGGTCTCCCAAAGGGGTGGCCGCCCAAAAGAGGTTCTACTGTATATATATATATAAATAGAAGAGCAATGCAAGTCATTAGGTATTTTGCCGGGACTTATCTCATCATTGCAGCAGCCTGCCATTTCAGTACTGTAATATGGGCAGTCTCAATCTGCAGCAACATTCATTTGTGACATATTTGTTGATATTTCCCTTAGTTTCTTTCTTTCTTGTTTAGTTTCTTTGCACTTACACTTGTGTCCAGGTAAACACATGTTAACTGCAAGTTTGGTTTCTCTGCAGAGAACACAGAGGTTGAGTGGGCAGCACTTGGTCATGACGATGAGGGACACCACTGTGATCGTATGCACACAGTTACATGTACCAACTGTCGTCAGTGTAAACGAGAAACACATGTTACTGGCAGTGTGAAGGCAGAAACAGTCAGATCTTGTACAACAGAAACGGGATGTCTTCAGATGAAACGAGAGACATTGTGTGTCACACATGGTGGTGTACCAGGCTATGGTGTGAGTGTGGACAGTGAGACTAAAGCTTTCCCCAACATCAAGCAAGAAGCAGGTGAAGCAGTGGCTAGTGATTCTCTGTTACACGATGTCAGTGTAAACTGTGGGATTCAGTCACTTCCTAACAGCAAGCAAGAAGCAGGTGAAGCAGTGGCTAGTGATTCATCGTTACATGACGTCAATGTAAACTGTGGGATTCAATCACTCCTCAACATCAAGCTAGAAGCAGATGTAGCCAGTATTTCACCAGCACATGTCAGTGAAGACTGTGGAATTAAGGCAGACCCCACCATCAAGCAGGAGCGGAGTGTCAGCACTACATCAGGGGTTGTGTCAGACCATACACATTGTGCCAATGTGGACTGTGAGATTAACCCAATCCCTAACATCAAACAGGAGCCAGAGACTGGATTCACGCCAGGGGTTCAGCCTGAGTCTTGTGAGGAGCTAGAACCCAGTGGAACATCACTGTCACCGCTGTCTGGATGTTCTGGACCTGGAAAGAAACATTTGTACCGTCACACTGGGGAGAAACCATTTAAATGTACAGATTGTGCAGCATCTTTCAAGTATCCAAGCCATGTACAGCGACACAAGCGCACACACATGAGGGAGAGGACATTCAAATGTACAGTGTGTGCGTTATCTTTTATACACTCTAGCCATTTGAAGGAACACATGCGCACACATGGTTGTGTGAAACCGTATCAATGTACAGAGTGTGGGTCATCTTATAGTCACAGATCCGGTTTAAGGGCACATAAAGTGAAAAAACACATAGGGAAGAAACCATTTAAATGTACAGTTTGTGCGTCATCTTTTGGATTTCCTTGCCTTTTAAAGCGACACATGCACACACACACAGGGGAGAAACCATTTAAATGTACAGAATGTGGGGCATCTTTCAATGACAGAGGCAGTTTAAGGGCACATGTGTATATACACACAGGGGAGAGACCATTTAAATGTACGGTGTGTGGGGCATCTTTTAGATGTTCTATCTTTTTAAGGCGGCACATGCCCAGACACACAGGAGAGAAACCATATTTATGTACAGAATGTGGGGCGTCTTTTGTGGACAAAGGCAATTTAAAGATACACATGTATACACATACAGGTGAGAAACCATTTAAATGTACAATGTGTGTATTATCTTTCAGCCGTTCTAATCTTTTAAAGCTACACATGTACACACACAGGGGGGAGAAACCATTTAGATGTACAGAATGTAGGGCATCTTTTATGGGCAAATATAGTTTAAAGGAACATATGTTTACACACACAGGGGAGAAACCATTTAGATGTACAGAGTGTGGGGCATCATTTGGTCGTAAACAGTGTTTGAAGGTACACATGCGCACACACACAGGGGAGAAACCATTTAGATGTACAGAGTGTGGGGCATCTTTCCGTCAGTCTGGCCAGTTACGGAACCACATGTGCGCACACACAGGGGAGAAGCCACACAAGTGCACAGATTGTGGAGCATCATACCGTCAGTCTGCCCATTTAATGGCCCACATGTGCGCACACAAGGGAGAAATAATTTAAATGTACAGATTGTAGCACAATTTTTGTTTGGAGTTGTGCTTTACAAGTGGACATGCATACAGAGGAGAAACCATTTGAATACACAGAGCATGCAGTATTTTCTGGTCAATTTAGCCATCTTTGGAATTGGAAACATACCATTGTGAGTGTGGAACATGCAAACACTCGCTCTAGCAAACTGAAGGGACATACATGTGTATTCAGGCTGGTGAAGCCAGGTAAATCCTCAGAATGTGGAGCATCTGTCATTGATGCCTCTCACTTGAAGAAACATGTCAATCCCAAAAAACCAACTTGACTTACTTGACTTAACCCTCTTTATTCCCTGGGGAACATAGGGCTGCAACCACACTCCGCCAGCGCACTCGGCTCTGGGACGCCCTCTTTAGTTCGGCCCACGTCGTTCTGGTGGCCTTGGCTTCAGCGTCCGTTCTCCTCCGCCAGGTCTGCTTCGGTCGGCCCACTTTGCGCTTTCCCTGAGGGTTCCAATCAAGGGACTGCCTGGTGACATTTGATGTTGGCTTTCGCAGAGTGTGTCCGATCCATCCCCATTTCCTTTTCTTGATCTCCTGCTCGATGGGGATCTGTCTTGTTCCCTCCCAGAGGTCTTGGTTGGCACAAAATATGATTCACCAGGCTAACTTTCACTATAATTGTGATGCCTGAAAATATGTGCAAACCCTCCCACACTTTGAAAGAAGGAACTAAATTTACTGAAATCAATATTGCTTACATGCACACTAATGAGTTGGTCTGTATATATGCTAGTTGTACACAGAAATGCGATAAACTTTCGTCAGATTTTGCCAGGACTGTTTTCATCATTGTAGCAGCCCACCATTTCAATATGTTCAGGCTCAATCTGCTCCTATGTTTATTTGGTCGCACAGATGTCTTTTGATATTTCTGTTTTCGTCTTTCTTTCTTGTGTACATGTATGTATAATTTGCTTTTCGGTTACACTTATGTTTACCTCAATCCACCCTCAAAATTCCTTCTCAGTAAGTATGGGCGGTTTTTCCCCTATGACATAAGGTGCACAAGATCCTTTCTTGGGTAGTTTTGCACCGATGATGTATGTGCATGTGTGTGTGTGTGTGTGTGTGTGTGTGTGTGTGTGTGTGTGTGTTATACAATGTTTTGGTTGTTTATTTACTTGTTTGTTTCAAAAAGGAAAATCACACTTGTTTGTGAGCACCACAGATATTATTATGTAACATGTCTCTGGTGAGCATCAAGAACCCCTATTGACAAAGTCATGAAGTTTTGTAGGACTAGTGTGAAAATTGATTGGACGTTTGTATGAAAGTGTGGGTGCAACTACACCCATGAGGTACAGTGAAGGTTAATGTACAGCGTAGAGCGTATACAAATTACATACATGTAGATAACTTTGTAAACAATTAACCTCTCTTGATGCTGACAGTTTTTCCCACTGATGTAACCTGTGTGCTGGCAGTTCAGCCATGTTGGGAGAAAATTTATTAAAAAATCAAAATACAAATTTCATTTCTTCTGACTTTTGTGTATGTGTATGGTATGGTTGCATCGCGGAAGATGTAAAGAGCAGGAAGGACTGCAGGGGAGCCAGGGTGGCCGAATGGTAGAGCGTTGGACTTTCAATGCTTGGGTTGTGAGTTCGAATCCTGGCTGGGGCCAAATATTTGTGCTGGCCTGTTTCTCACTGCCCCGTCTTTGATATCACCCTTATGTGGTGGGAAAGGACGTTAAACTCCCAAACACCCTCCCTGAGACTACGCGGGACTAAACCAAAACTGATGCCATGCCAGCCATCATCATCATCATCATTAGCTTGCTTTACGTCCTATGGCTTTTAGCCTTAGGACACGTTGTTCCTGGTGTGTGTCTTTAGCTGCTTGGCTGGGCGAGTGTCTTTGGGGTGTGTGAGGGCTGTTTTGCTTAGCTTTGGGCAACGTCAGTGGGTCTCGGCTTGGCTCTCAGATGCCTGGTCTGGGTTTGTTTTTCAGTGCCTCAGTCTGTTCCTTCATCCGTACTTTTGCCTTTAGATCATCACTGGGGTGTCCCCTCGCCCTTGGTGTCAGAACCATTTTGTCAGATCTGATCTGACGATCGCGTCGGCCAGGGTTCTCATTGGCCTGTCACCAAGGGCTTGGTGTGGCCTGAGGAAGTCTACCATCTTCAGTGAGTATCTCTCAGGTCTCAGACTGGCTGGAGGCTGGCGGGCAGGCCATCACAGCCGTTCACAATGTGGCGGACGTCTGGGGGCTGCCCACACCCATGCCAGCCCGCATCGTGTACGTACTACGTGTTATCACTGAACTGTAGCGTAATTAGGTGTCACGTGATACCAATGACAGTTATGGCTCAACACAATCAGGGTAACCCAAGGTAGCCGGTAGACGTGCATTTTGACTCATATCTTAGGAGACCTCTGCAGCCATCGGTTGTGAATGAGATATGGTACATAATTATATGGAAAAACACAGACCAAGAAACCATTGAAACACCTGAAATGAGTGTGAATCATTTGGACTTTCCCTCTCTTCGCCTGTGTGCATGTCTCCCTCTCACACCATACTCCTCACACACACACACACACACACAGATCTATGGATCTTTTGAAGCATTTATTCATAAGAAGACTTGCCCAGCAGAAGAGAAGCAACCGCCGCGAAGGCTTGTTGTAGAGTGGGCTTGTTGCCTGAGGAATAGCTCCCCTTGGTGCAGATTTTCAAGATGGCGTGGGCGAGGTAGCGGCTGTCTCCGTGCGTCCTGTTTCATCGGATCCAAACGGCAGTCTGCCTGCTCTCGTCTCTGATTTTTATTGCAGAGTTTGCCGTGACCATCGTTATCCTCAGAAGGTTTGCTTATTTTGTATTATTTGTGTGTGTACGTAACGGGTTCGAACTATCATCTGCTTTTTCTCTCGAGGCAGCACTGAAGTCTTCAAAAAGTAACAAGTCTTCCTTTTCTCGCGGACCATTACAAAACTTATGGCGGACATCCCCGCGTTTTCCCAATGGGGAATGTTTTGTTTGTCCGCCAGGTATTCATGGTATCTTGATTGTCCAGTACACCACGTGATACGCAAATTGAAAGTGGGGTATGCAGCTTCTGTGCCAAATCTTTAAAGTGCTAATCTTTAAAGTAAAAATGTGCCCAGTGTGCGCCCTCCTTTGTTTTTGGGATGGGGCAGATTTCGCTGCCCGCAGCAGCAAGTTTCAGTGATAAAAAAAAATGTAAAGTTGATGTGGTTTGCGGGATGTCATGTATACACAGGGTTCATACGACCTCGGGTGAGAGGAAATAAACACCAGGACAGCACCAGGATATATTGTATACGATACAGCAGCTCTCTTTAATTCAAGCATTCCCAAGAGCAACAGATTTGAGTTACATCAAGGCAGGCCAAGTTCTCAAGTGAATTTGGCTAGCTTGAGAATTGCTGACTAAAATACATCTTGCTGTGGTTGGTCAGCAAGTTGTTTACACTTACAGTCTGCTGCTCACCATTTTTTTTTTCAACTGAACTATCACTCACCCACAAAGCACTAGTTTACACACACATGTGCACTGGCTCACACCCAGACACACACCCAGATATTCACACAGGCAGGCATGCAAGGGTGCGTGTGCGCACACACACACACACACACACACACACACACACACACTGCTACCTTACATTCTCTCCCCCCCCCCCCCCACCAGAAATGTCGTCCTTGATATTTGTAAAAACAATAATGGGAAAATGTGATCATATACCTCAATGCCTCATATACAGTACATGTACATCAATGCATCATGCGTACAATTAATAAAACAACAACAACAACAAAAAACCAAAAAAAAAACCCCAACACAATTCATTTCAAATCAATGGTTAAAAATAATCACATGCTGTACAGGGATACCAAATCTGAACAATTTACAATGCACGACTGTCTTCGAGCACTGTTTATGTGATGGTACGTACTTCACTTGTCCTGCAGGAATGTCTTAAGGAAGGAAACGGCAGGGCTCCCTAAACTGTGCGTCTGTGCGTAATTTACGCACTGAACTGAAAATTTACGTCCTAAAAAAAATTCGAGGGTGTACGTTGAAGCATTATGAACGTGATCTGTGCTTAGCTTGACGCACTACCTCTGCACTACCGTGCGTACGCCTAGAGGCGTGTTGTGATCAAGTGAGTGTTCTCCCTTGCCATGGCCGCGTTCAGTTCGGTTCTGTGTTTGGTTCTGTTTAACGCTCGCAGTCGTTAACTGTCTACTACTGCAGATCGGCGGCTACTACAGCCACTCGCGCGTAGTGAACGTGCCCCATCTTTTTCCACTTCCGCGCACTGAAACACCCGGT
Source organism: Batillaria attramentaria (assembly GCA_018292915.2). Classification (NCBI taxonomy): domain Eukaryota; kingdom Metazoa; phylum Mollusca; class Gastropoda; family Batillariidae; genus Batillaria; species Batillaria attramentaria. The sequence goes on along the minus strand of JACVVK020000120.1, from coordinate 1,166,794 downwards.
GTACGTGCGATGTCGAAACCATGGACGAAAGATTTTAGAGTCAGTGCTCTTGTTACCGATCGGATTCGCTTTCTCTGTGACGAATCATGCCACCGAAAAAAGTGAAAGTTCAAAAGACTATGGACTTTTTCGTCAGTGGAAAAGTTGTGGAGGGGCTCGAGCCCTCGCCGGGCGGAAGCGGGTGCACTTCGGCGTCGCGGCATAGCTACGATTCAGACGTACGTCGCATCAGAGTCGGCACAGAGCAGCAAAAAGTCAGAGTTTCCAACTTTCAAAACTGAATTGTACCCACTTCATTTAATTATATGATTTGAAGTTGATAAAATTCAGTTTTGCACACCGTGACACACACACACACACACACACCCACACACACACACCGTGGCACACACACACACACACCGTGCACACACACACACACACACACACACACCTGTTCAGCAGCATTTACTGAATTTATAATTCCATGCACTAAAAACTTGAGAAATGATTCTGACCCTTTAAAAATTGAAAGTGGAGGTACAAAGACCCCCTAAAATTTTGAACTGGGGTTCAGTGGACCCTTTAGGTCTGTAGCTTTTAGGGAGCCCTGGAAACCGTCGCGCTCACACGACTTACTACCCTCGCATGCCGGCTGTCCACGTGGTAATCAGACATCCAGTTAGGTCGTCTGCACACACAGTCTGACCTACTTTCTGTATCTACAGAGGCATTGCTGTCACACTCAGGGGAGGAACCTACACTGTCAGGTTGATCCAACGTCTCCTCAGACCTGACTGTGTCCTCAGTTTTTTTTAGTGTCGTTCACTTCCCTATGGGAACTTGCACTGGCCTCAGGACACACACCCGAACTCTCGGTCTTCGGCACCTGAGCTGGTACTGGCTTAAGTTCTGGCAGCACCTGAGGGTCTGCAGTGGGCTCAGGTTGCACACTAGTACTTTCATTCTTGGGCATGTGGACTGGGTACCGACTGAGGGTCTTGTGGCATCTGAGGTCCTGAGCTGGGCTGCTGTATCTCATTCTGGGTCTCAGCACTGGGCTGCTGGGGTTGGGTCTTTGTAGTAAGCTGAGGGTGTAGCTCCGCTGACTCTCCACTAGAGATGGGCTGGAGGAGGTTATGATGAAGGGTTCTGGTCCGACCCCTCCTCCTTCAGGTGCTAACTGGTAGACTGGCACCTCCTCCGAAGGCTGAGAGATGACAAGGTACACCTCCTCAGACCACCTGTCATCGAGCTTGCCCTGGGAGTCACGTTGCAGACAAGCACACGGTCGCCTTTCTGCACGGTGGACCCTTTGACTCTGCGGTCATAGTGTTGCTTCTGCGTCTGCTGTGCTGCTGAGGTATGGCGTCGCACTGTCTTGAAGGCTGCTTGGAGACGCTCACTTAAAGTTTTGCCATATATTCTGAGTAGGACTTCTGGTCTCTGGGGTTGCGAGGCTGCGTGCCGAACTGCAGGTCTACGGGCAGACGAGGATGTCGGCCAAACAACAAGAAGTATAGTGAGTATGCCGTTGTGTCATGCTTGGTGCAGTTGTAACTATATAAGCATGAGCCAAGGCAGCAGCGTGAGCATTCCAGGGTGACACGTCATTTCAGCGCCACCATTTCAGCGCCAACAATATTAGCGCCACCATTTCAGCGCCAACAATACATGTATTAGCGCCACCATTTCAGCGCCAACAATATTAGCGCCACCATTTCAGCGCCAACAATATTAGCGCCACCATTTCAGCGCCGCGTCTTATCAGCGTCGTACAATTCGATGCCGTACATTTCAGCGCCATACATTTCAGCCCGGGTGTGTGTGTGTGTGTGGGGGGGGGGGGGGGGGGGCATTTGTTTTACGTGGTTTAAGTGATGTGAGTGATCATTCATATACCCCGTTGTGAGTTACAAATCGTGATGTGATAATCCTGCAGTACAATGCAGGAGATCGTTCTCTCATGGACACGATGGAGGGACTTGCATTTGCGTTCATGTTTTAGGCCAACTAGGCATGTTTTACAATGGAGAGACACCAAACGACCCATTTGGATTTTAGTGATTTTAATGGACACCGTGGGTTTTAGATAATTTGTCATTAAAGTTTATCTTGTTAAAAAAAATGTGATTAGCTAGTTTATGTGTTTAGCTAGTTCTCTCTCTCTCTCTCTCTGTTTGGCGCTGAAATGTACGGCGCTGAAAACTCGTCGCGCTGAATTGGTGGCGCTGAAATGTTGGCGCTGAAATGGTGGCGCTGAAGTGTCATGGAACCGCATTCCAGTTCACCTTCTGGCTAGGATCTAGCGTCCCTAACATACCGAGGAGTGAGCGATTAAAACGTTCGCAGACACCATTCCCCATTGGATGACAGGGTGTAGTCCTGGACTTGCTCACACGGGTGATCTCACATAGTTATTTTATGATGTTGCTCTCGAAGTTGCGGCCCTGATCACTGTGCAGTCAGGCTGGGAATCCATACTGCAGGAAGAAATGTTCGTACAGGGCCTTGGCTGTCGTCTTGGCGGTTTGGTTGGTGGTCACTGGTGGGTATCGCCTTTGCAAACTTTGTAAAATGGTCTGTGATCACCAAAATGTTCTTCACACCGCCTTTGGATGGTTCAAGTGACAAAAAGTTTGTGCAAGCCAGTTCCAGTGGTTCCGTCGTGGTAACAGACACAAGCAGTGCTTTTGAAGGTAAAGTCTTTCGTCTAAGACATCTGCCACACGACTGGATGTACTGGAGGAGGCTGTTAGACATCCCAGGCCAGAAAAATCTGGAAAAATCTGTCCCTCAACAGTTCGACTGCACGATCAAAGCCTAAATGTCCCACCTGGTCGTGCACACCGCGCATAGCCTCAGTACGACGCACCACAGGAAGCACAAGCTGTTGGACTTCTCCATTGTCCAGGTGGCGTTGGCGATACAGGACATCATCTTGAAGGGATAAGTCTGACTGTAGGAGTGACAGGCCAGCCTTGCTGGCGACTTTGGAGGTAGGGTTCAGAAGGTGGTTGATCATTTCAAGCAGCTCAGGATCTGCCCTCTGCTCGGCCTTCCAGTCATGCTGGTTGGACGTGAGGGAACCATCAATGTCTTGCTCGGTTACCAGTTGCCCCTGGTACACCGTCTCAGCAAGAGGTGCACTGCAACAACACTGCTACAACTGGAGCAGGTATGGTATTTGCAGAACCCCAGTCGATGCAGGACAGCACATCTGCATCTCGGTTGAGACGTCCAGCACAATACTCAAGGCTGAAGTTGTAGTTGGCCAGCTGCGCAACCCACCGATGACCCACCGCCTCAAGTTTGGTGGTAGTGAGGAAATAGGTGAGGGGGTTGTTGTCAGTCCTCACCACGAAGTTGGCACCGTACAGGTAGTCGTGGAACTTGTCAGTGACTGCCCACTTCAGTGCTACAAATTCTAGCTTGTGGGCTGGGTACCGACGCTCTGATTGGTTCATTCCTGTGCTGGCATAATGTCTTTGACATGTCTTACACACTTGAAGAGAGAAAGAAAAACAACAAATGACAACAACGGCGTCATTGTTTTGTCATCACTGATACCACTCAGGGATGCGTTCAGTTATCAAAGCCCCTTCACTACTGTTCAGTAAGTACATGTAGCAGGGGCTGTACACTCCCTTTCCTAATGGGCTTACCCTAGGTAGTCAAATACATTCACTAAGTGACTCTTATTTAGCACTCTGGGCTGATTGGTTTTTTTGGGTTTTTTTGTAATACATGTACATGCTCCCTCCATTTTATACGAGCATAAAACTTTTCCAAGTAAAGTGTCCGGATCGTTCCCTTCTTTTGAAAAGTATTTTGTGGCCTGGTAATACCAATGTCAGTGTGTGTTCTCCAGGCTTGACTTGCCAAGGATGGACCCAGCTGGGATGTCGGACGTTTTTAAGATTGAGATTGATGTGGCATGGGAGCCCACACATGGTAAGGCAATGTCATCATATTAGCCTGTCAATTCATTAATATATGCGCAGTTTCCATCTGCGACATTCATTTGTCATTGTTGATGTTTTAAAAAGTTTTCTTGTGTATTTTCTTCATGATTAAATTTGCTTCCAGGCAAACATACCCTAACTGCAAGTTTCTTTTCTCCGCAGAGAACACAGAGGTTGAGCAGACAGCACTTGGTCATGACGATGAGGGACACCAAAGTGATCATATGCACACAGTTACACATACCAACTGTCTTCATATTAAACGAGAAACACATGTTACTGGCAGTGTGAAGGCAGAAACAGTCAACAATTGTAGGACAGAAACAGGCCGTCTTCAGATGAAACAGGAGACAGTGAGCGTCACACAGGGTGTTGTACCAGGCTATGGTGTGAGTGTGGACAGTGAGACTATAGCTTTCCCCACAATCAAGCAAGAAGCATGTGAGGCAGTGGCTACTGATTCACCGTTACACAATGTCAGTGTAAACTGTGGGATTCAGTCACTCCCCAACATCAAGCAAGAAACAGATGTAGCAATGGCCAGTGTTTCACCAGTACGTGATGTCGGTGTAGACTGTGAGATTCAATCACTCCCCAACATCAAGCAAGAAGCAGATGGAGTAATGACCAGTGTTTCACCAGTACACGATGTCGGTGTAGACTGTGAGATTCAATCACTCCCCAACATCAAGCAAGAAGCAGATGGAGTAATGACCAGTGTTTCACCAGTACACGATGTCGGTGTAGACTGTGGGATTACAGCAGACCCTACCATCAAGCATGAGCCAAGTGTCAGCACAACATCAGGGGTTGTGTCGGACCATACACATTGTTCTGATGTGGACTCTGAGATTAACCCAAACCCTAACATCAAACAGGAGCCAGAGACTGGATTCACACCTGGGGTTCAGCCATCTGATGGTGTCAGTGTGGAATTCCAGACTAAACCTGAGTCTTGTGAGGAGCCAAAACCCAGTGGAACATCACTGTCACCGCTGTCTGGATATTCTGGACCTGGAAAGAAACATTTGTACCGTCACACTGAGGAGAAACCATTTAAATGTACAGATTGTGCAGCATCTTTCCATTATCCTAGCCATTTACAGCGACACAAGAGCACACACATGAGGGAGAGAACATTCAAATGTACAGAATGTGCATTATCTTTTACAAGTTCTATCCATTTGAAGGAACACAAGCGCACCACACACACAGGGGTGAAACCATTCGAATGTACAGAATGCGGAGCATCTTTTAGTCACAAACGCAGTTTAAAGGCACATAAGTACACACACGCAGGGGAGAAACCATTTAAATGTACGGTGTGTTTGTCATCTTTTGGATGTTTGAGCGTTTTAAAGCGACACATGCACACACACACAGGGGAGAAACCATTTGAATGTACAGAGTGTGGGGCATCTTTTAGTCGCAGATCCAGTTTAAAGGCACATAAGTACACACACGCAGGGGAGAAACCATTTAAATGTACAGTGTGTGTGTCATCTTTTGGATGTCCGCGCCATTTAAAGCGACACATGCACACACACACAGGGGAGAAACCATTTGAATGTACAGAGTGTGGGGCATCTTTTAGTCACAGATCCAGTTTAAAGACACATAAGTACAAACACACAGGGGAGAAACCATTTAAATGTACAGTGTGTGTGTTATCATTTACTCATTCTTTCAGTTTGAAGGTACACATGCGCTCACACACAGGGGAGAAACCATTTGAATGTACAGAGTGTGGGGCATCTTTTAGTCACAGATCCACTTTAAAGGCACATAAGTACACACACACAGGGGAGAAACCATTTAAATGTACAGTGTGTTTGTTATCATTTAGACGTTCTTGCCTTCTAAAGCGACACATGCACACACATGCAGGGGAGAAACCATTTAGATGTACAGAATGTGGGGCATCTTTTTTTGACAAATGCAATTTAAAGATACATACGTATACACATACAGGTGAGAAGCCATTTAAATGTACAGTATGTGCGTCATCTTTTAAACGATCTAGCTATTTAAAGGAACACATGCGCATACACACAGGGGAGAAACCATACAAGTGCACACAGTGTGGCACATCATTTCGTCAGTCTGCCCATTTAAAGGTCCACATGTGCACACACAAGGGAGAAACCATTTAAACGTACAGTTTGTAGCACATTTTTATTTGGAGTGGTACTTTAAAGGTGTACAAGCATACACACTGAGGAGAAATCATTTGAATGCACAGAGTGTGCAGTATTTTCTGGTCAAACTAGCCATCTTAGGAAACATACCATTTTGAGTGTGGAACATGCAAACACTCACTTTAGCAAACTGATCTGATCGTCAGATTTTGCCAGGACTGCTCTCATCATTGTAGCAGCCCACCATTACAATAATATGTTCAGTTTCAATCTGCTCCTATGTTTATTTGGTCACACAGATGTCTTTTGATAATTCTGTTTGTGTATTGTGTATTTTCTTGTGTATTTGCTTTTTGGTTACCCGACTCCACCCTCAAAATTCCTTCTAAAAATTATTGGTGGTTTTGTACCCACATTGTACAGGTGTGTGCGCACATGTGTGTGTGTGTGTTATACGTTGTTTTGGTTGTTTATTTGTATAGAAATAAGGAAAATGACTTTTTTGTGAGCAACAAATACCTTTATTGACAAAGTCATGAAGTTTTATGTATGTCTAGTGACAGTACTAGTGTGTAAATTGATTGAGCTTCGGACATTTGAATGCAAGTGTGGGTGCAACTGCACCCATGAGGTACAGTGAAGGTTACTGTACAGTGTAGAGGATATATATACAATTTACGTGTGGATTTCTTTGTGAAGACTAAACCTCTCTCTATGCTGACAGTTTTTACCGCTGATGTATTCTGTGTGCTGGCTGTTAGGACATGTTGGGAGAAAAATTATTAAAAAATCAAAATACAAAGACACAACTTGATACTAGTACTAATTACTAGGTTATATTACTGAATAAAGACAGTTTTATGCTGTGTTTCATTGTCAATTGTTTGGTTTCCTGAGTCCTGTTTGAAAATGAAATGACCTCCAACTGTTGACTTGGTTTATTGTTTGTTTGTTGTTGTTGTTGTTTAAAGTGAATGTTCCTAATGTTCAAATTTCACTCAAAATAACATCTGTGATTATAAACTGCTGTCTGAATAGTGTACAAGGAAACATACAACTGAAAACACAATAACTTAGAGTTACATACCGCAGCTTGATCAACTCCCACTGTGTCATAAAAGTGTTTCGCACAGACGCCGCTACCGTTTAGCCAGAAGTCTTCCCAAAAGCTATCTTAGAGCTTGGTAAAAATCTAATGTTGCCATTGACCCCATATGAACTGTACTTCCTGTTCGAATTTACGTATAGCACACATCGAGTACATTCTGATTTGTCTGCTCCTCATAAACTGGTGACGTCCCTTCAGATGGTCACCCAGATGTGCCTGTCAACATTGAAGTTCACCTTGTTGTTATTTAGTATTGCTTCAGCATTAGCTGTCCCAGTACTTTACATGCGTGCCAGGCGAGTAAATCGCAAAATTGTCGCCGGTTGATCCGAGAGGCACGCTGCCATAAGTAAGTCAGATTGACTGCATCTCTCTACACCTCCCTGAGACTACACGGGACTGAACCAGAATGCCATGCCAGCTGGCATCATGTATCATTATGTGTTATCAGTTGTAGGGTAGTTAGGTGTCACGTAATACCAATTAATGACTGTATATGGCTCAGCACAATCAGGGTAACCCATGGTAGCCGATAGACGTGCATTTTGACTAATATCATAGAAACGACGGCCTGGAATGGGTTCAGATTTTGCTCACATCTAAATGAGTGTATTTTTGTAAGCTATGGTCTACCTGTGAGCGTAAACAAGCTGCAGTATGTATCTTTAAGAGTTTGTGGTTGTGAAGCCAAGGAAACCCACTACAGCCGGCCAGTGCGCTTCGCAACTATGTAAGTATAGTAACAGAGGTCATTTCCCTTTGGTAAAAAGCAGTCACTCTGTAAGTAGTTCCACACTCAGTTTTTGTCATGAGTGAGTATAGAAAGTTCCCATACAGGGGACCTCTGCAGCCAAAGGTTGTGAATTGTGTCAATTGAAGATCTATAAAGTACACAATCATGTAATGATGTATATAAATGGTACAGAATTATATGGAAAAAAATTAATGCAGACCAAGAAACCATTGAAACACTTGAAATGAGTGTGAATCATCATTTTTCTAGACTTTCCCTCTCTTCGCCTTCCTCTCCTTGTTTGCATGTCTCACACACACACACACACACACACACACACACAGATCTATGGATCTTTGGAAGCTTTTATTCATGACTTACCCAGCAGAAGAGAAGCAACCGCTGCGAAGGCTTGTTGAGGCCTGAGGAATAGCTTCCCTTGGTGCAGATTTTCAAGATGGCGTGGGCCTGGTAGCGACTGTTTCCGTTCGTCCTGTTGGTTCATCGGATCCAAACTGCAGTCTGCCTTCTCTTGTCTCTGATTTTTATTGCAGAGTTTGCCGTGACCATCGTTATCCTCAGGAGGTGTGCTTATTGTGTATGATTAATTTTGTGTGTGTACGAGTCCGAACTATCTGCTTTTTTCTCTGGAGGCAGCAAGTCTTCCGTTTCTCGCGGACCATTACAAAACTTGTGGGTATTTAGCACGTAACAAAGGAATACTAAACTAGAAAATTATAGGTTATAGTCATGTGAAGTTATTGAGGTTTTGCACGTTATGTGTACGAACTATCATCTGCTTATTCATTCGAGGCAGCAAAAGTAACAAGTCTTCCGTTTCTCGCGGACCATTACAAAACTTGTGGCGGACATCCCCGCGTTTTCCCAAATGCGGAATGTTTTGTTTGTCCGCCAGGTATTTTCATGGTACATGTATCTCGATTGTCCAGTATACCACGTGATACGCAAATTGAAAGTGGGGTATGCAGCTTCTGTGCTAAATCTTTAAAGTGCTAAATCTTTAAAGTAAAATGTGCCCAGTGTGCTCCCTTCTTTCTTTGTTGTTGTTGTTGTTGTTTTTTTTTTTGGGGGGGGGGGGGGGGGCCCTCCGTTGTGTGTGTGTGTCTGTGTGTCCGCATAAACCTTAACATTGGCCTTTTCTCAGAATCTACAAATAGCAGAGGCACCAAACTTGGCATGCAGATAGACAGCCATAAGACCTTTGAAAACGTACCATATTGATTGACCTTGACCCAAGGTCAAGGCCGCTAAAACTGTCTGTTTGGAAATATTACATTGGCAATTTCTCAGAATCTAGAAAAGCCAGCGACATCAAACTTTGCATGGTGATAGACATTGACAACACCTTTACAGACATACCTGTATTCAGTGACTTTAAGTCAAGGTCAAGGCTATATAAGCTGTTTGCAGAAAAGCTTCCAAAACCTTAACAATAACATTGGCATTTTCTCAGAAACAATAAACAGCAGAAGCACCAAACCTGGCTTGCTGATAGAAAGCAGTAAGACCTCCCAATACATACCATTTTGAATGACCTTGACTGAAGGTCAAGGTCATTAAAGCTGTCACATTGCAAATTTAAAATTGCCATTTTCTCAGAATCTAGGGGTACCAGAGGCATCAAACTTCGCATGGTGATAGACATTGGCTTTGACAAAACCTGTGCTGGCATACTTGTATTCAATTTCCTTGAGTCAAGGTCAAGGTCCTTCAAGATGTTTTGCGGAAACTTTAACGTCAGCATTTTCTTGGAAACAACAAACAGCAGAGGCACCAAACAAGGCACAGTGATAGAAATGAGACTTATGCAGACATATCATTTTGAATGACCTTGAGTCAAGGTCATTATAGCTGTTTTGATATTTTACATTACCATTTGTACAGAAACTACAAAGCTATCAAACTTGGCATAATGATAGTCATTGATAAGCTCTTACAGATCTCATTCGAATGACCTTGACCCAAGGTCATACAAGCTGTCCACTCCAGGGAAAACTGTTATATTGCCAGTTTCCGTTTTCTTACGAACTGTGAACACAAGAGCCACCTTACTTCAGGATAGATAGTGATAAGAGTTTTACAAACATACTCTTTTGAATGACCTTGACCCATCTCACAAGTGAGCCAAGGAGGCTTTGCTCCTCTTTTTTTTTCCGGGGGGGGGGGGGGGGGGTCTCTTAGCAGGAGGTTCTACAACCTTTGTACAATGACATGAAATAGACCTTGGTGAAACTCTACTTTGTGAGGAAAGGTGCAGTCGTGTCATTGTTTTGTCATCACTGATATCACTCAGGGATGCGTTAAGTTAACAAAACCCCTTCACTACTGTTCAGTAGGTAGCCGGGGCTGTACATTCCCTTTACTAATGGGCTTACCCTAGGCAGTCAGATACATTCACTAAGTGACTCGTATTCGCAGACGTATAGAGATAGATGCACCGCGGTGCCGGAAAAGTGACGCCGCCGCGCGCCATGTTGCTAGTACCTGGAAGTGCCAGCTGTTTACATAGCGCGCATAGCATTGGCCAGACGCTATCAGCTGTTTACATAGCGCGCATAGCATTGATCCGCTTTATCTTACGTCACATTTCTGATGACGTCTTTCTAAAGAACTTTGTATTTTGAACGAGGCGTCCTATACACAGAGCCTCTGAGTTCTGGTATTAGTAAGATGGCCGCGATCGCGACACTCGCAAGCAGCGGTGGCAGCGTGCGGCGGTGTGTCTATCTCTATACGTCTGTGCTCGTATTTAGCACTTTCAGCTGATTGTTGTTTTGTAATACATGTACATGCTCCCTCCATTTTATACGAGCATAAAACTTTACCAAGTAAAGTGTCCGGATTGTTCACGTCTTTTGAAAAGTATTTTGTGGCCTGGTAATACTAATGTCAGTGTGTGTTCTCCAGGCTTGACTTGCCAAGGATGGACCCAGCTGGGATGTCGGACGCTTTTAAGATTGAGATTGATGTGGCATGGGAGCCCACACATGGTAAGGCAATGTTCAGTAGTTTACACAATACTGCTAAATTCCCTGTCCATTTGTCATCATAGTAGCCTGTCAATTCATTAATATGCACAGTTTCCATCTGTGGAGACATGTATGCATTTTTCAAACAGATAATTGTTGATGTTTCAAAAAAGTTTAAAAGTTTCTTTCTTTCTTGTGTATTTTCTTCTCGATTACATTTGCTTTCAACATACCTTTACTGCAAGATTCTATTCTTTGCAGAGGACACAGAGGTTGAGTGGACAGCACTTGGTCATGAGGATGAGGGACACAATAGCGATCATACACACACAGTTACACATACCAACTGTCTTCAGATTCAACGAGAATCACATGTTGCTGGCAGTGTGAAGGCAGATACAGTCAACACTTGTACGACAGAGACAGGCTGTCTTCAGATGAAACAAGAGACATTGTGTGTCACACATGGTGGTTTACCAGGATATGGTGTGAGTGTGAACAGTGAGACTAAAGCTTTCCACAACATCAAGCAAGAAGCAGGTGAAGCAACGGCTAGTGATTTATTGTTACATGATGTCAGTGTAAACTGTGGGATTCAGTCACTCCCCAACATCAAGCAAGAAGCAGATGTAGCAATGTCCAGTGTTTCACCAGTACACGATGTCGGTGTAGACTGTGGGATTACAGCAGACCCTATCATCAAGCAGGAGCTGAGTGTCAGCACATCAGGGGTTATGTCGGACCATAGACATTGTTCCAATGTGGACTCTGAGATTAACCCAAACATCAAACAGGAGCCAGAGGCAGGATTTACACCTGGGGTTCAGCCATCTGATGGTGTCAGTGTGGAATTCCAGACTGAACCTGAGTCTTGTGAGGAGCTAGAACCCAGTGGAACATCACGGTCACCACTGTCTGGATGTTCTGTACCTGGAAAGACACATTTGTACTGTCACACTGGGGAGAAACCATTGAAATGTACAGAGTGTGCAGCATCTTTCAGATATCCAAGCCATTTACAGCGACACAAGAGCACACACACGAGGGAGAAACCATTCAAATGTACAGAGTGTGTGTTGTCATTTACACGTTCCTTCAGCTTGAAAGTACACATGCGCACACACACAGGGGTGAAACCATTTAGGTGTACAGAATGTGGGGCATTTTTTATTGACAAATCTGTTTTAAAGGCACATATGTATACACACACAGGGGAGAAACCATTTAAATGTACAGTGTGTGTGTTATCATTTAGACGTTCTAGCCTTTTAAAGCGACACATGCACACACACACAGGGGAGAAACCATTTACATGTACAGAATGTGGGGCATCTTACTTTGACAAATGCAATTTAAAGATACATATGTATAAACATACAGGTGAGAAACCATTTAAATGTACATTGTGTGTGTCATCATTTAGACGTCCTAGCCTTTTGAAGCGACACATGCACACACATGCAGGGGAGAAACCATTTAGATGTACAGAATGCGGGGCATCTTTTTTGGACAAATGCAATTTAAAGATACATATGTATAAACATACAGGCGAGAAACCTTTTAAATGTACAGTGTGTGTGTCATCTTTCAGACGTTCTAGCGTTTTAAAGCAACACATGCACACACACACAGGGGAGAAACCATTTAGATGTACAGAATGTAGGGCATCTTTTATTGACAAAAATAATTTAAAGAAACATATGCGCACACACACAGGGGAGAACCCGTGCAAGTGCATGGAGTGTGGAGCATCGTTTCGTCAGTCTGCCCAGTTAAAGGTCCACATGTGCGCACACAGGGGAGAAACCATTTGACAGCTTTAGTGACCTTGACTCAAGGTCTATAATGTACATATGTAATGATGTATATAAACAATACATACATGGGAAAACCGCACATTAACTTTTTCGCACCGCGTCACATGCGGCCATGTGACATGCTGTCTTCCCCTCTGTCTGCGGCACATCCTGAGCTGTGCCACTCGCTAGTCTGCGTTGTACGGGGCACATCGTGCGCTGTGACACGTACTGTAAAAATTCCCCTTCCACACCTCTGCGGTCTAAGAGAGGCAACTCTTGCTATAATTTTTCAGTAGTTATCGACGATTAATTTTGCTGTTACTGGCCTTTATAGAAAAGGTCTGTTATTTTTTCTGGAACTTTTCCTTGACCCACTTGCAGAATGGAATGTGACCAAGTTTTCAGAAAAAAAATGGCGGCCCCCAGAAAAAAACCACGAGGGCGTGTTTCACTTCAAGAGGTTCTAGAAGAGGTTCTAGCTGAGGGATCAGACGAAGAGGGGGATTCACCTGTAGAAAGTGAAGATGAAGGAGCGGATGATGCTGATATAAGGAATGATGTGCTGGATATCGGACCAAATCAAGCCGCACTATTTGACTCTGATGCATCGGCCAGTGACTCTGACATGTCGGATGCGCTGCTAAACGATAATCCACTACACGCAGCTGATACTTCAGACAGTGAACATATGTCCGACAACGAAGCTGTTGACCAGGAACATGATCTGAATGCTTATGATTTGGCCACGGATGTTGACTCCGACGACCCCGATGCAGGTACCTGGGTCCGAAATTTGCGAGGCTTTCCCCGAATACCACCATTCACAGGTGAGAACAGATCTACAGTCGAACCTGCCAAGGCGGTCACCTGTATACGCCAAACCACTGTCTAACCTGGTCACCCCAGAGGATCCCCTGACACACTAGCTGTTGACATGACACCCTGGATAACCCGGTCACCCTGTCTAAGGTGGTCAGTTTGACCCAGTCCCTTGGGTGACCGCCTTACACAGGTTTGACTGTATCTTCAGTAGTTCACATACGACTATGCCAGGCTCTTACAGGATAACTCGTACATTTATTTTCTAATATTAACCATTCTTTGTGTCTTTCATTGTGATTACCTGAGTTCAAATCAGTGATGATGTTAAATTCATGAATTTTCCGTTTTCAGGTAATCCAGGCCTGAAGGTCGACTTTGGCGACGACCCAGAGCCCATTGATGTCTACCGGTTCTTCATTAATGATGAAATTATCCACCATATCAAGAGAGAGACCAACAGGTACGCAAGAACAGCCATAGAGGAAAAAGAGCGTGCTGGCCCTGTATCAAAACGAAGTTTGTTTGGAGCATGGAAACCTGTCAGTGTACGTGATCTGAGAAATTTCTTCGCCATTTGCATACATATTGGGTTGGTGAAGAAGCCGAAAATTCATGATTACTGGTCAAAACACCCGGCCCTGCATACATCCTATGCAGCACAGATCATGCCACGGGACAGGTTCCTTGCCATTTTAGCATTCCTGCACGTGAATGACAATGCTACATATGTCCCCTACGGCCAACCAGACCACGACCCCATACACAAGATCCGCCCCTTCATGTCTCACCTGCAGAAGAAGTTTGCCGAGGCATACGTGCCCGAGCAGAAGATCGCTTTGGATGAGGCCATGTGTCCCTTCAAGGGGAGGTCACGGTTCAAGGTATATATGAAAGACAAACCTGTAAAATGGGGCTTTAAGTTTTATGAAGTTTGTGAAAGCAGCAGCGGTTATGTCTGCCGCCTTGAGATGTTCTGTGCTGACAAGAGATACAGTAACAAGCCCCATGATGTTGTGCTCAGGTTGATGGATCCTCTGCTGCACAAAGGCTACCATGTTTACATGGATAACTATTACTGTTACGAACCGTTGTGCAACCACCTGGCAGGACATGGGGCGACCATGGTTTGCGGCACAGCGCGTAAAGACGGTCAGACACTGCCCAAGAAAGACTTTGTCAACATTCCCATTGAGAAGGGGAGGCTCGACTACAGAAGGAAAGACCAAGTGGTCCTCACAAAGTGGAGGGACAAGAGAGATGTCCTCTCACTGTCCACCATGGACAAACCAGAATTGGTGCGCACTCAAGGCCGTTTTGAGCTGAAGGAGAAGCCGAGGTGTGTTGTCAACTACATCCAGCATATGGCCGGGGTTGACAACAGCGATCAGCTAATCTCCTATCTTCCTATGCATAGGAAGACACTGAAGTGGTGGAAAAAACCTTTTTTCTATCTCCTCACTCTCACAACCATCCAGACATTGATCCTGACCAACAAGCACCGAGAGATTAGGAACAGAAAGAAGCTTTCTCTCGAGGATGTGGTGAAGTCCTTGCTCTTGGCGATGCCAGTTGGAGTCGAGGTTGTCTCACCTCAGAATGCTGCAGCAGGACCACGACAACCTGAAGCTCGTCTCGAAGGTGGCCTCAAGTGTCACTATGCAAGCCCAGTTCCGGAATCCACCACACACACTCGGAAGGCTTACAGAAATTGCAAGGTGTGTTACGACAAGCTCAAGAAGATACCTGACATGACACGACGGGAGCTTCGCAAGCGGCGGAAGATTACATCATTCTGGTGTGGAAAGTGCGAGGTGGCTTTGTGTGTTCATCCTTGTTTCGAACTTTACCACTCTAAAATGGATTACACTGCATAGAAACATGGAGGTGTGAATCAGCTGAAGGAACGATTCGGTGTGTAGAAAATGGAATGTGTTTGCCAGAAAATTTTTGTGTGCAGTGTTTGTATGAACGTGATCGTGAGTGTGTATTTACACTGGAATTTCTTCTGCATTCATAAGCATTAGCTGTACAAATGAGCTCTGCAACTAAGTTTGACTTGATTTTTTTCCCACAACTGTGGCTGTGTGTCAATGATACTGCTGTGGCGGACGTGAAATGTTGTGATACTGGTAATAGTGCCGAGTGAACTCGTGAAAAATGTGGTGTTTTTTTTGAGGATTTTCTTCATCGAACTACAAAATGTTACCTGGTTCTGAATTTTCGCAAACCATTTCCAAGGTAAGGACACAATTTTCATTGTTGAAAAGACGATCGTTTCTGTTCTGTAATAACACAGCTGCATGAAAACAATGTTTGTGTTTACTTTTCACGCGTTGTTTAGCATGTTCTGGTGGCTCTTTTGTGAAATCAGCACACAGGCGAATATTTTTCTCTGAAAGTGCTAATGTTGAACTTTCCATCCATACCAAACACTAGGGCATAAAACTGCCAAAGCGGTGAACAAAAAATCCGAAAACTGCTAAAAATGCTACGTACGCAACGGATGTGCGGGGAGACTGAGCGCGCATGCGCTGGGAACAGCCGAGGCTCGCGGCGTGCGTAGCGAAAAAGTTAAAGGTCCACAATGTGCGCATGTAACGGATGTTACGGATGTATTCGTCGCTTGCACACTACAAACTCAAAAACACAATTGATAGATGACTTGAAACATGATTCTTAAACTCAAAACACAATTGACAGACAACATGAAACGTGATAAAATAACCGATGACGAATATGATGAATAGAATGTCAATGAAGATGTCTCACATCATACCACCACTATATCTCTCCAAGTAGTCGGATCAGAAAGTCACACTAGTGTAGTGGTGGGTTCTAAAGCACCACATC
The DNA here is from genome assembly GCA_018292915.2 of Batillaria attramentaria. Lineage (NCBI taxonomy): Eukaryota > Metazoa > Mollusca > Gastropoda > Batillariidae > Batillaria > Batillaria attramentaria. The sequence continues at coordinate 1,150,410 of JACVVK020000120.1, read as the reverse complement.
TCCTGAAGAAAAGATGAACTGCCATGTAGCCACATTCTCCTTTCAACTTCAGACATCACTTGCCGTTCCCATTCCACCAGTAAGCCAGGGTTACAGTTCTCAAAACTAAATCCACACAGTGGCAGACAGTGTAAACAGCAACGCTGGATAAACTGAACCTCCAAACCGGACAGACTACCACGTCCAGCTTGATGCCAATGTCCCATGAGAAAGTCTTCACTCAAATGTTTTGATTTTGAAAATCTCTCCATGAGGAAATGGAATGAGTCGTCTACATCGGAGGTGGACCACGCATTCCTGGTGGCATCCCCCTCATCATTCCTGGCATAGGTCCTCTGGGTGGTGGTCCGATAAGATGGCGAAGTTTCAGACCCAAAAAAGACGACGTTTTTCTAACGCTCTCAAAATAGTGACGAACTCTTGTGACGTAATTTTTTAACATTGACGCATTGTCTGATGCTTTACGTTACAATGAGTTCGTCACAGTGCACACAGGGGAGAAACCATTTGACAGCTTTAGTGACCTTGACTCAAGGTCTATAATGTATACGTAATGATGCATATAAACAATACATGCATGGGAAAACCGCACATTAATGAAAAAACCATTGTTTCACCTGAAATGAGTGTTGTGTGTTTGCGTTTAGCTTTTCTTTTCAGTTGTGTGCATCAGGACATGTTTTATGTAAAATCAGTTAAAACAAAATAACGCATAATTCGATTGCTAGAAATGAGTTCATTTTAACTCTGAATATTTGTTTGTGCAACTTGATGTGCAGCAACATGAAAGCTACAGTAAGAACATCGTTATCATTTCTGTAGACTCGCCCTCTCTTCTGTCTGCATCTTCGTATCCTTGTGTGCATGTCTCTCTCTCTCTCTCTCTCACACACACACACACACACACACACACACACACACACACACACACACACACCAACAGGGCTTTATTCTCTTATTGAAGACACAATACCATGCAAAACACAAATTTATATGGACATAATCTGGTTACCATGGTGCTTCGTCACTGACACAACGTCCGCTTGCAGTGTAAGTATACGTAGCCAAATAACAGCGAGAGCACACACACAGTCACATACACACACAGATCTTTGGATCTTTTGTGTTAACCCCTCAGACTTACATACTTCAAGGGAAGCAATCACTGTGAAGTCTTCTTGATGCCAGAGGATTAGTTTCCCTTGGTCAAGTATTCAAGATGGCGTGCGCGAGGTAGTGACTGTGCGTCTTATTACATTGGATCCAAACTGCAGTCTGCCCGCCCTTGTCTCTGATTTTTATTGCAGAGTTTTGCAGTAAACATCGTTATTCTCAGGATAAAGCGTAGGGTTGGTTGTTGTGTGTGTGTGTTTAGTTATTACGGGTCCGAACTATCGTCTGTTCCAGACGCTATCCGCAATGAACACCCTGAACCGGGCCCTTATTGGTTGAATTGTTCACTTCCTACTTCCGGCAGTGAGCAGACGACATTTTGTCTCGGTACCTCGGTTTGCAAAGGTATCGGACGTATACTGATTGTTTGACGTGAAACACTTAAGCTTTGCAAAGGATGCGAATGCGTACTGAGACTACATTGCGTGTAGCAAGCTTGGAGACCGTTCAAATCAGATTTTTTTGTGTAGGCAAGTGGAAGCATTGCAGACGAAGGCATCATGGCTGTTCTCTCTCGCTCACTCTCACGCACACTTGCACACATGTACAGAGTTCACACACAAGGACACCCCCCCCCCCCAACAACAACAACTAAATACCACTTCTAAGAGTTCCTGGAAATTTATGTATTTTTAATCTGGACAGGCCGCTTGTCCCGTGCGCTCTTCACCACAATGTTATTCGTTTCTCTGATTTTTTGTATAAGATATTAAGATAAATTTAGTAAAATGAAACGTGCAAGTTATAAATTACAATAAAACACAAAACCAATCTGCCTAGCAGAACTTTATTTGCAAGTTACCTCACTCGACTATGAAATCCATGGCAGATTGAAAAGAAAAGAGACAAAACAGCACATGTTAACCATATTGCAAGAGCACACTACACCAAAAGTATAACATGAGAAAAAGGGATAAGCATTTTTTTCTCACAATCACAGTCCTTCACGCAACACTTTCTAAAATAAAAGCAAATGAGCGGAACAAAATTTCACATAACTACACTAGTCTGGCAGGTCTTCTTTGTACATCTTGCTTTCAAATCAGAAATCTTCTGCTGTCTTGTAAACATACACTGATACAGAGATCTACCCAGTCTGTCAGGACAAAGAATGGGGGAACCCATGTTGCAAAGAAGAAGCGAGTTAAACATGTGGCAATTTAAAAACTGCGGCAAATGTAGCAGGCAACTGGAAGTACTGCATAACCCATGTGATCGGAACAACCAATGAGGGCCTGATTCAGGGTGCTGCATCTCATGTGGTTTATGAGATGAGCGCTTTTCCTCTTGAGGCAGGAAGCCTTCAATAAGTATACAAGTCTTCTGGTCCATAGCTAAACTTGTGGGTACTTGGCACATAACGAAGGAATACTGACCCACAAAATTACAGGTTATAGTCATGTTGTGAAGCTATTGACTTTTTGCGTGTACGCCTTCGTAACGTGAATCGCAAACTGAAAGAGGGGTATGCAGTTTCTGTGCAAAATCTCTAAGATGTGCCCAGCGTACTCCCTTAATGGGCTAACAGTAGGCAGGAGGACTTCACTAAGTGAATGCGGCCCAGACTCGTTTTTAGTGCACAGAGAAATTTCAGATTGGACAGTTGTTTATTGTAATGCATGCTCCTTCCATTTTTATATTAGCTTTTCCAAGTAGAGGATCTGGGTTGCTCCCATCTTTGAAAACATTTTATGGCCTGGTATGACTAATGTGAGTGTGTGTTGCTCTCCAGGCTTGACGGGCCAAGGATGGACCCAGCTGGGATGTCGGACGTTTTTAAAATTGAGATTGATGTGGCATGGGAGCCCACACATGGTAAGGCAATGCTCAGCAGTTTACACCAAACTGCTAAAATCCCTGTCCATTAGGGTTGACTCCCAGACAGTCTCAATTCAATTCAATAATGCGTTATTCATCCCTTGAGGGCAGTTAAGATAGGTCATGGGATGGGCGTCAAATTAATTTACAAAAATGTATTATCATAGAGATTATCTCATCACAGCATAATACGTCATTTTATCATTATTTCATCACATCATGTATCACATCACCTTGTATCACACATCACGTCCTTCATTCATCACAGTCTGTGAAGGCCAGTTGTATACAGAAGAGCAATGCAAGTAAAAAACCTTTACCAGGTATTTTGCTGGAACGTATCTCATCATTGTAGCAGCCTGCCATTTCAGTAATATGCGCAGTTTCAATCTGCAGCAGCATTCGTTTGTGACACAGATATTTGTTGATATTTCCCTTAGTTTCTTTCTTTCTTGTGTAATTTATTTGCACTTACACTGGGTCAAAGTAAACATACCCTAACTGCAAGTTTGGTTTCTCCGCAGAGAACACAGAGGTTGAGTGGGCAGCACTTGGTCATGGCGATGAGAGACATCATAGTGATCATATGCACACAGTTACTTGTACCAACTGTCGTCAGTGTAAACGAGACACACATATTACTGGCAGTGTGAAGGCAGATACAGTCAACACTTGTACAACAGAAACGGGATGTCTTCAGATGAAACAAGAGACATTGTGTGTCACACATGGTGGTGTACCAGGCTATGGTGTGAGTGTGGACAGTGAGACTAAAGCTTTCCCCAACATCAAGCAAGAAGCAGATGAAGCAGTGGCTAGTGATTTACTGTTACATGATGTCAGTGTAAACTGTGGGATTCAGTCACTCCCCAACATCAAGCAAGAAGCAGATGTAGCAATGGCCAGTGTTTCACCAGTACATGATGTCAGTGTCAACTGTGGGATTACAGCAGACCCTACCATCAAGCAGGAGCCAAGTGCTAGTGAAACATCAGGGGTTGTGTCAGACCATACACATTGTGCCACTGTGGACTGTGAGATTAACCCAAACCCTAACATCAAACAGGAGTCAGAGACTGGATTCACGCCTGGGGTTCAGCCATCTGATGGTGTCAGTGTGGAATTCCAGACTAAACCTGAGTCTTGTGAGGAGCTAGAACCCAGTGGAACATCACTGTCTGGATATTACGGACTTGGAAAGACACATTTGTACAGTCACTCAGGGGAGAAACCATTTAAATGTACAGATTGTGCAGCATCTTTTAGATATCGTAGATATTTAAAGCAACACATGCCCAAGCATACAGGGGAAAGACCATTCAAATGTACAGAGTGTGTGTTATCTTTCACACGTTCCAGCCTTTTTAAAGCGACACATGCGCTCACACACAGGGGAGAAACCGTTTGAATGTACAGAATGTGGGGCATCTTTTCGTCACAAACACAGTTTAAAGGCACATAAGTACACACACACAGGGGATAAACCATTTAAATGTACAGAGTGTGGAGCATGTTTTACATCTCGCAGATACCTAACAGATCACATGCGCAGGCAGACGGGGGAGAAACCATTTAAATGTACAGTGTGTGTGTTATCTTTCACACGTCCTTGTCTTTTAAAGCAACACATGCGCACACACAGTGGGGATAAAGCATATAAATGTGCAGAATGTGGGGCATCTTTTCATCACAAATCTGTTTTAAAGGGACATATGTGTATACACATAGGGGAGAAACCATTTAAATGTACAGAGTGTGTGTCATCTTTTAGATGTTCTAGCCTTTTACAGCAGCACATGCATATACACACAGGGGAGAAACCATTTGAATGTACGGAGTGTGGAGCATCTTTTAGTCACAAATGTAGTTTAAAGGTACACATGCACTCACACACAGGAGAGAAACCATTTGCATGTACAGAAAGTGGTGCATCTTGTACTGGTTATGAGAATCTAGAGAAACACATGCGTGCACACAGAGTGGTGAAACCATTTGAATGTACAGAGTGTGGTGCATGTTTTAAGAGTTCTAGCTATCTACGGATACACATGCGCACACACACAGGGGAGAAACCATTTAAATGTGCAGAGTGTGATGCATGTTTTAGGGTTTCTAGCCAGCTACAGGTACACATGCGCACACACACAGGGGAGAAACCATTTGAGTGTACAGAGTGTGGTGCATCTTTCCATCAGTCTGGCAATCTAAAGAGACACATGCGCACACACACAGGGGAGAAACCATACAAGTGCTCACAGTGTGTAGCATCTTACCGTCAGTCCGGCCATTTAAAGGAGCACATGCGAACACACACAGGGGAGAGACCTTATAAGTGTACACAGTGTGAAGCATCTTTCCGTCGACCTAGCCATTTAAAGGCCCACATGTGCACACACAGGGGGGAAACCATTTAAATGTATGGTTTGTAGCACATTTTTTATTTCAAAGGTGCACATGCATGCACACAGAGGAGAAGCCATTTGAATGAGGAGAAACCATTTGAACACACAGAGTGTGCAGTATTTTTTTTTTTTTTTTTTTGAGTCTATGTACCTATCTCAAGAAACACACCACAGTGAATGCGAAACATTTTAAACTGGCTCTAGCAAAATGAAAGGATGTGCACTTGCGCTGGTGAAGCCAGCAAAATCTTCAGAATGTGGAGCATCTGCCATTTGTGTCTTCTACTTGAAGAAACAGTCGTACATCATTCTCAAGAAACCAACACTGGCACAAAATATGGATTTATCACTTTCACTGTCGTCACGTCACCTAAGAGCTTGTTGCGCTGTACATGGTTGGTGCAAACGCACCCATACTTTAAAGGAGACATTTTGTGTGCTGTGCTTCATGGGTGCAAATGCACCCATGCTTGTAATGAAGAAGAAAACCTAATACTTGTACATGTACTGCTTTCTGTACATTGTGAGTGCAAACTCGCCCACACTTTTAAAGAAGCTTAGAAGGAAATAAGTTTACTTACATCAAAATTGCTTACATGTCAAATAAAGCGTTTTGCACTTATTTTGCTGGGACTGATCTCATCATTGTAGCAGCCCACCATTTCAGTAATCCGCGCAGTTTCAATCTGCTCCTACATTTATTTGGTCACACAGATATATATATATATCAGATTTTGTTTATGATTCTCTTTGTGTCTCTCTTTCTTGTGTACATGTATTTGCTTTACTGTTAAACTTATGTTAACACGACCACACACTCGAAATTCCTTCTCAAAAAGTATGGTCGGTTTTGCCCCCATGACGTGTGGTGCGCAAAGTTTCTCCTTTTAAAGCATGGGTGCATTTGCACCTATGAATGTGTGTGTGTGTGTGTGTACATGTTATGATGTACGTATATATAGTACATGCATGGGAAAACAATGACCAAGAAACCATTGGAACACCTGACATGAGTGTTGTGTGTTTGTGTTTACCTTTTCTTTTTGTGTGTAGTGTGACATGCTTTATGTAAAAACAGTTAAAATAAAACAAGACGTATAATTTGAATGCCAGAAATGAGTACATGTACCACGTGTAAGTGATTCCCTTTTACCTCCGATTATTTGTTTGTGCACCTTGATGTGCAGCTGTGTGAAAGCTACAGTCAGAACATCATTATCATCATTTCTATACACTCTCCCTTTATTCTGTCTGTGCAATTGTGTCCTTGTGCGCATGTCATAAACAGAAATGTGTTTGAAGTATGAATGTGACAGTGACTGAAGAATGAATGTAGCAGAATGAATGAACATCTGAGAGGAAAAGTGGAATTGGTACTGTTTGGTAATTGGTTTGTTGGCTGGTTGCCATGCCGCTGGTTGGGTAATAGACATGATAAACTTGATCACAGTTAGTGACGACAGAGACATCCTATCGATGTCTCTGGTGATGAGTTACAATAAATTATAAAAGTTAGTAACGTAAAATGAAAGTACTTCTCAGGTTCATTCTATGTCTTTGAGGCTGAACACCCATGTGTATATAGTGAGGCACAAATGAATGTATAATAGTATTAATAGAACATAATGTATAGTATAATTATTTATTATTCCATAGAACCATGTTTGTAAACTTGTGCAAAACGTAGCAAATATTAGTTGCAAAATGTACCTATAATTAGCATAGTCCTTATGAATGCTTTACATTTGTTTCAGGGTGAGTCATTCCATCAATTCATTCAATTCAATTCAATCCACTGATCAACCAAATTACTTTGCGAATAAACTCCTGTTTCTCAACATTGAAGGAATGTTTTTGAACGTCTGTTGAGAGGATGCGCACAGTCAGAACCCACCTCCACCTTGCAGGCAGCCCATACCATAATTATGCCTACATGAGCTACCTCTGTAACACATACACACGCGCACGCCGGTCCTTTATGATAGCGCCATAGACGCTTACCCGATCCTAAAACCAAAAAGCGAGGGGACACCCCAGTGATAATCTAAAAGGCAAAAGTACGGATGACAGAACAGACTGAGGCACTGAAAAACAAACCCAGACCAGGCATCTAAAAGCCAAGCAGAGATCCTCTGACGTCGCCCAAAGCTAAGCAAAACAGCCCTCACACACCCCAAAGACGCTCGCCTAGCCAAGCAGCCAAAGACACACGCCAGGAACAACTTGTCCTTAAGGGCCAAAAGCCATAGGACGTAAAGCAAGCTAATGATTACCCGATCCAAGAGCTAGAGGAATAGTTTCCCTTGGCGCAGTGTTCAAAATGGCGTGCGCGAGATAGCGATAGTTCGCATGCGTCTTGATCCAAGCTGCAGTCTGCCCCCGCTCTTGTCTCTGATTTTTATTGCAGAGTTTGCAGTGAACATCGTTATCCTCAGGAGAAAGCGAAGGTTTGATTGTTGTGTATGACGTACGTGTGTGTGTGTGTGTGTGTGTTACGAGCGTGGCTGTGTGCTTTCTTTGAAGATACATAACAGCTGTGTTTTTTGGGGTTTTTTTTAAGGTTGAGTGAGACAGAGAAGTTGCTACGTTTAGTTCATATTGTGTTTTAGCGATGTAAATCTGTCTTCCGTCATCCAGAAGTTTATGTTATGTATGTCTTTGATTGTTTTCACGAAAATCCTAGAAGTGTGACCTTGTTTTGACTGTTGCCACGGGAAGCGGTACGCATTTAGGGTCAAGGTCTGACTCTGAGTATCCCGGAAATTTCGTGCAAATCGCACTGTAAGGAGTTGTTTACGATTAGAAGTGCGCACACAAGTCTTTTGTGTGATTGAAAGAGACTTCTTCAGCAGTCAATATAAGAACTCACTATGTGAAGGGTGTGCGCCTGAGTCACCCTACACCTCGGTAAGACGATGGGCTCTTAACATTCAACACGTAATGGTGTGTGTGTGTGTGTGTGTGTGTGTGTGTGTGTGATTATGGGTCTGAACTATCAGCTTTTCCAGAACTCTTTTCTCTTGAGGCGACAAGCCTTCAAGAAGTATCAAGGCTTCCAGACCATAACTAAAACCAGTGGGTACTTAGCGTGTAACAAAGGAACACTGACCTAGAAAACAACAGGATATAGTCATGTTGTGAAGCTATTGACGTTTTTTGCACGCTGTAAGCACGTCTTCATAACGGCGTGATACACAAAGTGAAAGAGGGGTACGCAGCTTCTAAATCTCTAAAATGTGCTGAGAATACTCCCTTCTTTTGGAGCCCGCCCCCTCCCCCCACCCCACCCCACCCCACCCGACCAGAAGGAAGTTCTAGTAGCCTTTTGTGCAATGACAGATATATTCCTCAGTGAAACTCTACTTTGTTATGAGAGGCGCAGCATACTTCTTCATCGCATCATTGTTTTGTTGTCACTGTGATCACTCAGGGGCATGTTCAGTTAACAAAGCTCCTTCACTACTGTTCAGACAGCGAGCATGGGATGTGTATTCTCTTCATCAATGGGCTAACCATTGGTAGGGGGATCCCTTCAGGCTACACTAAGCGGACACGCGGCTCAGACTCGTTTTGAGCACAGAGCAATTTCAGTTTGGACTGATTGTTTATTGTAATTATTACTGTACATACTCACTTAGGATGATAACGATCCATTTTATGTGGAGTCTAAACTTTTTCAAGTAGAGTGTCCGTGTTGCTTCCGTCTTTGAAAAGCATTTTGTGGCCTGGTATGACTAATGGGAGTGTGTGTTGTTCTCCAGGCTTGACGACCCAAGGGATGGACCCAGTTGGGATGTCGGACGTTTTAAAATTGAGATTGATGTGGCATGGGAGCCCACACATGGTAAGGCAGTGCTCAACAGTTGACAACAAAACTGCTAAAATCCCTGTCCATCAGGGTTGACTCACGGACAGTCTCAATTCAATTCAATAATGCGTTATTCATCCCTTGAGGGCAATTAAGATGGGTCATGGACGGGCGTCAAATTAAATTGACAAAAATGTATTATCATAGAGATCATCTCACATCACAGCATAATATAATGTCAGTGCATCATTATATCATCACATCATATCACATCGCGTATTACATCATCACCTCCTGTCAATAATATCACATCCTTCATGCATCACAGTCTGTAATTAGTGTAAAGGCCGGTTGTATACAGAAGAGCAATACAAGTCAAAAACTTTTAGTGGGTATTTTGCCGGAACCCAATCTCATCATTGTAGCAGCTCGCCATTTCAGTACATGATAATATGTGGCAGTTTCAATCTGCCACAGCATCCGTTTGTGACCAGATATTTGTTGATATTTCCCCTTACTTTCTTTCTTGTGTAGTTTATTTGCACTTGGTCCAAGTAAACATAAACCCTAACTGCAAGTTTGTTTCTCCGCAGAGAAACACAGAGGTTGATGGGCAGCACTTGGTCATGACAACGAGGGGCACCATAATGATCATATGCACACAGTTACTTGTACCAACTGTCGTCAGTGTAAACGAGAAACACATGTTACTGGCAGCGTGAAGGCAGAAACAGTCAGCTCTTGTACAAACAGAAACAGGCCGTCTTCAGATGAAACGAGAGGACAGTGTGTGTCACACATGGTGTACCAGGCTATGGTGTGAGTGTGGACCAGTGAGACTAAAGCTTTCCCCCAACATCAAGCACGAAGTAGATGAAGCAGTGGCTAGTGATTCACTGTTACACAATGTCAGTGTAAACTGTGGGATTCAGTCACTCCCCAACATACAAGCAGAAGCAGATGTAGCAATGGCCAGTGTTTCACCAGTACGTAATGTGCAGTGTAACTGTGAGATTCAATCACACTTCCCCAACATCAAGCAAGAGCAGATGTAGCAATGACCAGTGTTTCACCAGTGCATGATGTCGGTGTAAACTGTGGGATTACAGCAGACCCTACCATCAAGCAGGAGCTGAGTGTCAGCACATCAGGGGTTATGTCGGACCATACACATTGTTCCGATGTGGACTGTGAGATTAACCCAAACCCTAACATCAAACAGGAGTCAGAGACTGGATTCACACGTGGGGTTCAGCCATCTGATGGTGTCAGTGTGGAATTCCAGACTGAACCTGAGTCTTGTGAGGAGCCAAAACCCAGTGGAACATCACCGTCACCACTGTCTGGATATTCTGGACCTGGAAAGACACATTTGTACAGTCACTCAGGGGAGAAACCATTTAAGTGTACGGAGTGTGCAGCATCTTTTAGATATCGTAGATATTTAAAGCAACACATGTCCAGGCATACAGGGGAAAGACCATTCAAATGTACAGAGTGTGCATCGTCTTTCACATGTCCTAGCCTTTTAAAGCAACACATGCGCTCACACACAGGGGAGAAACCGTTTGAATGTACAGAATGTGGGGCAGCTTTTCGTCGCAAACACAGTTTAATGACACATAAGTACACACACACAGGGGAGAAACCATTCAGGTGCACAGAATGTGGAGCATCTTTTACATCTCGTACATATCTGCAGGATCACATGCGCAGGCAGACGCGGGAGAGACAGTTCAAATGTATGGAGTGTGTGTTATCCTTCACTCGTCATAGTCTTTTAAAGCAACACATGCACACACACAGAGGGGAAAAAGCATTTAAATGTACAGAATGTGGGGCATCTTTTAATGACAAATCTGTTTTAAAGGCACATACGTATACACACACAGGGGAGAAACCATTTAAATGTACAGAGTGTGTGTCATCTTTTAGATGTTCAAGCCTGTTACAGCAGCTCCTGCAAAAGCACACAAGGGAGAAACCATTTGAATGTACAGAGTGTGAAGCATCTTTTAGTCACAAATGTAGTTTAAAGGTACACATGCGCTCACACACAGGGGAGAAACAATTTGAATGTACAGAATGTGGTGCATCTTGTACTGGTTATGAGAATCTAGAGAAACACATGCGTGCACACAGAGTGGTGAAACCATTTGAATGTACAGAGTGTGGTGCACGTTTTAAGAGTTCTAGCTATCTACGGATACACGCGCGCACACACACTGGGGAGAAACCATTTGAATGTGCACAGTGTCATGCCTGTTTTAGGGTTTCTAGTCAGCTACAGTCACACATGCGCACGCACACACAGGGGAGAAACCATTTGTATGTACAGAATGTGGTGCATCTTTCAATCAGTCTGGCAATCTATCGATACACAGGAGCATACACACAGGGAGTCGGCCCATTTAAAGGACCACATGCGAACACACACAGGGGACAGACCATGTAAGTGTACACAGTGTGGAGCATCTTTCCGTCGACTAGAAATTTAAAGGCCCACATGCGCAGACACAGGGGAGAAACCATTTAAATGAACGGTTCGTAGCACATTTTTTATTTGGAGTTCCACTTCAAAGGTGCACATGCATACACACAGAGGAGAAACCATGTGAATGCATAGCGTGCAGTTTTTTGTTGTTGGGTTTTTTTTTTTGGTCAATTTAACCATCTCAAGAAAAATACTACAGTGAATGCGAAACATTTTAAACTGGCTCTAGCAAAATGAAAGGATGTGCACTTGCGCTGGTGAAGCCAGCAAAATCTTCAGAATGTGGAGCATCTGTCATTGTTGTCTCTCCTACTTGAAGAAACACATCATTCTCAAGAATGAAGATTTATCACTTTCACTGTCACCACAGAGCTTGTTGCACCGTACCTGGTTGGTGCAAATGCACCCATACTTTAAAGAAGACAGCTTGTTTGTCGTACATCATGGGTGCAAATGCACCCATGCTTGTAACGAAGAAGAATACCTATTACTACTTGCTGTGCATTGTGAGTGCAAACTCACCCACACATTTAAAGTAGGAAATAAGTTTACTTACATCAAAATTGCTTACATGCACACCAATGTGATTGTCTGTATAGGCCGGTTGTACACAGAAGTGCGATAAGTGTTTTTTACTTATTTTGCTGGGACTGATCTCATCATCGTAGCAGCCCACAATTTCAGTAATCCGCGCAGTTTCAATCTGCTCCTACATTTATTTGGTCACATGGATCAGATTCTGTTTATGATTCTCTTTGTGTCTCTCTTTCTTGTGTATTTACTTTTACTGTTAAACTTATGGTAACCCGACTCCACACTCGAAATTCCCTGTTAAGTAAATAGTATGGGTGGTTTTGCATGACGTGGTGCACAAAGGTCCTGCGTTAAAAGCATGGGTGCATTTGCACCCACGATTTTGTGTGTGTGTGTGTGTGTGTGTGTGTGTGTGTGTGTGTGTGTGTTATACAATTTTTGGTTTGTTGTTTATTTGCAAACAAAATCACACAAAACGCACCAAATACCCTTAATGACAAAGTCATGAAGTTTTGTCAATCTAGTGTGAAAATTGATTGAGCTTCGGACGTTTGAATGTAAGCGTGGGTGCAACAGTGAAGGTGAATGTACAGTGTAGAGCGTGTACACTGTATATACAAATTACATGTAGATTTCTTTGTAAAGACTTAACCTCTCTGTGCTTACAGTTTTTCTCACGGATGTAACCTGTGTACTGGTTTTTGGCCATGTTGGGGAAACAATTTATTAAAAAATTAAAATACACAGACACAAACTTGATACTTGGTGATATTACTGAATGAAGGCAGTTATATGCTGTTTCATTGTTTATTGTTTGGTTTCCTGAATCCTCTTTGAAATGAACTCCCAACTATTGATTCTTGTTTTTTTTTTTTTAAGTGAATGTTCCTAATGTTCAAATTTCACTCAAAATTACATCTTTGATTTTAAACTGCTGTCTGAATAGTGTAGAAGGAAACATACAAGTGAAAACACGGTAACTTAAGAGTTTGTGGTTGTGAAGGAAAACCACTAGAGGTGGCCAGTGAGCTTCGCAACTATATAAGTATATATATATATGGACATGTAAACCATTCAAACGTCTGACATGAGTGTTGTGTTTTGTGTTTACCTTTTCTTTTTGTGTTCAGTGTGACGTGCTTTATGTAAAAACAGTTAAAATAAAACAAGACATAATTTGAATGCCAGAAGTAAGTACAATGTTTGATTCCCTTTATACCTCCGATTACTTCTTTGTGCAACTTGATGTGCAGCAGCGTGAAAGCTATACAGACAGAACATCATTACATGTATCATCATTCTGTAGGCTGTCCCTGTATTCTCTCTGTGCCTTCGTGTTCTTGTGTGCATCTCTCACACACACACACACACGCACACGCACACACACACGCACACACACACACACACACACGCGCACACACGCGCACACACACACACACACACACGCACACACACACACACACGCACACGCACACACACACGCACACACACACACACACGCGCACACACGCGCACACACACACACACGCACACACACACACACACGCGCGCGCGCGCGCGCGCGCACACATTAAAAATTTTATAGATCTTTTATGGCACATGCAGCACGTAAGACTTACTAGGTCCAAGGGGAGCAACCGCTGTGAAGTCTTCTTGAGGCCATGGGATTCGTTTCCCTTGGTTCGTGTACAGGATGGCGTGCGCGAGGTAGCCACTGCATGCGTCTTATTACTTCTGACCCAAGCTGCAGTCTGCCAGCTCTTGTCTCTGATTTGTATTGCAGAGTTTGCAGTAAATATCGTTATCCTCAGGAAAAAGCGTAAGTTTGATTGTTGTGTATGACGTGTGTGTGTGTGTGTGTGTGATTACGGCGGGTCCGAACTATCGTCTGTTTCACAGTGCTTTTTCTCGAGGCAGCAAGCCTTCAATAAGTAACAAGGCTTCCGAACCACAACAGAACTTGTGGGTACTTTGCACGTAACAAAGAAACACTGACCTAGAAAATTACAGGATATAGTCATGTTGTGAAGCTATTGTAATCCTTATTCCCTCCATTTTGTATGCACTCTTTCAGGGTCCGCGTTAACTGGCAATTACCAGTAAATTACTGGTTATAAAGAGGAAATACTGGAAATTTTTTAGCTGTCAGTCCCAGGGACTGGTTTTATTTTGCTGGGACTGGTTACAGATTTATGGGAGAAAAAAATGAAAATGAACAGGCTGATCGTAACAAGAAAAAAAAAATGTTGATCGTTCATACAAATTTTGTGGCCCAGGACTAGTGGCACGTGCCTTACCTCTCTGAATTGTGCTTGCTAAAACCACAAGTACAGCAGTGTGAGCAAGCATCCACTTCATCAAAACCTGAAAAGTAGGCACCTCACACCGAACACAGTTTGAGAAAAACTTTACTCCGGCCACCGGACACAACTTTCAGGGGCAGGACTTTCACAGTGGAGGACTCTTACGAAATGGAGACCCCTTTGGAGTTTTTTCGCCAGTTTCTGTCGGATGAAATGCTCGACACCTTGGTTGAAATGACAAACTTGTACAGTGTTCAGAAAACAGGGAAATCCGTCAGCACCAACAAGAAAGAAATAGAACAGTTGATCGGAATGTTTTTTCGCATGGGGCTGGCAAAAATGCCAGGCAACAGATGCTATTGGGAGTCAGGCACACGATACGACCCAGTGGCAGATGCTATGAGCCGCAATCGGTTTCAAGCGCTCAGAACGATGATTCACTTTGTTGACAACAGTGTCGCCTCTGATAATCCAGTTGACAAACTCTGGAAAATCCGACCATGGCTGAATCACTTCAGAGACCAGTGCTTGAAAGTTGTACCAGAAGAGTACAATTCAGTTGATAAAATGATGATTGCCTTCAAAGGGAAATTTTCAAAACTGAAGCAGTACGTCAAAGGCAAACCGCATCCTTGGGGCATCAAAGTGTGGGCACGTGCTGGGGCAAGCGGCATCCTGTTGGACTTTGACGTATATCAAGGCAGTCAAGGCACTGAAAAGTCTGCACTTGGTGTGGGTGAAGATGTCGTTCTCAAGTTGTCATCCACTTTGCCGCAAGCTCCTGTGAATAACCCTCCTCTCAACTACAAGATAGTGGCCGACAACTTCTTCTCAGGAATGCCTCTTCCTACAAAACTACAACAGAAGGGACTGCAGTTTGTTGGAACGGTGCGGCCAAACAGACTACCCGGTGTCAAACTTCAGACTGAAAATGAATTGAAGAAAAAAAAAGGCAGAGGTGCCATGGATTCTTGTGTTGAACAAACATCAAACATTGCTGGCGTTGACCCGCTTCACAAGGTCAGGCGATACGACAAGACCAAACGGCAGCACGTGCAAGTGGACAGGCCGGGTGTCATCAAACTCTACCATGAAAATATGGGTGGAGTTGATCTGCTTGACAGTCTTGTGGCAAAACACAGCTACAAAATGAAGTCCCAAAGATGGTACATGTACATATTCTAGCATACCATTAGACTGATGCTGGTCAATGCATGACTCAGTTACCGTCGTGTGTGCAAGATCTTGGGCCTGCCAGAAAAGGAAATCATGAACCAGAGGATCTTCCAAAGCACCCTTGCCACTTCTCTCATCCAAGTGAATGCAGCAAAGAATCGTGGAAGATCTTCCCTGGAGAATGAGGCACCAACACCTGCAAAGAAGAGGAAATGTTTGCAAACCCTTCCAAATTCAGATGTTCGGGCAGATGGTTTCATGCACTTTCCCGTTACTGCTGCATCACGCCTTCGATGCAGAGTATGTCAGCAGAAGACCTCTGTTTCTTGTGAGAAATGTGAAGTCAATCTCTGTTTCATTCCACATCAGAGAAACTGCTTCCGTGACTTTCATATGTGACTCGCGCACCAAATCTGTCTCTCTGTGACCTGATTTTTTTCTTTCAGAAAGAATCTTGACTGGTGCTTCAAATGCTGATTTGAATGGATCAATTTGTTTAAGAGATTAATCAGACAGTATATTTTCATGATTTAACCATGTTTGTATTTCAGCCTTACATATCCATATATATAGAGATCCATTTACCGCTAAAGCCCATTGGGTCACCCGTGGAACGTTTAGGAAAGTAGGTCAGGGTGTCTGAAATGCAAAACAAATGTTGGCATGGCTTTTCTTGTGGTAAAATAAACATAAAAACCAATTTTCAGATTTTTCTTGTGTGTAAAAGCATGTTTGGGCCTCTGAGGGTTAACAACTTTACCTTTGTTGCCTCCCATGTTCAGAGAGAGGGGAGGGGGGGGGGGCACTTTAACCTGCTTTTCAACCACGTATTGCCAGACAGGGAGACCAGAAAACACAGATTATCTATTTTATCACCAGCCTTGGCAAAGCTGGTACATTGACTAGTAAACGAGAGAGGGAGAGAGAGAGAGAGCAGGCAAACATCAGAGGGGCAAACAACGACAGAAACGCTTATCCTGACCCTCAAGCTTGGCCCTGTAGGAATCTCAGATGGCCGAGTAACAAGCCAAACGGGTCCTACTATTTACCGGAAACAACGAAAACACCCCCAGAAATACTAGCACCAGACTGAGCTTTACAGGTTGCTCAGGGTTAGGCCGATGTCACACGGGAGTGTTCAGGTTTAGTCAGAACAAACGGCGAACATGGTGTTGTTTTTCCGTGTTTCTCGTATAACATGCGGCTGCAACATGGCTTTACCCTAGTTTTTCCGAATGGTGTTATGAGCTGTTCTGCATGTTTGTTCGAATAAAAACGTCTGCCGTGTCTCATGAGCTCTCAGTAACCTAGGCTAAAGGAGGTTTATGTCTGTAACCCAATTTGAAAGAGGTTTACTAGGGTTAGTATTCTAGGCTGAAGGAGGTTTATGTTTATAACCCAATTTGAAAGAAGTTTACTAGGGTTAGTATTCTAGGCTGAAGGAGGTTTATGTTTATAACCCAGTTTGAAAGATGTTCACTAGGGTTAGTATTCTAGGCTGAAGGAGTTCTATGTCCCCGGGTAGGAATTTGGTGTGAGATTTCTCCTCACTAAAGCGAGTGAAAATCATGTGCAGACTCGCTTTCGGTGCCTGTTTCGGCCCGTGTACACACGCATGCACGTACCATCAAGTGTGCACGATAAAGATCCCAATTCCATCATTCGAAAAAGAGTAGGCCGAAATGGCCGGTGGGTTGGAAACACAAACACACGCGTGCAGGAAAAAAAAAAAAGGGGGGGGGGGGCGGCTCATGGCGACGCGTTTTCCCCGGGAGAAGCAGCCCGCATTTCCCCAACTACGGTAGTGGGACGAAGAAGAATTCCTATCCAATCCAATCCAATGTCTATAACCCAGTTTGAAAGAGGTTTACTACGGTTAGTATTCGAGGCTGAAGGAGGTTTATGTTTATAATCTGAAAGAGGTTTAGTAGGGGTTAGTATTCTAGGCTGAAGGAGGTTTATGTTTATAATCTGAAAGAGGTTTACTAGGGTTAGTATTCTAGGCTGAAGGAGGTTTATGTTTATAATCTGAAAGAGGTTTACTAGGGTTAGTATTCCAGGCTGAAGGAGGTTTATGTTTATAATCTGAAAAAGGTTTACTAGGGTTAGTATTCTAAGCTGAAGGAGGTTTGTGTTTATAATCTGAAAGAGGTTCACTAGGGTTAGTATTCTAAGCTGAAGGAGGTTTATGTTTATAATCTGAAAGAGGTTTATGAGGGTTAGTATTCTAAGCTGAAGGAGGTTTATGTTTATAATCTGAAAGAGGTTTACTAGGGTTAGTATTCTAGGCTGAGGGAGGTTTATGTTTATAATCTGAAAGAGGTTTACTAGGGTTAGTATTCTAGGCTGAAGGAGGTTTATGTTTATAATCTGAAAGAGGTTTACTAGGGTTAGTATTCTAGGCTGAAGGAGGTTTATGTTTATAATCTGAAAGAGGTTTACTAGGGTTAGTATTCTAGGCTTTATGAGGTTTAACCTTTGCCGCACGTTGTGGGTGTTTCAGTCTTAATTTTTCTTAACGTAGAATCATGAGTTTTCATTCTTACTTTGTTCGGAGATGTGAGCCCAGAGACGATTTCCCATGTTATTTAATGGACAATACAGTATTTTTGAATTCGATTTGATTTACATTTGGGTGTGATTTCGGTCCGCCATCTTACTTTACCTAGAATCACAATTTGTCATTCTTATTTTGTTCTGAGCCCTGAGTCCAGAGACGAGTTTCCATTTTATACCTGTTATTATTCAATAAATTATGTTTGAATTTGAATTGATTTACATTTGTGTGTGATTTTGGTCTGCCATCTTCCTATACGTGGTCGTGTTTCCGGTGGTGTGTTTGGTGTTTCCGGGAAATACTGGAACCCACAGCAAAGCCACAAACACGGAACAACACTGACACGAAAACTTCCACTGTGTGTTTTGGGATCCAACGCCTAAACATTGTACAGGTTGTTTACGATACTGAGAACGGGAGAGATATTTCACTGACTCGGCCCTCTCGCTAAACGCCAAACTTCGAAACCCTGGAAATGTCTTCAGCACTTTGCTGTGACGTCTTCCTTGGAGTTAGGTTTGGATAATCCAGATCGCTCCGCCGTAGGGTCAAGGTCATGGCAGCCAAAGTGATTGTTTTGGTGGGTGGGTGTCAAAAAAATGTTTCAGAAAAACGTTTCGCCAGGCGATGTAGGAATATCTGAGTCAACTACGATAGTTTGGCGGTGTCAGTATTCAGGGGCAGTACTGATGTTTTTTGTTCTCATTTGAATAAACGAACGGAAAGACAAGAGAGCAAGCAGCTGAGCGAGCAAAGAGGCAATGCACAACTTGAAGATCTGATCAGGAGAAAAACAAACAAAAACCCAACAAACACACACACACACACGCACGCACGCACGCACGCACACATTTCCTCTACCTCCAAAATCAACGCTGTGGTTCGGTTTTCGGCTACGACTATGAAAGAAACATTTGGGCTTCTTCTTCGTCGCTACCCCTTCTTTGATATCATTCTGATGAGGACACTTTATTGACTAAACCCAACCCACCCACTTACGGCGTAGATCCACACATAACTCACTAACCCACCCATTTATCCGCCCAACTTCCCTCTAATGAATCTCTGAAGGTATGTGCGGCCTCCCAGTCCTTGACATAGTGAAAAAAGTAAAATAGTTTGAAACTCCCATCCAACCAACCAACCAACCAGCCAGCCAACCAACCAACCAACCAATCAGCCCATTAAACTACCAACCCACCAGCCAGGCAGCCAGTAAACCAACCAACCAGCTAGCCAACCAACTGACCAATCAACCAGCCAGCCAACCAGCTAGCCAACCAATCAACCAACCGGCCAGCCAACCAGCGGGGCTAATCAGCCAGGCCAACCGTTGGTAGCAAGAATGGGAGAAATTTGGTCAGTTGTAGGGGCCCTACAACCAAATTTCTTCCATTCTTGATATCACTCGTAGGTGGTGGAACTTGAAACTCGAAACCAGCCAACCCGGCTTTCTCCTCGATGAATCTGCGTAATTACGGATTTCCCCTGCTCCACCCTTTCTCACGTAAACTGACCTATCCCGCCTCCTCCCCACCACTTAGCTTCCAGCAACCAGCATGATCTCCCTCACCTGGCGGAAGGTCATGCGTGTTGTGCGGCCCGTCAAGTCCTTTATTCCTACGCGACATACGACACCCGTAATCCTGTGGTCAACACTCTCCCCAGTGCAAGCAGTGTGTAAACTAGGGACACTACACCATACCATTGAAGAGGGTACTGAGGGGCAGGGCAGGTACAACGCTAATTGCTGTTTGGAAGGGGCCACGTAACGACTGTGTGAACGGGAGTGATAACGTAAACGGCTTGTGCAAAGTTTGTGTGTGTGTGTGTGTGTGTTTTGGGGGTGTGGGGGGGGGGAGGGGGAGAGGATGGGTCAGTAGTCGGGGAGTGCGTGCGTGCGTGCGTACGTGCGTGTGTGTGTGTGTGTGTGTGTGTGTGTGTGTGTGTGTGTGTGTGTGTGTGTGTGTGTGTGTGTTAGTGACGAGATAGTTAGGGGGTGAGTTTTGTGTACACTTCAGACGGAATAATTTATGAAGTCGGCAGTTCGATCATTAAGTTACATCTCTTTACTGTGTAGTGCAAATACCTTTTGCAAGATAAACAACCATTTTAGACAAAGTTTTACTGAGAAATGAAACAAAACAACAACAACAACAACAAAAACCAAAGAAACAAGCAACCCCCCAAACAAACAAACAAACAAACAAAACAAAAACAAAACAAAACAAAAACAACCACCCCAAAACAACAATCAAACACACACACACACACACACACACACACACACACACACACACACACACACACACACACACACACCGCACGCGCGCACACACACACACACACACACACACACACACACACACACACACACACACACACACACACACACACACACACACACACACACACACACACACACACCTCCTAGCCATCTTCTCCCTTGGGGAGTAAGTTCGTCTTTTTAGTTTTTACACCTGGACTGGTTTGCATTTCAGTAATGCACTACACTGTACCAGTGAAATCATTAATCACACCTTTCTCTATAATCTGTCGAACGGAAGCACACACAGAGACAACAATGAAGGTTTAGACTTGTCGGTGAGCCATAAATACTGCACTGACTGGGTTTCTTGGTCTGAATTTGTGCTGTGGTGGTTTCTGCACGAGTGCTTTAGCGATAGATTTGTCAAATATTAATCCTGTCCCGTCAGCCGACAGTGCTTTTTTTTTGTTGTCTTATCCCAGACCGTCTGCAGTGGTTCTATAACAATCCGTGATGCAGTGTGTCGTCTCCATTTCAGTTTCTGGCGGGTATGATATATTGGGTGATATCAAACCTTGGCGATACTATTATGCATGCATAATGCATGACCTGTGAGAAATAACGCATCCGGACAGGCCATAATGCCGGTAACTTATAAAATGATTGCTGACGGCTGCTCTGCCCACCCTCCAATCTCTCTCCTCACAGTGTCTCTCTCCTCTCTGTCTGCTTGTCTGTCTGTCTGTCTGCTTGTCTGTCTGTCCGTGTGTCTGTCTGTCTGTCTGTCTGTTTGTTTATTACTTTCTGCAGGCCTATTACTTCTATTTTCACTTTGTATGTATTGCACCTTGTTTAGTCCTTATGTTTTTTTTTTTTTTTTTTTGCTTCTTACAATGGTGAAGTTGAAATCTGATGTCAATGATCTTTTTATTTTTATTTATTATTATTTTTTTTTTCCGTTGTAAAATGAAGATTCGTTAGTTCGTTCGTTCTTTCGTTCATTCGTTCTCTCGTTGTGTGACTCTGTCTCTGCCTGTTTCTGTCTCTCATTCCGAGTGTTTGTCTGTCTGTCTGTCCCCCCCCCCCCCCGATCCCCTCCCCTTTCTCTCTCTCCGCTTTTCAAGATTTATGACCAGGATGCACAAGAAACCCAATAAAAACGTGGCTTTGTCCGTAAACAACAATGCAAACAATATGCACACTGGTGCAATGAAAGATGACTGTGTTCGTGAATGGGGGCGAATACTCGATCATTTTTCTGAAACCAAGGCTTTGCAGAATGCCTACGGAGTTGACATGTGAACTTTGCAATTCGTCGGGTTGAACGCATGAAATGCAGGTACAGTTTTCCTACACCCAATGGACTGGTCTAGGAGAGTATAAAAAGTACCAGTCTGTGGCTGTTTCAACGTAACCTTAGAACGTTAGAACATTTTGTGACTCTCTCTCTCTGTTCTGTCTATCTCTGTCTCCTGAGATGTGCCTGTCTGTCTGTCTGTCTGTTCCTCTCTGTCTGTCTTTGTCTCTCTTTGTCTGTCTCTGTCTCTCTTTGCCTGGGGAGCCGGGGTGGCCAAATGGTAGAGCGTTGGACTTCAAATGCTCGGGTCGTGAGTTCGTATCCCAGCTTGGGCCAAATATTTGTGCTGGGTTTTTCATCGTTGCCCTGTCTTTGATATCACCCGTATGTGGTGGAAAAGGACGTTAACCCCCAACTCCCACCCACCCACCCTCTCTTTGCCTGTCTCTTTGTCTGTCTGTCTTCCTCACACACACACACACACACACACACACACACACACACACACACACACACACACACACACACACACACACACACACACACACACACACACACACACACAAAAGTGGCAACTGACTGAATCGTGAAGGTAGGGTCCTGAGTTCAAATCCCCCACAGCAGACACGACCTGCCCAGACCCACACTTCTCCATGGTACCCTCTCTAAAATCGTCTTCACGTAGCGGAAAAAGGACGTTCACCACCAGCCCCCCCCCCCCACCCACACACACACACACACACACATCCCCTGTAATACTGCACACAGCGCGAATCCTATTTGTGGAGTGGATGCCAGAATGTGAGTCCTGACCACCTGACCGAGACTATTTTAACGAGTGAGGCGAGACAAATTACTCAAGAGACACTTTCACACAGAAAGCGTCCAGACGGGGTTAGTGCGGGCGAGAATGTGTCTGGTGGCAGCAATTCATTTTGTGTATGTACCCGGGGTACTGCGCTGCACCCGCTGTTTTATTAGTCTCAACTGACGGGCTACCCGGCAATTTGATATGTGTCTATAGTGTCGTGTCGTGATATGCACCAAATGTACAATGTGCTGAGGAACGCAGGAATGCTGAAGCAGAAACTATAGACACGGGGGTTAACCACGTGACTTGAAGGTCTACGAGGAGAACGGAGTGCACGAGGAGTTAGCATCGAGCGTTTTTAATATGCACTTTTGGAAAATGCACTTTCCTGCAGAAAAAAATGGTTTTATGCACAAAAAATAACCAAAGCCGGAAATTCCGTTTTCTGCAGGGGGAAAAATGCTATTGTGTCATTTCCGGTTTTTTTAAAAAACGAAATTTCCTGCTGAAAAACCGACATTTTCTGCAGAAAAAAAACACAACTGTTCTGCAGAAAATCGACTTTTCTGTAGAAGTCACTAGTGAGAGATGAGAAAACTGCAGTTTTTCTGCAGAAAAATGGAACTTTTTGCAGAAAAAAAAAACTGCAGAAACAAAAAGAACAGCAGCAGCAGCAACAACAACAACAAACAACAAAAACGGCAACAACATCGACAACAGTAACAGCAGCAGCCGCAACAATAACAGCAAACAACAACAACAACAGCAGCAGCAGCAGCAGCAACAACAACAACAATAACAACAACAACAATTCCCTTCCAACTCTGTCAATCTGATCTACAACGAATTACTTCCTGCAAGACGTCTTTAAATCAACAATGCAAACATTTCATTCTTTAAAGTGCCTAAGGTACAGCCCCCCTCCCCCTCTCTCTCTCTCTTGACGTCCTTCTGTTGCTTTGATCTGTCTCCTCTCAAACAGTTTCCTTGTGCAACCCCCCATCGCGAGTGACCTTACCGCTATTCTAGGCACGGTAAATGTTAGAGATAGGATTAGGGTGCTGTTTTGGCTTCAAGGTCGTGCGTTTGATCTGGACAGCTCTGCATTTTATTGTTGCTCTTCCATCCGCTCCTTTTGACATTTTTTTGGGAAAAAAAAAGAAAGTTAGGGGAGGTGGGGGAAGGGGGGTGAAAGGGGGGGGGAAGGAAGGTGAGGAAACGTCGTGTGTGTGTGTGTGTGTGTGTGTGTGTGTGTGTGTGTGTGTGTGTGTGTGTGTGTGTGTGTGTGTGTGTGTGTGTGTGTAAACGGTATGTGTGTGTGTGTGAACGGTTTGTGGGCGCGTGTGTGTGTGTGTGTGTGTGTGTGTGTGGTGTGTGTGTGTGTGTGTGTGTGTGTGTGTGTGCACGGTGTGCGTGTGTGTGTGTGTGAGGGGGGGGGGGGTTACGAGAAAAAGGCCAGTACGATATTTGGCCGCAGCGGGGATTCGAACACACGACTAGAGCATTGAAAGTCCAACGCTCTACCATTCGGCTATCCCCCCCCCCCCCCGAACAAAACGCACACATCTGGAGATCAGCCAGAAATATTCAACAACTGTATTGTCGGTATGAACTGCATGTCACAGTTTACGCTAAAATTATCCAGAGACGGAGACCTTCTAACACTAAAACAAATCTTCCTGGCAACATTTGTACCTTTTACGAGACAAGAAAAACAACAACAACAACAACAACAACAAAGAAAAACAAAAAGGAAAAAGAAAGAAAAAAGAGGAAAACTCAGTTGAAAAATGAAATCGGACATAACATGCATACCCTCTGCATGTCTCCAAGCAATGTGTATGGCAAAGCTAAATATTCTGGATTTGTCTTCTAAGATTTCTATTTTTTATTTCTGTCACGGTTCTTCTCCACGTGATGTCGATCTTGTATTTGTTTGGCGAAGAAATATTATCAACTTCTGCAGGCTTTCTCAAACACAACTTTTGGTCGAGCGATTCTGGCGTACTGAACAAACATGTGATGTTTGGATCTTGCTTTCTTTTGAGTCCAGTGCATATCGAAAATATTGAAAAAATGTATATAATTTATCTTGTTACTGCTCCGGATCGTTTCCGAGTCTAAATTTTAAAGATGATATATCCGTACTTGCTGTACTTGTAATACAACATCTTAACAACACGACTTAACGTTTAATGTATGCAGAAATGCTTTATCTGGCCCAAACCTGTCTGATTAGAGGTAGTTATCAGGAAAGGGAGACAACTAGTTTCGATGTGAACGAGTTTGAAAGGTCACGTATTTCCAGTTTCCTTTCTGACTGTACCAACCATTAACTCCAAATCGTGAAAATGTGTTCTACCTTTAAATATTTAAGCAATATTTGAATACAAGGCAATGCTGGATTGGGCCGAAAGTGCAAATCCCCTTACTAGGCCGTCCACACTTTTACGATATGCCCCAAACTGTCTCTCCTGTTCCCTTCTCTGACGTCCTGTTGTGAATGTTGTTCACGCTGCTCGGGCCGCTCAGTCTCGCAGAGAATGTCTGCACGTGTCTGCACTGTTTGACGTCGAGAACACGCTAGACGCGGCAACCACCAGTGTCCCTGTCCGTGTCCTCTTTGTTTTGTCTTCCCGCAAGACACGTCTCTCTGCTGTCACTGATGCATGTTAGAACGTCTGATCAGGGTCGTATTGTGGCTGCGGCTCTGATCTTGTGTTCTAAAATGCCACTGACGTGGCGAAATCGGAGATGGTTGGAAAGATCCGAGAAACGTGTTGACGGCGTTTTGAAAAAAAGATGGAAAAGGATGCATCACATGAATGACTTCTGACCGCATTGTTTGTTTAATACACGTGGTGATTTTTTTGATGGACACTTTGGAACGAAAATTTTTTTCATTGTATTTAAGGATTCTGTACGTTAACTCAGCCGCGAATTAGTCTTTGTGGCTTGCGCGGCTTTAAGCCCTAAAAACTCACTCACTCTTCTGTACGTTAACAAAGAAAGAAAGAAAGAAAGAAAGAAACAGCTGTATTGTAACTTATAATTATTGTGAGCATGATGTAAGAGCAGGTTGTGGATTCTGTTCGTTAACAAACAAACAAACAAATAAACAAACAAACAAACAAACAAACACCTGTATTGTAACTTATATTACGCATAATTATGCAAGAGCAAGTTAATCTCAGTGCAACTTGCAAAAAGAAGGGGAAAATCCTTTAAAAAAAAACACTACACACGACCACCCGATTCTTTTAAAAAAATTTAATGCAAGAACGCACTTCGATATCGTATCCTGCTTCTTTTTTTAAATTCCAAATCGGTTTTGTCTACAGCTTTAGTGCGACTTGAAAAACAACAACAACAAAAAAACCTTTAAAAAAGACACACTAAAAACGACAACCCCATTCCCTTAAAACACGTAAGAACGCACCACTGATTTCAAGATTGTATCCGGCTTCGCGACATTCCAAATCCAAGTTTCCTTTTTGCGACATTCCAAATCGATTTAGTCTATACAACTTTAGTGCACTTCCTCCAAGGCTGAATTCTGTCCCTGCGTCCTTCCCTGCATACCTACCTGCTTTAGATCTGCAAACAGTGTCAGATTCTACACCCTCTGAGGGAAGGAAAGTGCACTCAACACAGACGAGCTGAACTCAAGTTTTTATTTTATTTTTGGATTTGACTGACACACTTCCGTCCAAGCAGGTATGTTCTTTTTTAAACACAGAAAACCACTAGGGAAAGTGTTTATGAAGTTCATATTACTGGGGGTTAACACGATTAGATCTAAACGGGCGTATTATACAATAATAGGAATTGACCATTCTTGTACGGCCGTTTAGATCTGAAAGCTTTTGTCCTATATAAACGCGCTTCGTGAATACCACTCCAGAGAGGCACGTTTCACACAGTAACTTGACTTACGCTCGCCTGAAAGCATCTTGGGAATATCGTGTCGCAAAGGAATTCCACAACAAGTCAACAACAGAAACAACAACCACCACCATAACAAACGATAACTCTTGTGAGAAATGGGTTGTTGCAAGAAAACTGCACTGCTGCTGCGACTTGTTTTCGGAAAGGGGGGGGGGGAGGGACACGGCGCGGGGGGGGGGGGGGGAGGAAACTTTTGAGGGTAAGGGGCACTCATTTGGGGGGGGGGGGAGGGTCGGGTGGTGGTGGGGTGGACAATGGTTCTGGAGGAGAACGTGAAACAGGGGGAAAGGGAAGTGTCCATGGCATGTTGTGCACGGCAGGGCCACCTGCTTGCTTTTTGTGTTTTTGGTTGTTTATTGAATCTTGCCGTGAGTAAAGTTTGAAAAAAAATCTTGATTTATTTCACAAAAGACCAGGTATCTTTGCAGAGAACACACGTTTAGATGCCGGGGCCGTATAACTATAAGCCAGAGAGAGAGAGAGAGAGAGAGAGAGAGAGAGAGGGGGGGGGGGGGTACGTGGCTCTCAGGAGAGCCGAATGGGGTACCGGGATAGCCTAGCGGTAGAACGTTGGACTTTCAAGACTCGGGTCGTGCGTTCGAATCCCCGGCTGGGACCATGTATTTGTTCTGCCCTTTTTTCTCGTTACCCCGTCTTTGTTATCATCCATATGGGGAGGAAAAGGACACTCACCCTGACGAGAGCCGGTGTAACACGAGAAACTTACTCCAGTACAGGGTACTCCTCTTAAGAAAGGGGAGCGGGTGGCGGAATGGTAGAGCGTTGGACTTCTAATGCTCGGTCGTGAGTTCGGTATCCCGGCCGAGCCAATACTTGTGCTGGCTTTTTCATTGTTGCCCCGTCTTTGATATCACCCGTATGTGGTGGACAAAGGACGGTAACCCCCAGACACCCACCCCCTCCTCTTAAGAAAAAACAAGATGGCCACTGACCAGCCCAATATGTTGTTTCCATTTAATCACCTGCTGTCGTCACGGTCGTTCTTTTGTAATGCCATGTATTCGGGAGGAACACACACACCACACACACACACACACACCACACACCACACACTACACTCTCTCTCTCTCTCTCTCTCTCTCTGAATGGAAACAACTGACCGGGCTTGTCAGACCAATCTTGGTTTTGGAAGAGAGACGTCAAGTTGTTTTCTTTGAAATCTATGACGTTTTCCTCATTGGGATGACGCATAATACATTTGACGTAACAACTTGGACTCGGATACAATTCTTGCAATGAAAGCAGCCCCATGAAAATTGAAGTGTTGCTGCTGCGCAGTTGTAAAGATCGAATTTATACCGGCTCAATGTGTTTAACAGACAAGTCCTGCGCGGCGAACGTTTTTTTCACTATGTGTTATGTCTGCTGCGCGCGCGCGCACACAGACACACACAGACATACGCGCGCGCACGCACGCACGCACGCACGCAGACTTGCGCGAGCCGCGTTTGTGCATGTGCTCCATTGAGACCTATGTGGTGTTTTCTCACTCTACTATGCTATTGCGTGAGAGTCAGTGGGAAAAACAAGCTCACTACATCAATGAAACTCCCGCTTTTCCCCGTCTACAAATAGAGAACTTCCGAAAAGTGACGACACACCCCCACGTCAATCAAACATGACGTCGGCAAACTGACGCTGATACAGTTTTGCGTCAGTGCGCGTGTGCCTTTTCTGCGATGTTTGTGAGGCGTGTGGCTTGTGTAAAGGAAATGTGCTTCGAGTACAAATTTTCGAGTCAACTGACGACAACGGCTGCAGTAAATTTTTCTAATTTTTTTGTATATTTTTTATGGCACCCCCAGGCTCATTATCTATGTATAGTAGGAGCAGATTTTGAGATCTAAAGTGTGTTCACCAGCACTTTCATCAGGTACGGCTTACGCCAAAAGTATACAAGATGGCCACTGACCAGCCCAATATGTTGTTTCCATTTAATCACCTGCTGTCGTCACGGTCGTTCTTTTGTAATGCCATGTATTCGGGAGGACACACACACACACACACACACACACACACACACACACTACACTCTCTCTCTCTCTCTTCTCTCTCTCTGAATGGAAACAACTGACCGGGCTTGTCAGACCAATCTTGGTTTTGGAAGAGAGACGTCAAGTTGTTTTCTTTGAAATCTATGACGTTTTCCTCATTGGGATGACGCATAATACATTTGACGTAACAACTTTGACTCGGATACAATTCTTGCAATGAAAGCAGCTCCCCATGAAAATTGAAGTGTTGCTGCTGCGCAGTGTAAAGATCGAATTTATACCGGCTCAATGTGTTTAACAGACAAGTCTGCGCGGCGAACGTTTTTTCACTATGTGTTATGTCTGCTGCGCGCGCGCGCACACAGACACACACAGACATACGCGCGCGCACGCACGCACGCACGCACGCAGGACTTGCGCGAGCCGCGTTTGTGCATGTGCTCCATTGAGACCTATGTGGTGTTTTCCTCACTCATACTATGCTATTGAGTGAGAGTCAGTGGAAAAACAAAGCTCACTACATCAATGAAACTCCCGCTTTCCCCGTCTACAAATAGAGAACCTTCCGAAAAGTGACGACACACCCCCACGTCAATCAAACATGACGTCGGCAAACTGACGCTGATACAGGTTTTGCGTCAGTGCGCGTGTGCCTTTTCTGCGATGTTTGTGAGGCGTGGTGGCTTGTGTAAAGGAAATGTGCTTCGAGTACAAATTTTCGAGGTCAACTGACGACAACGGCTGCAGTAAATTTTTCTAATTTTTTTGTATATTTTTTATGGCACCCCAGGCTCATTATCTATGTATAGTAGGAGCGATTTTGAGATCTAAAGTGTGTTCACCAGCACTTTCATCAGGTACGGCTTACGCCAAAAAGTATAAAAGCGACAACCTCCAAAATTCACTCAGTTGAGAGTCCGTATTCATGCTATCTATGTCCCAAAATGGAGTGGTTTTAAGTAAATATTACGCCTTTAAACGCCAGAAAGCCACTTTTTTGGAAAAGGGCGATAACTCGCAAATCATGTGTGCAATCGTACCTGGATCGGACATTCTATTCAACAATCTTGATTCATTTAGAAACCCCAAATTTGAAATCGATCGGTTCAGTATTTTCGGAGAAATAGGCATCTGAACTGGGTTCACATGCAATGTCAACTCAGGCTCGGTTTACATGAAAACTATAAGAGCGACCATTTTCTAGTAGTAACTCTGTTCAGGAGTCCGTATTCAAGCTATCTACTGCCAAAAAATTGAGTGATTTAAATAAATATTACGCCTGTACACGAAAGACAACCAACTTGTCTCAAAAGGGCGATAACTCCCAAATCACGTAAGCAATCATCACACGCTTGAATCGTCTAATGTAACATTTTGATATATTTGGATACCCCAAATTTGAAGCCATTCGGTTGAGTATTTTCCAAGAAACGGGCCTGGACACAATTCACACACACACAGCCGCACATCCGCACAGCCGCACATCCGCACAGCCGCACACACATCCGCACAGACGGCATTCACTGAGGAGGAGAAGTGCGTTCAGAACATCATACGCGTCAGCATCGGAGACGCACGCTTCTTACGTCATTGTCAGAGTTACACTTGCAAAATCGTCTCTGCGGGAGATTGGCAGTGACGTGCGTTTGTACCACAGATGCTTGCCTATGAACGTGGAAATTTTAGCCCGTCCTATTATGTTGTTTCCATTACTATGGAAAACAACATAAAAAGCGACAACCTCCAAAATTCACTCAGTTGAGAGTCGTATTCATGCTATCTATGTCCCAAAAATGGAGTGGTTTAAGTAAATATTACGCCTTTAAACGCCAGAAAGCCACTTTTTTGGAAAAGGGCGATAACTCGCAAATCATGTGTGCAATCGTACCTGGATCGGACATTCTATTCAACAATCTTGATTCATTTAGAAACCCCAATTTGAAATCGATCGGTTCAGTATTTTCGGAGAAATAGGCATCTGAACTGGGTTCACATGCAATGTCAACTCAGGCTCGGTTTACATGAAAACTATAAGAGCGACCATTTTCTAGTAGTAACCTCTGTTCAGAGTCCGTATTCAAGCTATCTACTGCCAAAAAATTGAGTGATTTAAATAAATATTACGCCTGTACACGAAAGACCAACCAACTTGGTCTCAAAAGGGCGATAACTCCCAAATCACGTAAAGCAATCATCACACGCTTGAATCGTCTAATGTAACATTTTGATATATTTGGATACCCCAAATTTGAAGCCATTCGGTTGAGTATTTTCCAAGAAACGGGCCTGGACACAATTCACACACACACAGCCGCAACATTCCGCACAGCCGCACATCCGCACAGCCGCACACACATTCCGCACAGACGGCATTCACTGAGGAGGAGAAGTGCGTTCAGAACATCATACGCGTCAGCATCGGAGACGCACGCTTCTTACGTCATTGTCAGAGTTACACTTGCAAAATCGTCCTCTGCGGGAGATTGGCAGTGACGTGCGTTTGTACCACAGATGCTTGCCTATGAACGTGGAAATTTTAGCCCGTCCTATTATGTTGTTTCCATTACTATGGAAACAACATAAAAAGTAAGCCCACTGTCGCGCTTACGAGTTTCTTCACTTTGACCAGAGGAGTGCAATGTGCTGTGGAAGTAAATAAGTCGCATTGCGATGGTGTACTTTTTTTCTTAAAGGGGGTAGCTAAACTGCTGTAGGTGTGTGTTTGGGAGTTCTACGTCCTTTTCCACCACGTATGGGTGATATCAAAGACGGGAACAACGAGAACAAGACCAGCCCAGATAGGCGGCCCCATTCGGGATTCGAACTCACGACCCGAACACTGGAAGTCCAACGCTCTACCATTTTGGCTGTCCCTGCTCCGACATTAACTATGGCACAAGATGAAAAGACCAAGAAGTTATAGACACGAATTGCAACTGACAGAGTCACGTTTGCTTCCCAGTTCCAGTTCAGGTTACAGAACACAATGCCAAATGAGGCAGGTTAGGGAGTAAGAGGACGACAGTATTAAAGTGAAATTCCCCTGTTTTCCTTAACTTTTTTTCAGTTGTTAAAAGTGCATTTGATGCCAGTTTTGGGGTTTTGGTGAATAGAGGCACGTTTGACGTGTGATAAATGGCAGACTTGACTTGACGAATGACCTATTTTCAAGAATATCCTTGGGCATGTGCAGGGTATGATAACGGAGTGCACAGTTTTAAGCTATTTCAGTATGTGGGGAAGTATGCTGGCTGACATTAGTAGGAGCCAACGAGCAGAAGACCACCCCCCCCCCCCCACCCAAAAAAAAAAAAAAAAAAAAACAAACAAACAAACAAACAAACAAACAAACCCAAGAAACAAAACAAAACAAAACAAAACAAAAAACCCATCTGCATTCTGTGACCTTCAAAAAGGAATCCTTTCGAACAATGAAGGACAATCGTATCTTACGGTACAAAAGAGCGAGACCAAGGAAGGGTTAACCGAGTTCAATTTACACACCCCTGCTGTCTCGCCATCTCAGACTTGTTGGAAGCTGGAGTCTGTGTGTGGTTTTCGCGTCCCTATGTCTTTTCCTCGTGGCGGCAGGTATTCGCGAAGTTTCTTGATTGCTAGCCGCGTGGAGAACGCGCTGTGCGACCCACGTGACGCTCTGTGACCTACGTCACTTCCTATCCACGAGGCCGCTGACATTAGCGCTGCATTGACTTGAGGTTCAGGTGATGCTTTGGGTTGCTCTTTTTCTGAACTTGCCGTCGTTCTGTGAAACTTCCAAGTTACAGAGAACTGGGTCGTTTTAACCTTGTTGCGTTGGAAACTGTTCATCAACACACACACGCACACGCACGCGCGCGCGCACACACACACACACACACGCACACACACGCACACACACACGCACGCACGCACGCACACGAACGCACACACACACACACACACACACGCACGCATGCACGCACGCACGCACCGCCGTTTTGTGAAACTTCAAAGTTATTGAGAACTGGGTCGTTTTGCGTTGGAAACTGTTAATCACCACACACACACACACACCACACACACACACACACTGCCGTGATGTGAAACTGCCATATTATTTGGGCCTGGATTGTTTTAACCTTGTTGCCCGGGAAAGTGTTCTTTAGCTGTCTAGAGAGAGAGAGAGAGAGAGAGAGAGCTCGTGAGTGCGCTCGTGATGTCTCAGAGAGAGAGAGAGAGGTTTTCCTTGTAAAATTGTGTTCTTCCTGCTTAACCAAGAGCTTCCATGCGGACTACAAACACGTCTAGAGATCGCCCTGCAAGACCTCAGATACGTCAATTTTTCTTTTTGTAGTCTTGAGTATCGTACAATCCGGACGAATGCACGAAATTTTGCAAAGATCACGAAGTGCAACAGTGCACCAAGTGTGCTAAGTTTGCGAGTCTACACAAGCTTGGAGATTGGCCAGCAGACAGGCACGGCACACTTACACTTTCACGAGGCCCATAATGTACACAGGCAAGAAGGAGTGTATATATATAGCACACCACCCATTCAAGTTCGCTGATTGGAGGGCAGAAGTTCCCGTATATTTCATGATAGCAACGACCATAGTTGACTCAGAACGGTAGTAGGTCATATCTTTCATAGATCTTGAGAAAGCGTTTTGATTTTTGTTGTCCCGTTTAGATGCGATAAGTTTTGTTCTATAACTACAAGGTGACTGATTTCTGGTGTGTGGTGTGGTGTGTGTGTGTGTGTGTGTGTGTGTGTGTGTGTGTGTGTGTGTGTGTGTGAAGCGTCTTCAATGAACGAAATTTGAACGAAAATGTAGTGTAATTTATTATTGTTCTTACTTTACCCTAGACCGGAAGAATTTCACATGAGCGGGATAAATAAAGTATTTTAAAAAAATCTATTTTATTGTCTTTACTCAGTTTTTCGTTGGTGAAATGGTATACGAATGGACGAACAAAGAAATTAAAAGGAAAAAAAACTCATCCATTCATTCTTTCATTCATTGGGTAAATCAATTGATGGTATGATGATGCCATGGAGGTCCATGTGGTTTGGGACTGCTTGACAGGGCGGCATTTCCTGTTATAAATATCCCGGCTTTAACCAGGCCCGGGAGGGTGGGTGTCTGGGGATTTAACGTCCTTTTCCACCACATACGCGTGATCTCTAAGACGAGGCAACGATGAAAAAAACAAAACAAAAACAAAACAAAACACACACACACACACACACACACACACAAATATTTGGCCCCAGCTGGGATACGAAATCACGACCCGAGCATTAGAAGTCTAACTCTCTACCGTTCGGCCACTCGGGCTTCCCCCAACCATGCCCGGGGACTACGGCGCCTGTGGTCATCATCTACATCACAAGAAGCACAGCCAAAGTCGGACGCGTGGAGTGGATGAGTGATAAACCCCGCTTGGCCAGGCTGGGCTTCGAACCCGGGTCTCCCGGTCCATGGTCCGAAGTGCTAAACCACTACACTACGGGGGGCCGGCAAGTACAGCATTTTCACAGTACAAACAAGAACACACGTCACAAGCGCCCTGCTCATGGCTTGAAACCGATACAGATAAAAAAAAAGGGCGCACTTACAACACAACAAAGTTTTTTTTGGTTATTTTTTTTGCTGTTCGATGAAAAATGTCCCGTCTTTTCTTCCTTTTTTCCCCGCCCAAGGACTTAGTCTACAAATCGTTTGTTTGCGTCCGCCATACAACAAACTAATCCGCTTTTCAGATCAGCAAACAGGTCGCACAAACCGGTTTCCGATCCAAGGGCAAACAAACCCCGCGTGCCTACTTGACAACAGACGAGAGCCTTCGTGAATTTGGCTGGAGCCTTGAAGCTGCTTGCTGAGAGGCAGGAATTCTGGGGGAAGGTTTTGACAAGACTGGTTGGTTTATCGGTTGGTAGGTTGACTGGGGTTTAACGTCCTCTTTTTTTTGCATCACAGAAGGGTGATATCGAAAACGAGGCGAGAAAAGCCAGGTCATTTTATTTCTCTCTTTTGTTGTTGTTGTTGTTTTGGGTTTTTTGGGTTTTTTTTTTTTTTTTGGTTTGTTTTTGTTTTTCGTCTCCCGAGTCAGCAAGTCGGATGCTTCACCAGCTGTGCAAATCTGGCTGCACGTCTTCACAAGGACGTGAACCACACACACACACACACACACACACACACACACACACCACACACACACACACACACACACACACACACACACACACACACAGCGTTTTAGCCCACCGTTGACACAACCTCATTCAGGGTGAGCCGGGACAGCCGAATGCCGAATGGTAGAGCGTTGGACTCTCAATGCTCGGGTGGTGGGTTCGAATCCCGGCTGGGGCCAAATATTAATTGTGCTGGCCTTTTTCATGTTGCACCTTTAAGTGGTGGAAAAGGACGTTAAACTCCCGAACACACCACCCACCCACCCCTACACACCTCATTCACAGATATAGGGGATTGACAGGGGATTTGGTCTAGTGGTTAAGGCATGCAGCTTCGGATCCTGAGCTGCCTGGTTCGAGTCCCCGGTGGGCAGGAATATGGTGGAACTTTTCCTTACCATATCGAGTCAAATCCATGGCCATGTGCAGACTCGTTTACGGTGTCTGTCTCGCCTTCGTGTGCACACGCACGCACATACATCAAGTGTACACGGTAAAAATCCCACGTCATCTTTCGAAGAAGAGCAGGCTGTGGCGGGTGTCGTGGTAAACAGAAATACTGGCGCACGTCGCACCAGAGTGAATAGCAGGGTGGAAGTTTGCACATGAAGTAGCGCTTAGCGGCAGCAG
>JACVVK020000120.1:930000-1110000 GCA_018292915.2 Batillaria attramentaria | reverse complement strand
GTTACCAGCTTGATTGACGTGAGGTCATGACCCCTACAATCGCGTGCGGTCAACAGGTGACGCTAGTGGTGTCAGAAGTTGAGACGTTTAACTAAAAATAGAGACATTGCACGTAGGAAGATTGTGCGTGTAAAAGTAAACGTCAGTTGTTTTAACTGTACATTAGAATCATTCTTATTACACCAAAATCAAAATAATTTTTGAACTAATTGGATGGAATTTGCAGCAAGCCATTTCCAATGAAGTCTCTCTCTCTCTCTCTCTCGTGTGTGTATGTGTGTGTGTGTGTGTGTGTGTGTGTGTGTGCTCGCGCGCGCGCACGTCAGTTTGTATGCGCGTGTGGCAGGTTCAGGGAATATGGAAAACCTCTGCTATGAAAGGTCACACGCTTCCACCATTAGGCGCGAAATATTACCATGCAGATGACGGGTGTATACAACATTTATTACACTGGGTGACGGGCGATAACGATGTATTTGCAAAGCCGATTGGCTCGTGTCATGATCATGCATATTTTATGGCTGATAATCTGCTCAGTATGAATATTCCTATACTACAGCTGTGCAATCGGGCGGAGGGGGCGGGGAGAGAGAGAGAGAGAGAGAGAGAGAACGAACGAACGAAACTTTATTTTACAAGGATAAAAGATTAGGTACGCAGGCCTGTCTTACATCTTGTCCTTGCTAGGCTACTGATATATATATATATATATATATATATATATATATATATATATATATATATATATATATATATATATATATATATATATATATATATATATATATATATATATAGGGGAAGTAAGTAAAGCTGAGAGCGCTCCCTAGATCTAGGAGGTGTGTGCTTTGTATGCCATGGCATACAAAGCACACACCTCCTAGATCTAGGGAGCGCTCTCAGCTTTACTTACTTCCCCTACTTTCAAATTGACCTGATTGAGCGCATCTTTTCGGCTCTAGTAACGCCTTTGTTCCTATTCTATATATATATATATATATACACACAAAGTAAGCTCTAAGTAGAGCACACACACACACACACACACACACACACACACACACACACACACACACACACACACACACACACACACACACACACACACACACACACGACCATGCTACTACATACAAAAATCAAGCAATACTAAAAAAAAAGAAAAAAAAAAAGGGGAAAAACGAGAGAGAGAGAGAGAGAGAGAGAGAGAGAGAGAGAGAGAGAGAAACGTAAAATCATTTGACCCACAAGATACAATGTCACCACGGGATCCAGGCCGCTGAGACGGGTGGCGGTAGCATCAGCGTAGAAAGGGTTAACCTTACTAACTTACACGGATGTTCTCTTTCCTTCAGTTTTCTTGCCACTGGGTCTTGTTCCCTTGGCTTGACATACTCTTTAAGAACTTTCTAAAGTGAACTTTTTGTGCTGTTCGCAAATCCTGCAGTGTTTCTTCTGGCAACGAAAACTACCTTCAACGAAATATCTCCAGGCGATTTCTTCTTTCCTGTGTGCTTTCTCCCACCAAAGCATAACCTCCTGCCCTACAAACCAGCAAAGAATATTTTTGTATTGACGCTTCCGCCAGCTTGGAGGGTTTTACACTAAGCCGCATTCGACACAGGGGTGTGGCGACATGGTGTTGAGGGAGTAAAGTTTGCTGAGTTTTAAAGAGATGCTTCAGCGCTGTGTTTTCTTTGGGGTGACACTGGAAGACGCCTAGGAAAAGAAATTTCTTTAGGAAAACGATTTTGTAGACATGTTTAAATTTGTTTGAAGGGGTCGACGAGTGTTAACTGGGACTGTGTTTTGTATATAAACCAAAACTACAAGGGCATATGTTTCCAGATTGATGTAGCGAGGACGCTTGTACTTTATCTGTGGTTACGATTTGTTTTTGGTTGCTTTTTCTTTCTTGTCCGTGTGTGAATGTGTGGAAAATATGTGTCTACTTGTCTAGCAGCTTCATGTAATCATTTTCCTGTTATTACATTTTTCAGCTTGACAGATGACGTGACGGCTTTTCTTTGTAATTTTACTCCAGATTGACGATTCCATACTCGGTTATTGTTTTCTTTCTGTTGTTTCAAATTGTGTATCGTGTCTCTCTGGATGTTCACACGAACAACTCATTCCTTGCTTACTTTTCTGGGATATTGTCTGTGTGTGTGTGTGTGTGTGTGTGTGTGTGTCCGTTGGGACATTAATCATTTGTAAGTGGCATTTGGAATGTGATTTTGTCAAAAGAAATTGTCAGCACCCACAGTCTTATCCCTCTCTCGGCAAAATGGAATGCCGCCAATTCTGTCTCTGTCTGTCTGTCTCTCGCACGCACACACACACACACACACACACACACACACACACACACACACACACACACACACACACACAAGCAGCATTTTCTTTATAAGAATTTACTTTGTAGCATAGCATAGATACACAATCATTTGATTTTGGACATGAAATTGCACTTACGACAACAATATATACTTTGTTCCTCACAACATGTGAAGGATAACACCACAACCAATGCAGTCGATCAACACTGAAAACCGTATGTTATTGACCTTTATCACGACCATACAACCAGTTCATTCAAATCAATCAATACCACATGCAAACTTTATCAACGATATTTAACTGAGCAAGCATGACCAAAAGCGTTTCACAGAGAGAGAGAGAGAGAGAGAGAGAGAGAGAGAGAGAGAGAGAGAGAGAGAGAGAGAGAGAGAGAGAGAGAGAGAGAGAGAGAGAGAGAGTCGCTGCATAATGAATGGTATCATACACGGAAGCTGACAAATTTATAAAAGTTAGACAAGTTGCAACGAGCAATCACAATTCCAGACGTACACTTATATACTGAAAAATTTGTATTACATTTTGTAGGTGGCACCATAACTTTGATCATGAACCTCTCCATTCACGGAAATGTTATGGAGACGGCAATAGTAAAAAAAAAGAAAAAGAAAAAGAAGTGAAACTGGGTATGGAGGGTGCGGGTGGGGGAAGAGAGGGGGGAGAGGGGGGGGGGGGGGGGAGGAGGAGGGAACCAGACTAGTAAGGGGGGTGTGGGAGCGAAAACACAACTCAAGAATCAAACCGCAACCCTCACCTGTCTCTTCTTTCACATTCAATACGACCACCAGACCATACACTCCCATTCACGACAAAATACCAATTTCGCCCCTCCCAACACCCGTCCGTCTACCCACCTCCCTCCTCCTCTTCACACACACACACACACACACACACACACACACACACACACACACACACACACACACACACACACACACCAGTCAACGCTACTCGCGCAAAAAAAAAGAAGAGCAAACCTGTTCGCGTATGAGTGATGCCCGTGAAGCCAGTCATAATGTCATTCTCCTCTCACAAAATGCCCCCCGTCACAATGTCATTATTTTCTCACAAAATGTCCACCCGTTCTCATAGCGCTTCTCAGCTGCGGGGTTTACCTACGAAATGAGGTATGAAGTGCCTGTCGACCAATATAATAGCGTTTGTTAAGAAGGGGCTGGCAAAAAAAGATGAATATATTAACCCATGCGTGAGGTTGCATTTGGGCAGGATCAATTTTGTCCTCACAGCGGAACTGCCGTTGGCTGGGTGAAAATGGATTGATTTTCTCACAAGCTTGCGCTAGGTAAAGTACACTGGTGATGGTGTTTTTGAGTGTGGGGCATGCTTGTTCCAAGAATAACACTTCAACCTGTATGACTTAAACGGGTTACTTCCTTGTGTACTAAGCAAACTTATGTTTTGGAAGTTTTGGTTGTGAGTGCGGCTGTACGCTTGAAATACTCTATCTTGATGATTAGAATACCACATCTTAACCCTGGTCTTGTTGAATTAATTTGTCTTATGCTGATAAAGCCATAGAGGTAACTCGGACTATTCCGGGCTCAACACTACCAGGGTTAATGCGATATCACTTTTTTTTTTTCGTTTTGCGCGAGCGGTCGAACATTCAAATTCCACGTCTGTTGTATACATAAATCGCGCTCAGCGTATTCGCCGCGTCAATGGATACGTTTCTGTTGGCTCAGTGCCAGCATTTAAGATGGCGTCACTGTGCATGAGTGTAAGTGGTGTGATGACAGACATCATAAAAACAGTTGAGAAAAACAA
Source organism: Batillaria attramentaria (assembly GCA_018292915.2). Classification (NCBI taxonomy): domain Eukaryota; kingdom Metazoa; phylum Mollusca; class Gastropoda; family Batillariidae; genus Batillaria; species Batillaria attramentaria. Next base: position 1,105,851 of record JACVVK020000120.1, on the reverse strand, counting down.
TAATAAAGATTGCCCTCTTAAACGCCGATTTTTCCTGGCTTCAGGGCAACCTATCGGGTTCTTTCTCCGGGTGAAGGGCTTTCCTACCTCAGAAGAAATCGAAAAGAGATAGGTGGGTGACGCTGCACTGCGGCGACACCTTTTCCCCGGAGGAGCAACCCGAAGGGATACTTAAGATGTAAATGTACTTGGAATACGCTTACGCTGTATTGAAACATGGAGGCAAAAATAGGAAAAGCAGGATACTAACAAAATACGCTTCCTTTCCTGGCGAAAATAGAGAGTGTGTACTTTTCGTGAAATCACAAAGAAAAAGGACATTCGAGGCATTCGAACTGGTTATGAACAGCTTCTTCTTGGTTGTTTTGGCTTACAGAAAAAAACAAACTATAAAACATTAAGCGTGCCAAATATGCAAACAAGCACATGACGTGATATCACAACACAAATGCTATTGACTGCAATATCAATCTCACATCCAAGAAGCCACATGCGGCACCGTATTCATTGTCATTCATTGTCAATGTCAGATTCAACTCACTGGAAGCTTCAGCACTTGGCTATAGAATCGGCGCGATATATCACACCAAAGAACGGGGGGGATATCGGTTTATATCTAATGTCCAATGTGTCTGACAAGGGATATAAGTATATAACTGACGCCAGATGTCACAGGGTAAGGAGCTGACGTAAATTCACAACAAACGACCAGCGTCAGTCACACGCAGTTGAAAAATAAATTCTTCCTAATTTTCGATACCACAGGCAACGGTGCTGATATCAGTTCATACCAAACGACCAGCGTCACACGTGGCTGAAAATTTGCCGGGGGTTAATTAGTTTATAACTAATGTCAAGAGACAATATGCGGTTCCTGCTAATGTCCATTGTCACAGGCGAAGAGGGGTGAATATACGTATATAACAAACGACCTGCGTCACACGTGCTTGAAAACTTGTTCGGGGCTTTATCAGTTTATTACTAATGCCGAGAGTCGACAAGCCTGACTGATTCTTGCTAATATCCATTGTCACAGGCTAAGGAGGTTGGATATCATTTGATAACAAACGACCAGCGTCAACTCAGTTTATGTCCAATGTCACTCACAGGCAGAGGTTTAACATAAGTTCATAGCACACAACCAGCGTCACAGGTTGAAAACTTGCCGATTGTAGTTGAGCATGATCAGGTCAGACAGCAAGCGGTTGTTGCTGCATCCACCAACCCCGGCTCGCGTGCCGTATACCTCTGAGCTCTCGGGGATGTGGCGCGCCACGGAGAGTTTACTGGGTACAGACGAGGAGCTTTTGAGACCTCTGACAGTGGCACAGGTCGGGCCCTGGGGGGCGGAGTCGGGGAGGGCAGCGGGGATTGAATACACTTCCCCTGCATGGCGCCTGCCCTCGTAAACACTCTCGGTCGAAACTCTTTCAGTTTCGAGTGGGGAGGAACGGTCTTTTGCCTCGCGCCCCTTCAGACTTTTCGACGTTTTGTGGGAGCGGGACAAGTTGGCTGTGGTTGTGGTCGTCGTGGTACCACCGGCGGCGGTGCTTGTGGCGGGGTGAGGGTCGTATAGGTACGAGTAAGGGTAGCTGTTGTTGTCTTTTGCTGGCTTGGTGGAAGGCGCTGGCTTTGTGTACGTTCGGTCTTTGTGGCTTCTGCGAGAGGTTTTCTCCTGACGGCATTTGGCACAGTTCTTTTTCTGTGTGTCAGCACGCTCACTGTCCGCATTTACGGTGTCTTTGCAGTTACAGGTCACTTCACTCTTCCTGTTACAAGCGCCCTTACTGTCACGTTTGTTACAAGTGTCCTTAGAGTCGCGGCTGTAACAAGTCTCGTACGAGTCACCACTATTCACACACGTGTCTTTAATGCAGTCATCGTCAATTTTGTGCCTACACAAACCTTCTTCCTTGCGAGTACCGTCATCATTACAAGAGATATCCCCCTCTCTCCCAGTCCGTCCCTTGCCCCCACACTTATGCCCACGTTGTCGGTGGTGGCTGCTGTGATGGTGGTGGCTCTTCTTGTTGGCTGAACACTTGCCCTTGCAGGCTCTAGAATGGTGGGGGCGTGACGGCGGAACTGCCTGTGTGACCCCCCAGGGGGCAGCACCAACAACAGGGTCAGACCCCTTGCGAGTGTGGGAAACAAAGGACGAGAGTTTGTCGAAGTGCATTTCGGGGTCTGAAGCGCCCGATCCGGATTTTCTACCGACCACGCTGTCATCCGCTGCTCCTGCAACACCAGAAAAGCGTCTGATGCCAAGGCCGCTTCTGTCACTGGCAAATGCTCCAAGGTCGCTTCCGACGCCAGCAAATCTCACGGCTCTCTCGCCGTCGTTACCAGTCCTGGAGGAGAGGCCGGCGACCGGAGCCGATTCGTAATAGCCACTGCTGTTCTCCGATTCCGAGAGATCTGCCATAGTGCCATCATCCGATTCGACGGTAATGTCCACTTCCGGTGAGTACCGACGCTGGCCGTGGTGGTGCCTGCAGGAGTTCGACCTTGACCCACTGGACACTGTGGAGAAGCTCTCGGCCCCGAAAAACCCCCCATCCCCGTACGTCCCTCCTCCTCCTCCCTCCCCCTCTTCATCCTCCTGGTCAGAATCTTGGCTAGAGTGCACAGACTCAGTCTTTTTGATAATCTCCTTCACCTCACACTCTAAACTCCGCGTCCGCGCCACTTTGGACAAGAAGTAATCATAGTTGGTCTGATCGCTCTCGCTCGAAGTGCTGATATCGTATTCATAACACGTGTCGCTATTTTCCGCTCGGTGGCTCTTCGGGGACTGCTGGTGCTGCCCTCCCTTGCCGTGAGCTGCAGTTGTCTCCCCCGACGAGCCCCAAGTGTCGTTCAGTGCACTCTCGCTGGCGCCCAAATCCTGGCGGTTACGTTGTGAGCACGTTTCGGGGACTGTCGCTTGCGTGTCACTGGCGGTATCTGACGGTAACGATTCTGAACACAGTCTGTGGATAATTGCGTCGATCGTGGCGTGGTCCAGCTCCGTGGATTCCCCAGGACGCAGCTGGAGAATTTCGGACAGAGCGTTTTGCTCTAAAGGGCTGGGCAGAAACCTCAAACCTCTTTGAGGCTGTGGTCTACTTGAACCGGTTTCAGTCTGTGGTGTGCTCGAACCGGTTTCAGTCTGTGGTTTTCCCGAACCGGTTTCGGATTGGTTCTGACTTTCACCAGCTGCACCAGTCACAGGAGATTTTTCCACTTCTGCAGTGACGTCACCTGCGTGAGTGACGTCATTGTCGTCGTCGTTGTTGGCGGAGATGGTGGTGGTTGGCGTGACGCTGACGGAGACGCTGATGTTCCTCCCGTCTTTGTCCACCCCGATACAGATGGGGGACGTCGTGCAAGTTTCGGCCGACGACGACGACAACCGGACCGCAGCCAGCAGCCTGGTGAGGTTGATGGCGCTCAGCAGCCTGTCGCTGATGTCACCTCCACCAAGGCCTGCACAACGACCCTCCAGCCCGAGCGGCGTGCTGAAGACGCTGGAGTCGTCACAGCTTGGCGTGCTGGCGCCTTGACTGACGTCCTGGAATGAAGGAGAGAGTGTCAGTCTAACGTGCAAAATCAATTGTATTGTGTATGGAAATGTTCAGCCCACCAAATTTGAAAAAAAAATACATGCAATTCTAAATTCCGAAATTTAAATAGCTGAGCTGACCCTTCGCACCACGTGATTGTAATGTGTTTGTGTAAGTGAGAGGATGCGTGTGATTCACGTGAGCGTGCGTGTTGGGTTCAGTTCGCGGCGCTTTGAGCCGATTCATGAAATTGGGAAAAGCGCCTATACAATACTATTATTATTATTATCTACCAGGGGAAAACGGAAAGGAATCAAAGCTGATGGTGATTATGAAAGAGCAGCACATGCGATAATTATGGATTTCTAGAGATCTATAACAATCTTAAACAAGTGAAACGAAAAACAAAAATCCCAAAGCATGATGGCATAGAAACCAACAGAACAGACAATAACTATCACCCCCTTCAAACCAACAACAGCCCCCACTCCTTTTCCCCCGGGCAATATTTAACACAAAACACGTGGTGTACACTGACAGACTAACAAAGGAGGGTTTTCCAGCTCTTTGTAGGATGAAATAAATAGCATGGCCTTGTGCGATTAAAAAACAAAGAAAGAAACAAAAAACAACAACAAACAAGCTAATACTCTACTACCCCTCCCCCTCTTTAACACAAAGAGAGAGAGAGAGAGAGAGAGAGAGAGAGAGAGAGAGAGAGACACACACACACACACACACACACACACACACACACACACACACACACGACAGTCACACACCCCTACCCCCCGCACACACACACTCATATATCACACAACTCACCTCGCCTGTCCCATCACAGCCAGGACCATCACAAGGAGAACGTCGCCTGCCCACCAAAGCACACGCGAAAGAACCATCCTGCTGCTGCTGCTGTCTGTTCTGGAAATCCAGAGGCGTCCCTGACAGCCTCTCTAGCGGCACCACCATGTACGGACTCACATTCCGGACCGCAACAGAAGGATCCGATCTGGACTCGTCCGACTCTCGAATGGAACCTGCTGCTGACTCCCTGGCTAGCGAAATCCGGAGTTCACCCTCCGGAGTGCACCTGAACGGGAGGTCCGGGATCTCCTCGTAGATGTGGAACGACTTGTCATCGTCTGTGAAGCTTGAATGCGACGAGGCACTGTCGAAAGGCGTGGGTGGAAGGTCTCTCTTCCATTCTGAGTGCTTCTGCTTGAAGCCGTAGTCGTCTTCTTTGGAGCGGACGCTGCCGTTGGATGAAGGCTTCCTGCTCTTCTTTCTGTCTTTCAGCCAACGGAACATTGTGAAAGGTTCTTTGATACCTGTACTGGTAAGTACTGGAAGAGTTTTAGAAGACTCTGGTGACGGTAGAAACTGCTGGTTTCAAGGCTGCTGCTGATTTGGTCGGCTGTCAAGCATTTTCGAGTCCTGAAGGTCTTTCTGGGCTGACGTCATATCCTAGGTCATGAGGTCAAGGCTGCAAAAGGTTGGAACCCAGCGAATGAGACCTGCAACAAAAGAAGGGAGACGTTTAACATAAATAATATCACCCCTGTGTACTCATTTGAGCTAAACTGGCGAATTAACTCTTGACAGACTCTCCGACTAGAATTGCAGTTTACAAAAAAACAACTTCATCAGTGACTTCAACCTAGAATATGTCTGCACAATAACAGAGTAATTACGAAAACATGTGTACCACCCACGGTCTAACACAAGCCAAAGCAATTATGAACAGTGAAACACAATGATATTTATCCCCACTAGGTAAACATGAAATCAAACGGAACACGCTGTGGTCGAGGTCATGTCGAGCAAACAGTGTAATTACTGGCCCCTCGTGACCCATTGATCGGACAGCTACGGTCAAAATGCAGGTGAATGGCTAAACGTTTGTTAACATGTATGACCATAAGAGACCGTTTAGACGGACAAAAGTACCGTGTTTAAGTCGTGTCTGAATGACGTTATTGTAGACTGACTTGTGGCTGTGAATGTGGACGATGGAAGTAATGTTACGAATTAAGTGTTACAAAGTATGTTAGTAGTATACATAATTAGTATTGTTCGCACCCTTTGGTCGTATCGGTCGAACCATACCAACGCAGTCACGCTCATTAGTTCGCAGTTCGCCTGCTTAGTTCGGTGTAGGGTTAGAGTTAGGGTTAGGGTTTGGTTTAGCTTTAAGGTTGGGGTTCCCTTGTGATAAAGGTGCAATCGCTTTGTCGTTTAGACGGTCATAGTGTATTTACAAAAGGTGCAAATGACAAAAGGAAACTATACAACGCAGCGTTAGTAATAACAAGGAAATGAAGTTCGCACACCCTTCTCTCTGAGCAAAGCTGAGTCATTGTGGGATAGTGCTGATATGCATTCTGTCTGCCTGTCTCTCTGTATGTCTGCCTATACGCAAATTTGTGCGCTTTATTTCGTTTTGCTCTCTATTTTCAAGTAAACATTTTAATGGGCATTTTAATTTCTTTAAGGAACATGGTAGACATTCATAACTGCGTGAAGGATTTGTAGCAAGACAATTTGAGTGTAAGCCAGAAATGCTGAACAGCTCAGTAATCTGAAATGCTTGTTTCTTTATCAGTGTCATAATGACTCTCTCTCTCTCTCTCAATAACCTTATCGTCTCATTCATATTAATGCATTATGTATCTAAAATTACCATTTCATTATGGCTGTCGGTAAATTATGTTTGTTGATGTTTATGTAACTCACCCCTTTCGGAAAGGGCCTATGGCTTACCAATAAACAGTCTCTCTCTCTCTCCCCCCCCCACCCCCGGTTTTTGTTTTGACATTTTACATATATATACATACAGGAAGGGGGAAAAAACTCGCAAATTTGACCTAGTGCACGGCATAGTACACATACACATATATATGCAAATTTATCTATATCATACTCGTTCATACCCTCACACATACACACAGCTTGCTGGCTTGCAACTACGCACATAAAGGGAGAGAGGGAGAGAGAGGGGCTCCCCGGCATTTTCTTTTTCTACGTTGTAGGTATAGCTTGGAGACAATCCTTGAGCAAGGAATCTCATCATCATCACCATCACAATCATTTCTCTCCTCTCTCTCTGCACGCCTATAACCTCTTCCTTGAAAACAAAACAAAACAAAAAAACCAATCCCTCTCTCTCTGTTCTGTAAAAGCAATTCTCCCATGAAACTCTCCCTCCTGGACAAAGCTAACACAGCCTCAGTGCACAACCCAGACGAGTGGCGACAAAACAATAAGGTGCATCGCGCGGCCCGCAGACAGAATGTGATGAATTAGGCGGTCCACACCTGTCACACGGTGCGGGAAGGTAGGCCACAAAACACACCAGCACCTGGCATCAAAGCTGGACGCCCCACGGAGACAATTTCCGGACACGCACAAAATCGCGACTCGCGGTGAATGTTAGCAGTATAAAAAGGGAGCACACACACACACACACACACACACACACACACACATCTTCATTCTCTTCAGGGGAAATCGGTTCCTGGCAAGAGGACAACGCCATCTGGTACTACTAGTACAGTGGTAGGAGATAAGGCGTGCTTTACTATTCTATCCACTGCGTGTGTGATTTCAGAGAAAAGTCACAAGAAAATGTACAAATTTTGGCCTCATCGGGGTTCGAACCCACGGCCTCAGCCACCAAACCTAGGAGAATGAATGAATGAACTTTATTTTACAGGGATATATGTGTTATGCACAAGTGCTTAGCTTACATTACAACTTGTCTTTGCCACAAAAAAACAACTAAGAATTACTACATGATTTAACCCGGAACACTACAGATACGAGAGAGAGAGAGAGAGAGAGAGAGAGAGAGAGAGAGAGAGAGAGAGAGAGAGAGAGAGAGAGAGAGAGAGAGGAATGATGATGATGATGATGAAACTTTATCTATCAACGGTAAAAGTTTTGACAGAAATTTGCCAGTTTGCAAACTTGACGTTGCTAATACTACAGAGACTATCTACTACGGGAAAAAAGGGAGCAAACTATAAAAGGTACATGTATTATGCACTAAACTACAAGAAACAAAACCATAGAGAAAATCGTCCATCAGGTCAAAACGCATTCACACACACGTACGACCTTTGTAAACAGAGAGAGAGAGAGAGAGAGAGAGAGAGAGAGAGAGAGAGAGAGAGAGAGAGAGAGAGAGAGAGCCGGCTTGGACAACGCCTCTTATTGAAAGCAAAACTCATTTATTTCCACGGAAACCGCCATCAGGACAACAACAGAGCTCCTGTATACACGTGTACGCACTTCGCGTGGCCTCATTTTCTCAAGATCCCCCCCGGTAAATGACTCCATTGTCCACACGGCGCGGAACGATTCCGTCAATCCTAGTCTCAATCTATCTCCCTAAAATATTAGGACCATGTCATGCCATCTACCGTCAAGTGAAAAAGAGCCTAAATGCTTATAAAATCCATTTCGCTTGTGCCTTTTCAGCTTTTTCCGAATAAGAGTAGCGATGTGTCTACGGCCTGAATACTCAAGTACCGTGTCAGACACCTTTCAACGGAAAACGAATTGCACCTCCGGTATATAAAAACCAATATCCACCCTAGCAACTAGAGCGTGTCGGTTTACACTAATTTCAGTGTGGATGATCAGAATAAAGAGAAAGATCTGCCTGAAAAGCGCAGAAGACGCAAAGCACTATATAAAATAGCGCTGTACTGCAGCCACGGGATCCACGACTGCAACCAGAGAGTGTGAGTGAATACTAATTTCCGATTAGATGATTAGAATTAAAAGTGTCTGCCTGGAAAGCGCAAAAGACGTGACAAACTGCACGAAAGAGCGCTGAACGTGCTCCTAAACTCTACTCCCCCCCCCCTTCCACACACACACACACACACACACACACACACACACACACACACACACACACACACACACACACACACACACTCCTCCTTCCTTATCCAACCCGAGAGTCATTCAACCGTAACGTTTTGGATTATCGAAATTAATTAGTGACACGTGTTCCCTTTGAATCACAGTCGGGAATAAAAAAGAGGAGTAATCAATGGACCCTGGCCAAGGCGACGAGATGACAAGGAGTTGTCACCTTCGTCACCCCAGTACAGTGTGTTCAGCGTGGAACTCTGGAGAAAGGCCATTAGAGAAATACCACAAACAAGTGGCAACTCTTTTGTCGTGTCACGTTAATTGTTTCGAACCTAAAGACTGAACTGCGGTGCAGCTAAACATTAGGACATGCTTGCGAAAGTCTTTGAGATGCAGAGAGTCTTCAAAGTTTCTCTACTTGTGTCTGTCTGTCTCTCTCACACACACAGAGACACACACTGACGTACGCACGCGCGCACGCAGAGCATCACACACACACACACACACACACACACACACACACACACACACACACACACACACACACACACACACACACACACACACACACCAGCTGGCTGACTGACTAGTACCTACAATGCTTGCGATACTCAGTGCATAATCGTAGACCTCAAATTAAACCATCTCTCTTTACTCTCTCACCCACCCTCCCTTCTCACCCTCATCCTCCCCTCCAACTGCAAACAATCGGTTTTCATCCTTTTTTTCCCCTGCAGTGAATTGAGCGATGACGAGGACCTGACACGGGCGACAACCGAAGAACTTCCGGTGAAAGTCAGGTAGCTGTCACTCAAACTGACACGGTGTTTCCTGCGCTAGTCAGTCATCAATAATCTGCCGCGTCACGTGTCTGATACTACACTAGTACTCAGCGGAAATTAAAACCCACAAAACTGATTTTCCCTACAAAACTGAATACCAATCGCGCCTTTTACTCTATTTTGAAAAAAATACTTCAACGTTGCAGTGGTTGCAAATTTTGCGTAACACACAGTTTCGAGAAAATATTTCGCTGTCGAAAAGTAATGCGCCTTTGGCATTTATTAATGAATTTTGACATCAAGTTTCTCCTCACTACCGAAGAGTTAAATTCAAACAAGCAAAAGAGTTTGCACCAACGTTTCAAAATAACGGTGAACGATTCTGATGCCTGTGTATAAACAACAAGAACAAGGACGACAACAACAACAACAACAACAACAACAACAATAGGAACAGGAAGAAAGGAAGCAAGAGCTTCAACAAAGAACGGCAGGCCAACCGTCTCGCAGGTGTCAGAAGTTACATAGACGACATGTGTGTTTGAAAATAATAATAGTTCAAATGTTAAATGTTAAAAAAAAACCCGCTGTAATGACACTGACGGAAATGTGTAATATATTATGATATTACATACATTAAAACTATATCCCACTGGGAATAACCAATAAGACTGCAGCTCCCTCGCCCAGACTAGCGGATATAATTTCCCAGCTTCTGACAAAACCCCCTTCGTGCCTAAGCATACAAAGCAATGCGTCTGACAGTTCGACGCGCACCGTGACACATTTTGTTCCATTGAAAGCGTGTGAATTCAATCTACCCTTCTTTATAAACTACATACCCCTACACTCTGAAACCCCCTGCCGTTTAAAAGCCTTGCCATTACTGCAACATGCAAAGCCCACCCGGAATTTTATTACGGGTATCTCGGGTGCAAGGCTGCATTCAGCTGACGGTAAATTGTCAATGAAAGCCCTGTACGTCTCAGACAGGATTAAGGTTGATAGTGGAGCGAAGGACAAAAGATTTTTTTACGAATGCACGAAGATGCACACGCAGAAAGGAAAATATTTCACTTTAGTGTTGTTCGGAGACACTGGCGGGTGAGGATTACTTAGATGAGGGTCTTGGGTGAGAGGTGGGCTGGGGTGGGCTGGGGAGAGGGGGGGGGAGGGGTGGTGGTGGTGGTGATGGTGGTGATGGAGTGAGGGAGCACGGTGAATGTGGAACTGGAGGAAAGTTAAGTAGAAGAATGACACAGGTCAGAAACTGATTGAAAATCTGTGTACTTTTACACGTAATAACTTCTGAATTAATGTGTGTATTCTATAATATACAATGACTTTCAGAATTATGACTGCTTGGTCACTTACAGGCTCGGAATCACTGAAATGAGTACTTTCGATAAATTTCTCCTAGCACTTTTGGTGATGCTTACATATATATGAATGCCACTGAACCCAACAAAACGAAAAATAACAAACAAACATACAAACAAATCAAAAAGACAGAAAGCTACGGAAGAGAGAGAGAGAGAGAGAGAGAGAGAGAGAGAGAGAGAGAGAGAGAGAGAGAGAGAGAGAGAGAGAGAGAGAGAGAGAGAGAGAGAGAGATATCGGTATAAAGCCAATTTCAACTTGTTTAAAGAACAATTTTATAATGAAGCGACTATAAGAACCCACAGGAAGAGGGTAAACATAAGAGACCGTACAATGAGAACAGCCACTGGCGTTACTCTTTGTTCTTGTAAATCAATTTCTCTGAAGACACAAATCGATGCCTGAGCAGATCTCCTTCTCTTTGTTCTCTCCCAAAGCTAATTCCCTCTCCAACTTAAGTAGACAACAGCACGAGAGCTATAGAGCCGGCCAGTGACATTTCAGCACTAATTAGATGAACCCCCAAAGAAACAAGACCTTTCATTCCGACCAGCGTTAAATTGCACTCTTGCGATAAGGCACATGATCTTGGGTAGTGTTTCATGATCAGACTGGGGACAATGGGGAAGCACAGAATGCACGGAATGCCACGAATTAAAGGTCCACCTTCCGGTGTAACACGCGGAATGTCCTCCCTAGCTCCGTATAGGCCGGGATACTTCCCGCGTTAACGCTGGATGAACTCCCTCGAGTCTAAACCAGACACGCTCCACCCTCCAGACCTACTCCCACGCTGGTAGCACTCCACTAATAAAAAGAAATCGTTTGTCTACACGTGGCTTTAGACGAGGGGGGTACATTCAGCGTTAACCCGGGAAGTGCCCCGGCGTATACGGAGCTGGGAAGTGCATCCCGACTGTTATTTCGGCATAATATGTAGGCTCACGTATCTTTCTAATCTGTTCTGATGCTGTCTAGCATCGTCCTATTCATACACCTGCACCGTGGCAGCCTTACACTAGCTGGAACCGAGCCACCAGAAGCCTAAGCGCAAGCCGAAAAGCACAGTGTCTGCCACAGCCGTGACAATTCCCGGTAGAGTGAGAGAGTGTTTAGGGCTTAACAAGCAGCATAGACTAATCTGCGGCTCAATGTGCCTGCACTACTTGAAAAAAAAAATGTAACATTGAACAAATGTTGCAAACTGGTCTACGGGGCACAATAAACCTAGGACATGCAGGAGACGCTGCAACTTCCGTAGAACGGCCACCGCTATATTGCACACTGTACTGCATACTTATCACTAGGATATGTATTTCGAGGGTACAGGCGCTCTCACAAACGGAAATCTTTCCAAAAACAAAAGCTGTCTCTCTCTTTAAAGCGAAGTCATGTGAGACCCGCGTCTTTAAGAACTTGTGCTTCGAGCGCGCATTAATTTTAAAGATCGACCGTGAAGCTGGGGCTGAGCGGGCATTATCAGAGTGATAATGAACCCCCTAGTGTATGCCAGGTGTTTTGTGGGAAGACCCCGGATGAGAGTAAAACGGCACAGTATGTTTTTTTTTTTTCAGTTGAGAAGGCTCTCTCGGTTTCTGTTCTATGTCTCTCTTTCTGTCTGTCCATCTGTCACGCACCTTTATCTCCGTGATCATTTTCCTCTGTTTCTTTCACGCGCACGCAGGCACGCACGCACACGCACCGTGATCATGTACCTCATTGCCGCTCGCGAACACTCTTTTCCTTTCAGGAATCGTGATTCGGCAAACAGAAATACATTAATGCTGGAAACTGACACCTTCTTCTTCACACAAAACGATTAATTTTATCGATTAAAAAAAAAAATATGTCGAAAATGCACTCCGTCTCTCCACGATTAAACCCAGATCCTTAAAGAGACACCATCTGACATGCCTACGCTCACAACTCGTTCAGATGTGCTTTGGTAGACGCCTGCACAGTTACAGCGTCTCAGTCAAATGCTGGCGCTGAGCCAACAGAGGGCTAAAAGCAAAGCGAAAAGCGAATCGTTTTCTGGAGTGTTGCGGTCACTCATCGACTAGCAGAACTTCGGACCGTTTTCGTGTTCGTTCGCGCGACCAGCAGACATAAGTGTATTGTACCCAGAGCTTTACTTATAGGGTAAGATTAAGACCGTATATGAGCGATTACTAGCACTACAGTTCCAAAACAAAATTCAATTTCTGTGAAGCTTAATGATCTTGTATTAGACACGTTTAAACGTCGCCAGAAAAAAAAGTTTTAAGAGTACGGACATGGTGCAATGTTACACGGCCAACGTTCAGAGTAATGCGGGATGGCTCGTGTTTATGGTCGCATCTTAGTGAAAAAAAATTATCGATTTTGACAGAGACGTGGAAACGAATCACGGCTGTTTGGCGAAAAGTAGTTTGTGTAGACTGCTGAGTCACTCTGATGCATCACTTAACAGTGAAATATAATCTCTTTGTTCGAGGACTCGTCAGCCCATCGCAGAAACTTTAATGGGGCAGCTTGCTGGAAAACGGCTTTCGTCACTGGCGTCTGATGCATATTCGCGACATTTCAAGAAGTTAAAAGTTGCTTGGTCATGGAGATTCTAAGACATTGTTTTTGTATAAACAATAGAGTATTTTTATCGTGGTTGTTGTAAAATAAAGGTTTTATCTTGAAAACAAACATGGCTGTCTCGCTGTTTTATTGCTTTGCTTCCTTTTGTTCCCGTGATAATTTGCACCAGTGTCAGAGAGAGAGAGAGAGAGAGAGAGAGAGAGAGAGAGAGAGAGAGGGGGGGGGAGGGGGGAGGGAGAGAGAGAGAGAGAGAGAGAGAGAGAGAGAGAGAGAGAGAGAGAGAGAGAGAGAGGTCACAGTTTTTTTTTTTTTTGGTTGTTGTTTTTGTCTGCCGAGTAATATAGCTGCCTAGAAATATATTGCAGCAGCGGGGGAAAGAAAGAAAAAAAAAAAGAGGAAAATTTCAATGCGCTCAACCTTATTGAAAACGAAACTGAAAAAAGTAAAACCGACAAGGTCACATATCAAAGCCAGAGCACGTATCATTATTGCGTCTGAAAAAGGAGGGGTGGGGGGGGGGAGGGAGGGAATAAAAATAACCAAAAAAGGACGTAGTGACACATGCATGGCTGGCAACATCAAAGGACGACAACTTCACATCAAACGCTCTCTAGAGACGAGTAGCACGCTGACGCAAAGTTTATGAAGTGAAACTGTCTTATTACTCATCTTCCTTATTCAATGAAAGCTGTGAAGTGGGGAGACAGGTCTCGCCCTTGCGCGCGCGCGCGCGCACACACACACACACACACACACACACACACACACACACACACACACACACACACACACACACACACACTATAAACCCGATGAAGTACAGAAAACGGTGCTACATGAATGCACCGGCAATCACTGAAATAAGGAGACCCGGGCTCCACGTACTAGCACAGGTAACTGCAACGGTAACACAATACTCATACATAAACTACAGGCCTGCACATCTTAACAGAAAATAAACCACTCCGCTGAATGCGCCCTAAGGAAAACTATACATGTGCAATGTGTCACCAACTGGCTTTAAAAAAAAATGCTCATGTCAGCAGGTTGGGCGGATTGAAAGGAGCGGGGCTGCACTGCCACTGCTGCCTGAACCCATTAAAAACCTGAATGAAACGGGTCCTACATTCTGCCTTGCTCGAGTTTTATGATGGAGACAGCCTTGCATCTCGTGAGTGGAGGTCCTGCTCCCCTCACTACGAGCGTAGGAGGGTGGGTGGGTGTTTGGGGGTTTCGCGTCCTTTTCCACCACATACGGGTGATATCAAAGACGGGAGCAACGATGAAAAAGCCAGCACAAATATTTGGCCCCAGCCGGGATACGAACTCACGACCCGAGCATGAGAAGTCCAAGGCTCTATCATTCGGCCACCCCGGCTCCCCCTACGAGCGTAGGAGAATGGAAGATGTTCAGTGCAGGAAAAGCCCGCTCTTGGGTGTTGTGTTTATTCATTTAACACATTTCGTACCGCGTACGAGTATCCCATGTTTCTGACAGTTTTTCCGTCAGTTTTGGCCCTGTAATGCTGTATGCAAAAAATCAGGCAAGATTAACTGGCCGAAATGGGGACCATAGCAAGTTCAAGTTGTTTACTGACTTATACACTGATGTATTTGACAAGGAGGGGGTTGTTTCCCGCGGGAGCGAGGCACAATACGGTTGTATCATAAAACAAGATTCATAATGTGCAGGCATCAAACAGAACAGTATACATGTACAGTCAAATATCACGTCTGTACTGCCGATCACACACACACACACACACACACACAGACACACACACAGACACACACACACACACACACACACACGGGACCATAGCAAAGAGTAAGTTAAATTCTGCACGACAATGTCTGGCAGACGTCGCCCAAAACAAAACGAAACAAAAACAAACAAACAAAATCACTGGCGGCAGACTGCTTTACTGACGAACACTCATGTGTCTATCGGGCCCATGTCCTTTAAAAAAAAACAAAAAAACCCAATCGTAAAAATTAATTAATCCACGACCCTCCCCGGCTCCTCGACAAAATGGAGAACAGCAAAACACATCAAAGAACAGTGTTACAGCAGAACACTTCTCTACCCAGTCGGCTTCAAAGACCGGGGTTCGTGGCCCTCTGTGGTTTGAATCAATGTTTTGCGAGACTTGTCCCGAATACTATTGACAGACAACTCGTAGCAGGAACAAACAACATCAGTGAGAGTTACGGGTCGTATTGAAGGGAGCTAATAGGTCAAGGGCCCCATTGACGGTTCGAGCTTTTGCGAGAAATGGACAGAATGGCGCCAGAGAAAAAGGAAAGTGGTTTAATGTACCTCGGGTGAAGTGAAAGAAGTGAGAAGTATACGCGTACTTACTTTTGGCAATGGGAGAAAAAAAAATGCTTAGTGTGACTTATGAGACGAAGGTTGGCGACTACTCAGTACTCGGCCAAAAGAATGACTGGCAGAAATGCGGGAAGGTTTGTGTTATAGTTTTATAACTTCAATGTAGTTTTAGCAACGGCAAGACAAATAAATGGACCTTGTACACACTGATTTGTGAAATAATGATTCACTGTTATTCTCTGTCTGCATGTTCAAGTTCTTGTCAGTAACGGCAAAATGTCAACTGGTGGTCCATGGCACCTCTCTCTCTCTCTCTTAGCCGCGATTTGTTGCTTGCACGGCGTTAAGCCCTAACTAACTAACTAACTAACTACTCACACACACACACACACACACACACACACACACACACACACACACACACACACACACACACACGCAAACAAAGTACCTACTCACCTCCATCAAAACGACAGAACGCTACGTCTCCACTCTGAATTACATGTACAGAGTCTCTGTCTCTCTCTCTCCCTCACACACACACACACACACACACACACACACACACACACACACACACACACACACACACACACACACACACACACACACAACACCAAGTACCTACTTACCTCTATCAAAACAGATCGCAACGTATCCATTCGTATTCCAACGTAATCGTCCTCACAGCATGCTCAGCCGAGTGCTGAGCGACACTGACTTCAACACAGTCAGTAGTCCTACCACAGAAAGGCCTCCGGTCCTTTCTCTACATGGTTACACTTACATACAACTGAGGCGTGTTTTACTTTCTGCCTAAACGCTGGCACGCGAAAAAGGAAACAACGCGCGTCTACCCACTGGGAATCGCTAAAGCAAACACGTCACTCGCCCCGGCTAACGGGCGAACCTGTTTCAGCGGACAACGGACACCCACAAAGCGGGTGTGTACCCACCCGGTATAAGGTGTTTGTCCACTAAATGGACACTGCTGGCAGTCATTTCGGGTACGGGTCCATGAACAATAGCGCGGAAGTGGTGTCATTTGTGACCACGACCGCGCTAAAACCCTGAGGCGTCCAAATCGCAGCCCCTACTTGACATCCCCCGCAGGTAATTCTGGTTCGAAGCGCGCTGGTTTAAAAAAAAAAAAGGGGGGGGGGAAGGAAACACACGTAAAGATACAACCAAAGCCAGTCTTATTCACGTGTAGCAGGATAAATTAATAAGGCTGATGTCACATGGGAGTGGTTTTAGTCCGAACAAACAGCGAACATGGTGTTTTTTCGTGTTTCTCGTGACTACAACATGCCTTTGCCCTAATTTTTCCAGACCTTGTTTTGAACTGTTTTGGATGCTTGTTTGAACAGAAACGTCTCCCGTATGTTGTCAGCCTAAGGAAATGACCCGTACTGAGAACCGAGTCTTGTGACGCGAGGAGAGTCGTTTCCCCCCCCCCCCCCGCCCCCCTCATAAACACACATACTCTATACCCCCCCCCCCCTAAAAAAAAAAAAAGCCAAATAACCGAACAACCAAAAACAACAAAAAACCCCCAAAAGAACAAACAACCCTCCCCCCCCAAAAAAAACAACAACAACAACAAACAAACAAAAAACAACAACAACAAACAAACAAAAAACCAAAAACCCACAAGACAAACACCTCCCGCAAAAACAAACAAACAAACAAACAACCAAAACCAAAAAAACAAGCAAACAAACAAAAGACAAAAAACGAACAAACGAAACCCACAAACAACAACAAGAAACAAAAACAACACAACTGACCAGTTGAGCCGTAACTTACCCAAGTCGTCATCAGAAAACCCCAGACAATTCTTCGATACTAACGACTCGATTAGTCCGGCTCAGTCGGATACTAACAATGGTTGAGTCACAGGGCCTAAACCCCCGCAAGTCACCATCACTGCATCAGTATTCACCAAATGACTGGTCAAATACTAAACACCCGACTCGTGCAACTCGACTAATATCGTCACAAAGGCTGAAAAACTCGATCCATCAAACTTAACCCTCTAAGTGCTGACAGACACGGTGGTGTGGAATTTCCGCGGGGCGAACTAATGGCGCGAAAAATCCCTTCGGACTTTGCACCGCCTATCAAAGCGTTCCTTGGATACCTCAAAATCAAGGGAGTTAATCTGCCATGATACTCTCTGGGGCACAGAGTCTTTCAGTGGAAAGTACCTCTGTGCACGGTCACGGTGGGGAAATGGCGCTCACTGCGCTACCGTGACGGGCCTAAATTGTCTCGGTGCTCTCAAACACAAGGTCGCGCACTATGTCATCCTTGACCAGCTTTGAACCCAGAGGGATCCTCAGTGGCGCAAGTGATGGCAGGCTGTCTCAGTTCAGAGTGAAAGTAGGCGTGTTTCTGAATCAGAGAAATACATAACATGTCTCTGTCTGAATGGACAGATCTATTATTACATTCAGTCCTAGAGCACGGGTGTGTATGCTTTTGTAATCGTCTCTTATTCCACCACAAGGCAGGTAGGTGATCGTCTGCACCGTGCAATAATACTTGCCTGTAGAGTGCAGCACCTTGGCCTGTCAGAGTGCAACCCCCTTGCCGTTTACTCACATCCTGTTGGATCAGTGTACCACGTAAACAGTGCCATCAAAGCGCAGCAATAATTGTCCGCTGGCAAAGATTTTGCCCAAACCAAAAGTGGTCGGATATTCAAGACTTCGTTTCAAATCGATTCTTATGACACACAAGTCTTCGCTTTTCTAAAAAAAAAAAATTCGCCATTTTTGAAAATGGCGCTGGCTGTAAATAGTCACATTTTCACGCCCCGCCGAAAAGGGACTGCACTCTGGAGTCTACTGCCATGCATGAGCTGGCTATACGCAAGGGCAGACTACTGCTATAGATAAGGGCGTCTTCTGTGAAATCAGTGAGAGAAAGGGATGGCTCAGAAAAGGGGAAGTTTCGGTGATACAAATGATAGCGAGTAGGGACTTTAAACTCGTCACAAATTCCGAAAATCATCAAAAGCATTTCTGGATCAGCAGAATTTTTAAAAAACAATGACTGGGAAAACCAGTATATCTAACGTTTACATACTTTCTTCACACGAAGAGCATGTCTTGATCTAAGAAAAACCGAAGAGAGAGAGAGAGAGAGAGAGAGAGAGAGAGAGAGAGGTGGGGTGGGTGTTTGGGAGCTGAACTCCTTTTCCACCACGTACGGGTGATATCAAAGGCGGGGCAACGATGAAAAAGCCAACACAAATATTTGGCCCCAGCCGGAATACGAACTCACGACCTGTGCATTAGAAGTCCAACGCTCTACCATTCGGCCACCCCGGCTCCCCGAGAGAGAGAGAGAGAGAGAGAGAGAGAGAGAGAGAGAGAGCTAAATTCTTTCACACACAAAAACGAGTCACACTATTCGAACCCTAACACAAATGAGCTACAAAAATGCCATTAGACAATAAATGCAGTGTAGAACCCTTGTAATGAGGTTTTTTTCTGGATTTCTGGATCTAAGTTAAGAAAGACCAAATAATTTTGACACACTCAAAGAGTCACACTTTTCGAACCCTGACACAAACGACCCACGAAGTTGCAATGTCACTGGATATTAAATGCCTTGATAATAATAAGCTGTGTCTTTGCTAGGGCCGTAAAAATGTCACACAGGCACAAACCAACAAGAATTCCTCAAGGGAAAAAATCTAAGCACTTAGGGAAAAAAAGGCGGGACATCCTTAAGGCATAACAGCACAACCAAGAATCACGACAATCGCCCGGACACAGTTTGCTTTTCGGCAGAAGCGACACGACGGGCTAGGAAAAGCCATTAACGTTTTCACGTAACGACCAGGAAAGGGTGGCGTAATGCAAATTTACCCTCCCCCCTCATCACCCTACGTGCCTAAACTAAACCCAAAAGGCGAGAGAAGAAGCGAAGAACGGAATGGCCGGCTCGTGACATTTCGCACGTTCTTTGTTGTGAAAGTCGCCCGCGAGTCAACTCGTCCTGTATACAGTACGAGACGACAATGGCGTTAACGTTACAGCGGAAGATGGCGTTGGAAGACGCACCTATACAGGACCTGTGAGAAGCTGGTGTGTGGGGGGGGGGGAGGGTGGTGGACCGGGGGGGGGGGGGGGAGGTAAACAGATAAAGGAAAGTAACCTCACACGTAAAGGAAAAATAAGAGGCCGATGCGTTTGTGTGTGTGTGTGTGTGTGTGTGTGTGTGTGTGTGTGTGTGTGTGTGTGTGTGTGTGTGTGTGTGTGTGTGTGTGTTGGGGGTTGATGGGGACTTGGGGAGGAGGAGGGGGAGGGGGAGGTTGAAGTGGTTGTCGAACAAACACTGCAAAATAGCCTTGCGACGTGAATACGGAGTGTGGACACTATTGTCAATCAACTACGCTGTAGGCAAAATCGCCGAAGACGACGATGCCTTGAACGACTTCTCATCAAATCTACATTTCTTTGTCTTGTTTATTTTTTAAAATAAATCTTATCGTTACGTTCAAAATCTAACTCAACTTGAGATGGTATCAGCACAGACAGAGACATGCACGTCTCAGGCATGTTTGCCTCTGGCACCAGTACTAGGGTCAGCAAGGGGTCTGTTTTTGTATCTCTGGCTCCTTTCCTCAAGCAAACGTTAAATGATACAGAGAAACAGTTGGAAATCGTGTCTCAGCTTCAGGAAGTCCCCTTTAGAGGACATGGAATGTTGTTTTTCGACATCTTTGCTTACGGCCTGAATCAAATGTTTGTTGGCAACTCCGCGTGTTTAGGTAAGTTGCAGGACGTTAAAGGGCCAAGTTTGTCTTGTGGGATGAACGTGGCGTAACGCGGAAATGGTCTCCCTTTTGCGACTTGCCCTCCTTTCCTGTTGACGGAACTATGTCTTTAACTTCGCCATGCTAGATGTTGTAGAGGCAGCTAGGTTAAGCTCGCGTCATTTCTCCGTTAAACGGAACAGTTGCTACAGCTGCACAGGTAGTCACTGTTTGCAGGAGAGATTTAGGGAGCGGACTGTTGTTTTTCCTTGGAATGTCAGAATCAGACACCGCTGCATGAAAAAGTGCATTCTTGTCTGCTTTCGTTCACGCAAAAAAATTGTTGGCTGGCGAGTGAGGTGTGGTTTTAACATCTTTTCCAACCACACACAGCTGATGTCAAAGGGAGAGCGGTGACAAGGAAGAAACCAACTTTTACCTCCCAGCCGCCGTTCAAACTCATGACCCGAGAATTAACATGCAGCCAATATAGGCGCGTAGCTACGCCCTCTGATTCTCCATGGCAACTCATCTGATTTTTTTCCATGCCCTGCAATGGCACCACAGTCAGTCTATGACGTCATTTGATGGGAAAAGGGTTGATTCCAAGGTGAAAGACAGTGACGTAATGGTCTTTTTCCCACAAAATGACGTCATGGATTTAGTGTGTTTTTGCCACGATACGGCAGCTTTGTCCAACAAATCGACGGTTCCCTGTCATCAATACAGATAGAAAGAAGAGGGTGGGTGGGTGGGTGTTTGGGGGTTTAACGTCCTTTTCCACCACATACGGGTGATATCAAAGACGGGGCAACGAAGAAAAAGCCAGCACAAATATTTGGCCCCAGCCGGGATACGAACTCACGACCCGAACATTAGAAGTCCAACGCTCTACCATTCGGACACCCCGGCTACCCGATAGAAAGAAGAGAGACAGGACGGTTCTGGCAAGGAACCCTCGAATACTTCGACAGACAATCCCACAAGTGCGATTGGTCTGTCGGATCATTGGTGCACTGCGATTGGCTGCACTGACTTGTCGGGTAGAATACCAGCTTGGCGACGCGGCTTCCCAACGCGAGACGGAAACCTAGCGAGATTGACCCAACCAGCCGTCTCCATGTAAGGAGCGGATGCAAGATTACCGTAAACCCCCAATCTGCACGACAATTTGCTGACATAATGAGTGATTGCTGTAAACATTCCGGAAATTCTTCAGCACAGCTGTGTTACCGGGCGGAACAAATCGCTTTGGTGTTTGCTGTTTGAATAAGTGAGCGTCCCAGTTTTAATTGTTGTGTCAACAGCTTTCATATGACTCCACGGAACAAACATGTCACACGAGAGAGAGAGAGAGAGAGAGAGAGAGAGAGAGTCCATTACGGTGGAAGCGTCAGTGAAGCCCGCAATTCCTAATTCCTTCAATAATTAATTTAATAATGGTTGTAATTGTGGTTAGCGCCGCTATAAGGGAAGGTACATTTATTTAAAAACAAATCTTAACGGCAGGCCATAATTTACATTAAACTTTCCGCATAGTATCGAACGGGAGCAGTTGAAACAACCATGCTACAAAAACAGTCCAAATAACGTTTGAAATACATTACCATATCTGCATTCCCATTCGCCCGGTGTTTTGACTGACATGTCATCTATCCACTGATATCTGACACCGCATCACAGGACGTTCTACCTATCTGTTATTCAATGCACTTCGATGAAGATCAGCCCTTAGGGAGGTGATTCTGGGCACCGCCAGTGATAACACCTATGACTGCGTACAGACTCAGGGTGACAGTCTACATGACTGCGCAGGTAGACTGTCACCCTGAGTCTGTAGGGTGTGACCCAAACCTAAAGATCTGTCCACCGTCTCTTTTAACACTTGAAGTCACATGAAGATTTGACCATAGATCATCATACTCACGGTCGAGTTACGTCCCCTTGATGTCAAAAGGGACACGTTTGCATGCCGCTGGCATATTTTTCTACGTTTTCTTCTGGAAATTGCTTGTTTATTGCTTCCTATTTTTGCTGAGAGGTGTCTGAAGGTACGGGGCCTTTTTCTACTCGAAGTGCATGCTGCTGGACTCTATTTAGACCTTGCATTCGCTGTGTCTTGAGTGGTGAAGGTCAGTGGTGACCGGTGTTCCTTTGGTCGCCATTCTGTTCCGCACAGCACGTGCGGTGAGACTGTGCGCTGTGTACTGCTGTGTACTGCGTTGGCCGTGGTCGTGTGTACTGTGTTGGCCGTGTAGTGCTGTGATAGGACGCTACCCAGGTGCGACACGCTAACATGGCTAGCGTTGAACCCGTGTTTCTCAAACGACGGGATTTGCCTAGGCAGGGAATCAGCGCTCCGTACAACACCCTCGAGATCTGTGTAGCTGCTGAAAGAGTCAGCGGGTCAGAGACGATCCTGGGAGCGCAGGACATACGGGGATTATGGAGGATCTACCCGGTTACAAGAGCGGCAAGAAATCAGCTGTTGATCGAGGGGATCGTGCTAAGAGGTATGACCTTGAGACTTTACGATAAAAACCCATTCATCCTTACAGGACAGGGCAATCAAGGTGAGATTCCTTCCACCAAGCTGTGGATCGCAGACATTCCCATTTCATGCGCGAACTCTGACATTGAGACAGCGTTGGTGAGGCTTGGTTGTACATTTAGATCTTCCCTCATTGAAGAGAAAATCAGAGACAAAGACGGCAAACTGACACGCTTCTTGACTGGCAGAAGATACGTGTTTATAAACGTGCCGGAGCGACCGCTCGAGAAGACTGTGACAATCGGAAGGTTTATAGCTCGCCTATACCATAAAGAGCAACCGAAAGTTACGCAAGTTATCACGTGCACCAGATGTCTCCGGGAGGGTCACCGGGCGGCAATATGTCATAATGACATCGTGTGTCGGCAGTGTGGTGAAAAGGGACATAAGCAAGGGGATCCAATCTGCGGTACAGACGTGGCAGTGTGGGACCAGAACAGTCACCAGGACAGTTCTTTCATAGCAACTGATCCAGTCGCTCAGGGTAGTGTCAACCCCCCTTCACAGGATAAGCCGGAGAGTGCTACCACCATGGATGTCACTACCCACACCGAGGCTGAGGGAGAGGAGGACAGCGCGGAGCTGGAGACCCCCACAAGCCTGACAAACACTCCAGCAGTGCAGGTGGATAGCACGCCGAAATCAGCCATCGCGAAAAAAGTGAACGACATCAGAAGATCGCAACTGATGGAAAGAGGTAGACAGTTAGCTCATACAAAACAATCAAAACTGGCTTTTGGGCAGCGATCACGATCTTTGACTCCATCAAAGCGTGCAAGAGAGACCGGGGATTCCCCAAACTCTACTGACACACTGGAAAAACACGTGCGTCTCAGCAGCAGCCCAGACAACGCCAACAGTCAGGGTAGTAGAGACGCTGCTTTGCCGACCTGATAATTATGTGTAACCCAGTGCACGTGCCTCTTGTGCCATACGGTGTACGGACCTTTGCTTACGTCCACGGACTTTCATAATGGCTAACGATTCAACCTTGCGCATTCTTTCGATTAATACTCGAGGTTTGAGATCCAAAGTTAAACGTAGAACTTTGTTTAGATATTTTAGAGAAAGAAAATACGATGTTGTTTGCCTTCAAGAAACGTATATAACAAAAGAAGTACACGATGAGTGGAGAAAAGAGTGGGGAGGTGAGCTTATATTTTGTGAAAATACAATACATAGTGCCGGCCAGGTAATCTTGT
Organism: Batillaria attramentaria; assembly: GCA_018292915.2. Taxonomy (NCBI): domain Eukaryota; kingdom Metazoa; phylum Mollusca; class Gastropoda; family Batillariidae; genus Batillaria; species Batillaria attramentaria. The sequence goes on along the minus strand of JACVVK020000120.1, from coordinate 1,081,830 downwards.
TTAGAAAAGGTGCTGTGGCTGAGGTAAAACCATTGCACTGTTCTACCAGAATTTTATCATGTCAGTTTGATATAAGTGGAAAACAAATAACAATGGTAAACGTGTATGCTCCTAACAGCCCACAGGAAAAAAGAAAGTTTTTTGATGACCTTGTGCAAGTGGTCGGCAGCATGCACGTTGATCACTTGATAGTATGTGGTGATTTTAACTGTGTGTTAGACAATGAGTTAGATATTATATCCGGTGGAAAACATAATGAAAACACTGTGACGCTGTTTAATGATTTCATCAGTACTTGTGACCTGCATGATGCGTGGAGGTTGTTTCACCCTGAGGATGCTGAATATACCTGGTGTAAAAAGAATCCTTTCCTGGCGAGAAGAATTGATTATGTGCTTATGAGTTCTTCACTCTTTGATAAAACAGTTGAATGTAATATTAACACTGTTTCTATGACAGACCACAGGGGATGTCATATTGTGTTGAAGCTGTCCGAAATAGTAAGGGGAAGTGGTTACTGGAAATTCAACAATGCTTTGTTGAAAGATCACTCTTATGTTAATCACATGAATGCATTGATTGATGATCACACAGCTGTTATGGGCACTGATTTTCAAATGGAATGGGAATTACTGAAAGTTAAGATAAGAGATTATTCAACTGTTTACAGTAAAAACCGAAGTACTGATAACAAAAACGCGCTGTTGAAATGGTATGCTGACCTAAACGACATAGAATCAAAGCTGGCAAATGACCCAAATTGCAATAGTCTGTTGTATGCACGAGACCAACTGAAACTAAAAATAGAACTGTATGAACAGCAGAAATACCGTGCAGCTCAGGTACGTGCTCGGGTGAAATGGATTGAACAAGGAGACAAAAACACGAAGTATTTTTTAAACTTGGAGAAATCTAGAGCGAACGCGAAAGTTATGGAAAAAGTATGCGATGATAATGGAAATACCTATACTGATCAGTCCGATATTATGAAAGTACAAAAAGACTTCTTCGCTAACTTATATAAAAAGAAAATTTGCACTGAAGGCATGGAAGCTGCAGTAAATGGTTTCACAAGAAATATAAAAATCCCGACCCTTTCCGCTGATCAAAAGAGTTCCTGCGAAGGACAAATTACAGAGGCTGAACTGCTCTCAGCATTAAAGCGAATGAAAAATGGCTCTGCTCCAGGGGTAGATGGTTTAACAGTTGAATTTTTAAAAATGTTTTGGGCTCGCATAAGCAGTTTATTAGCATCATCGTTTAATCAAGCATTCATAAATGGAACTTTGTCCACCTCCCAGCAAAAGGCTGCTATTACACTAATACATAAAGGGAAAAACTTACCAAGAGACAAATTGAAAAACTGGAGACCAATATCATTAACAAATTCAGATTACAAGCTTCTGGCCAAATGTCTCGCTATTCGTTTGGGAAATGTAATACATGATTTGGTGAATGCTGACCAAGTTGGATACATTAAAGGTCGTCAGGCATCCACATTACTACGGTTAATAGACGATGTCACTGATCAGCTTAACGTCCTTCAGAAACCTGGAGTCCTTGTGGCGATTGATTATACCCAGGCTTACGATAGAATTTCAAAAGATTTCATAATATTGGCTTTCAAAAAATTCGGTTTTGGTCCAGACTTTGTCAGTTGGGTTAAAGTGTTGATGGCTAACTCTAAAAGTTGTATCTCTTATTGTGGATGGCTCTCTGAATATTTTAGTGTAGATTCTGGAATTAGACAAGGATGTCCCTTTTCCTGTTTAGCTTTCGTTTTAGCTATAGAATTATTAGCAATTAAAATTCGGCAAAGTGGAAACATTAAAGGTCTGAAGCACTGGAATTCTCAAAACTGTGATGTGGCAGACATCATAAAAATATCACTTTACGCGGATGATATTACCTTATTTCTTAACGACGAGCAAGATATGCTATATGCACTTAATATCTTTGATGAGTTCTCATTATTCTCTGGGTTAATAATAAACAGGCAAAAGTCAGAGGCAATGTGGTTGGGAAGTTTCAGAAATCGTACGGATGTAATGTTCGGTTTTAAATGGAACAAGAAATTAAAAATCCTTGGTGTGTTTTTCTCCAATGAAACAAATGCGTCGAATGTAGAGGAAAATTGGAAGAGTAGGATAGATAATATCAAAAGATTAATCCAAGCATGGGAAAAAAGAAATTTAAGTATCGTAGGAAAGGTGTGCATCGCTAAGACGTTCCTCATTGCTCAGTTTGTGTACATCATGCAAGCACTGATAGTGCCAGAAAGGGTGCTTACACTTGTAAATACTGTGTTGTTCCGATTTTTGTGGAGAAAAAAAGAATGCAACCGCAGAGCCTTCGAAAAGGTGAAAAGAAGTGTTGTATGCAGTGATGTGTCGAAAGGTGGCCTTAACATGATTGACATAAGACAGATGCAAGTAGCCTTTCTTTTGAAGTGGGCTGTACGACTTTGTCAAGCAGGTACCCTCGATAAGTGGACTTACATTCCGTCTCATATATATTCACAGTTTGGAGGAAAATACTTGTGTTTCTTTGCAAATGTTAAGTGTCCATCCTTTAAAGGGCTTGAGACAGTGCGATCCAATTTTTGGTCGACCGTGTTGAAAACTTGGTTGAACACTAACAATTGTAAGGATGATCATATATCAACCGTGTTATGGAATAACAAATATGTTACGTATCAAGGAAAGGTTCTGTTTTTTCCTGACTGGATCAAACAAAATGTGTTGTTTGTAAAGGATGTACACAGTCCTCAAGGTTTTTTGTCTTTTGAACATGCCTGTAACTTGCTGGGTACTGCACCCGGCCGTATTCTTGAGTATAACGTTGTAAGAACTGCTGTACTCCAGTGTATCCACAAGCTTAATGATCCTAGAGAGGCAGATTCACTGCCTGATGTACCTTTATTTCATAACAAGAAGCTTGTTACAGTCAAACAGTTGAGGCATCAGCTTATGGAAAACACGCCTGTACCATGTTCATCACACTTCTGGTTTACAAAATTTGGTATAAAGATAGATGAAACGATTTGGTCCTTGCCTATACAAGTTACAAAAGAAACACGACTGAGGGTCCTTCAATGGAAAATTTTACATAACATTTACCCCACTAATATTCTGTTAAGCAAAATGAAAGTGACGGAAAATAATAAATGTTCATACTGTCCAGACTCTGTCGATTACATAGAACATTTTTTTATGAGTGTCCAGTGGTGTATGCTTTCTGGAGAGAGATGGAACAGTTTATTTTGACTTCATGCGACTATAGAGTGAAGCTTAGCGCTGTTGATGTAATCTTTGGGATAAGAACTAAGGTAAATAAAATAAATCATGTTCTTCTAATTGCAAAAATGTGTATCAGTATATATAAAAAGACAGCTTCACGTATTCCGCTGATGTCTATATTTGAAAGTCAACTGAAGATTAGAACAGTATAAAGTTTCTGCATTTGTATAGAAAAGTTAATGCAACTCATGTTATCTTAACAATAAGGTCTTCAATTTTAGAAGTGTACAGAACTGAACAGATATACACACACACGCACGCGTACACGCGCACATAATCACGCGCACACACTCAGAGGTAATTGTAAAACAGGAAAATATGTGTCCAGCTGTCTGTTTATTGTACATTGAGGAACAAACATTCACACCCTTTGTACTGCTAAAGCAGAAATAAAACAGAAAAAAAAAAAAAAAAAAAAAATCTCCGTCAAAAAAAAAAAAAAAAAATGATTGCAGAACTTTAATCTCGTAATTTAAGCCAGGTAATCAAACGTTAGGAAGCTGAAAAATAAATTCACTGTATGTCGAATGCGTCACCAAAAAAAAAAAAAAAAAAAAAATCATACTCACGGTGACTGCGCAGCCTACGGTAATTTTCATTTCCAGAACTGTCGCATGTGGTCTTGTGATACAGCAGTCTTGAGATCACAGCACACGCTTTTCGGTGGATATTAATGAACTCCACCAATGTCTCCTCCTCAGTATCTGTGTAACTAATAGTAGTTTTCTGATTTCTCTACACTTGGACACACATGAATTCTCGACCTCTGGTCATGATACTCGCACGCTGCCTAAGTTTCAGAGCTGTCTCTGTTGGTTACGGCAAGCAGAACTGTCTTGAAATCCGGCACTGCAGAGAGTTATCACGTCTGTTGCACGTCTCGATTTTCGGTCAAAGTCACACGTTGACTGCATCATGACTCTCAGAGCTCTCGCATGTGGTTACGACATACAGAATCATAGCGTAGCACGTACAGAGAAAACTCACCGGTACCCCACAGTGCTTGTACGTATCTATCGGTAGTTCCCTGGTTGGTCCTCTCTCTCTCCGGTTTGCCAACTGCTCCAAGTCAACCCCCTTCCATCCGGACCTCTCAATCGTCGCTTGGGATACCTTCACACTGCAGCGAGAGAACACCCTACTGATCCGTTTTCAACGTCTCAAAGTCTGACTCCCCTAGTTTTCCGAGCAGCTGACACGGCTGTGATAAAGACGTCCCAACAGGACGCCCCTGTCATGTCTTGGCCATACCCCGGGCCAAAAATAACGTCACCTCTCAAAGATCAACCTAGCGCAATTTGCACCTCTGCGCTGGTGGAGCTTCCCGCACCGTCCCTGCTTCGGTGTGTGTAACGCCGGTGTCACGCTTGCACAGAGAGAGAGAGAGAGAGAGAGAGAGAGAGAGAGAGAGAGAGAGATGCACGGGGGTTAACCGAGATGGCGGAAGTGTTTTCAGTGCTGCAGATCAAAAGTTTTCAGGACGATTTATCTCGATTCGCGAATAGTGGCACTTCGTTTTTGTTTTTTTCCAAAATGCAGCAGTCCCAGTTGTATGGGGTTTTCCTCAAAAGTGGCACCTTTGTGTGTGTGTGTGTGTGTGTGTGTGTGTGTGTGTGTGTGTGTGTGTGTGTGTGTGTGTGCGCGCGCGCGCGCGCGCGCTAAATTTATGAATTTGAGTGGCACTTCGTTTTCCTACCAGAAGTTCTGGATTTGACAGGAGAAATTACCATGCAGCCGCCTATCTTTGCGAACACGTTAGAACAGCTGACAGACCTGTGTATAATCATAGTCATATCAAACACGTAACTTCATTTGAGGGGACTCGCCGTCAAAACTTTCGGATCGACAGTAGCACTTCCTTGTTCCAACGCCATCTTGTTTAACGTCCATCGGACGGGAAGGGGGGATGGGGGGGGGGGAAGGTGCGTTCAGGAGACATGGCTGCCCGTTACGTAAACTGGCTCGCGCGCCGCTCGCGACACTTTTAGTGTTCCCCGGGCGGTGATGAGGCTGGAGCTGAAGCTGGTCCAAGTACAGTGACAGTGCAGCCTGCGTGACAGGTTTGTTTAGGCGGCGGCGACAGGTGCTTCAGGCGACTCGGACATGGGCTGTCATGGTTACTAGGGGGCCCTTTCAGAACATCTCCATCGCCAAGCCTTTTGATACACTGGGACCTTTATGCACATTCATCTTTTTTTAATTTTTATTTTTTAGGCAGTCTCTTGATGTCGAGTAACCACAGGATACAGAATTAAGCCTCTGCGTGCCAAGTAGATGCAATTTCAGGACAGGGACTTCACTTGAATGAAAGAATGAGGACCTCTTGAAAGAAAGTTTAAACAAACACGTGTCCCATGCACACGCTCAACAAAAAAAAAAAAAAAAGAAAAGAAGCAAAACATGTGAATAATCAGAGGTGATAATGGTGAGGACCCATGAGTTGCAACTGACGCAAACTTTGTTTGCCTGTAATGCTTGGGAGAAAAGACGTATACGATGAGCTGGGGGCAGAACCGTACGCCCGTCCGTCTGTCTGTCTGTTGGCAGGTATATGGGTGAGTCTGACTGTAACTGTTTTTAACTTTACAAACATGTAACAATTAAAGAATCACCTGAACCAGAGACAAACAATACACAGACATTTATGTCTCCGTCTGGTCTGTTGTGAAGGTGGGTGGTGGTGGTGGTGGGGGAGGGGGGATGGGGGGTGGGGGCGGAGGAGGGGGAAGTATTGTGAGGTTTGCCTTCTAAGCTGCCCAACATGAAGGCGATTTCAAAAACAAAGGATTCAAAAAGGGACAGGGCTTCGTATCCGTGAGAACTACAAACGGACAGGATTACTACAATACAAGCATAGGACACTCGCCCTCAACATATTGATATTGTCCACTGTGGCGCAGAAACGATCGGACGTATCTTCGTAAGAAATCGGAAATTTAAAACTGAGTCAATCTTCGGCAGACATCCGATGCAATGAAGGGATGCATCTATACATTCACAAATATTCATCTCTCTCGTTTAAAATGTGTTGGTAAGTTATGGTATGGTTGACTTCTCCTCGGCACACACATCCATCTCTTCTGAAAAGCTGCCGGCGCCGCAGAGCTGGAGGACGACGCAGTTAAAGCCTGCTGCCGCTAAACGCTACTTTATGTGCAGACCTTCACCCTGCTATTCACTCTTGTGTGTGCGACATTTTTTCCACGTGACCGGCCAAAGACTCTTCTTCGATAGATGGACCTGGGATTTTTAGCGTGCACACTTGATATTTGTGCGTGCGTGTGTACATGAATCTTCCTAGTATGAGCAGCTGACGGAAAGCACCAACAACCTTTATCATTACAGCCACACGTTACGAAAGCACTCGCTTCACTTTGTACTAAACGAGTTTACTTTCTACGACATGTCCGCCGTGAACCCTCTCTTTGTCCCATCATATTCTCCTGGACTTCAAAAACATAATTCGAAATCACTGGCGCAGAAGTTTCCTCCGACAAAAATTACAAACCAGTAATACATACAGCTTACAGCGCTATCCACGTGTAGCTTGTGTATACACGAATAATTACATTCTGCGCTCGCTTCATCTCGGTGGCATTATGCATGCAGCGCGGGCCTAATAACCCATGCCTGAGGGTGGGATAACGTCCTTATAACAACCGCTTGAGGGTGGGACAAACATGCCAAAGTCTTGAGTAAAAGATATGTGTCAGTCAAGTGAAAATGAAATTTCAAGCAGGATTTTTTTTTTTTTTTGTCAACGGCTAAAAAGAGGTGAGAGTGGTGGCGGGGTTGGGGGTGGGGTGGGAGGGCTATTGTGGAAGGGTGAAAGGGGCTAAGTGCCATGGATGTGAAAGACGTCTAGGCTCTTTTTGCAGATGGCGGTGGAGGTTACTTCTTCAATCATGAGGCCATTATGTGCAGGGACTGTGTGTGTTAAAGGTAAATACTTAGCAGCAATCAGATCTGCACGTATGTAGAGGACTGAAAGTAAGGGGACTCACATCAAGGATATCTAATGTCCGGATTTATTTGCTCTCTCTCTCTCTCACACGCACGCACGCACGCACGCACGCACACACACACACACACACACACACACACACACACACACACACACACACACACACACACACACACACACACACACACACACACACACACTCCCCGACCGCTAACCGCTATGTGTAGACATTTGTTTTCCACATACAACATTTTGAAGTGTTTTACTGAGGTCTCCTAGATCGATTTTAATTTGAGAAAATATCGTACTAACTTCTCGGCCAAGCTTCAGAGACGTCTTTTGAACTGGCTCAAAGCCATCATCTGGGCCTATATGTAAAACTCGAAGTTAATTTAACCCACGGCCACGGGCCTAACCCACACTAGGATAACAGAAACCCCCAAACAAAATTAAACTAAAAAAGGAAGCAAAGAAAGAAAGACAAATATCCTTCTATAACGGCATAGGCACCTTGCTGGAATGGACCCGCTTCCTGATTTAAAACAAAAAACAACAGAAATTTTAACCCCCAGAGCTAGTTTAGTTCGAGGTTAGACTCTAAACCGGGGCTAAACTCCCTAATCCCGACTTTTACATGCGGGCCCTGGGAATTAAAGTAAAGACTAGAAATACATGGCGTATGGCCATGTCTTTTGAAACAGACTAATACCAATACGGCAATAGTCAATAAAATGTAGACAGAAGCTGAAATACATACTACACAGTCATCGTCTGATATACACTAGAACGTACACAAAATCTGAAGTGTACGGAATGAAATACAATAACAATTACAATAAACCCAAAATGAATCTTCTAATCATATATTCTTTGCATACAACTCTCGAAAGACAAAGACGCCGACTCCTTCAAACACATACACGACAAGGATACAAACTGCGCAGCAACAAAAAGAAAACTACAAGCACAACACTTCTACGCTACACGGAAACAGCAGTACACTCTCGCGTTTTCACTATCTCCACTTGCACAGAACCGCACCTACAAAAGACCTTAATGTCGAAAGTGCAACGGTGTTCTTTTGTGTATCGGATTCGTCGCTGTCTGTCGCTGGCACGGTAGGGTTCTTGCCCTAGTGCAGCAGGTCACACTCAACATACCGACGGGGACCAGACCTGAATCCGATCGCCCAAGCAACCGAGGCGCGCGAATTGCAAATTAAGTGACATATTTGTGGACCATTCTGGCCCAGAGGAACGTGATAAATTACTGAAGGCCTGTTGCACAGATCCTCCAAAACAACATCCCCCCTGCCCCCCTCTTCTCTCTCTCTTCACCCCCTCAGGGGGGGGGGGGGGGGAATCACTTAAGGAAAGCCTGCAACAGTGGAATGGGTTCTGACCCCTATCTCCCTGTGTCGTACTACGGCTAAAATGATCACTGTCGTATGGTTGACAGTTAGACGACATTGTACGTCGTGTACCATGTCGAAGGCGACTCCGTACGCCACACGGATTCACATCCGCGTCGTGCACCGTTCACAGACCGATTGCTTTTCAAGACGTCTTATTTTGTTTTTAACAAAGGCACACACATGTCCTATATTTTTGCGTCGTTTTCTTCTTATTCCAGGAATGATGATGATGATGACGATGATGATGATGATGTGTGGGCTGGGGGCGTTTTTTGTAATCGCTTGGCTCAAACCCCGGCGCCGCGAACTGAACACAATACGAACCCTGACATGAATCACACGCATTCTCTCACACATAGCGAATCAACAAGTTACAATCATGTAACGCGAAGGTCCGCTCAGCTAATTAAGTTTCCGAATTTAAAACTGCATGTATTTTCAACTTTTGTGTGGGCTGAATATTTTAAAAGCAGAGGGAGAGGAAGTCAGCCGGAGTACCCGGAGAAAACCCTCGACGATCGGCCCGAATAAACGTTGCCATGTCCTAAGTCGCACTCGAACCTGACCTATCTCAGTGGTGCCTAAGTCTTAACCACTAATCCACCAACCGAGCCGAATCGAACCCTCGACCCTTCCCTATCTCGAGTCTGACGTTCAACTGATTGAGCCACCCGACTCCATTGCTTCAGGGGCGTACAGATCACACACCCTGTCGCCAAAACCTACACGAAAGTGACCATTCGAGCCTCGCCATTACATGTACCCCGAGATCCAGACACTCTTTCTGTCGGTACCCGGATATGTGAGGTCATGATAAGGGCAGCGTTCTCATAAACTTCACGCCGAGTTTAAGCCGCCACCTCTCTGTCTCTCCTTATCGCTATAGTCTGCCCTTCCACAACTCCTTCCCCATTTTTTTTGACGGCGTCGGAATTGCATACCTGAATCAGAGTTGGTTCATTGACTGAGGGGTTAAAGTCCACTGCCACCATGTGAACCGTTGATATGGGAACGACAAGGAAAAAGCCACTAGGAGGCGGGCGAGTGTTTTTGAAGTATAATGTTTTCTCCCGAACGCGATGTCGATTTCAAAAGCCGATGTGCCATGTTCGATGTCCGTTGGATACACTGACTCGGTGCTACTCAAATTTGAAAACGGAAACACTCGGTGTACGTGCTACTGTTGGGAAGTACTATGTCCTGGTGGTGCTACTTTCCAAGCGGAGTAGCACCGGAAACACTACGTCCTACTCTTACCAGATTCCGTGACCAAGGCCGTCTTTTACCCCGTCACCCCCAGTCAAGCGTCCATCGCAGAGAATCGCGTGAGTTGGGGGTACAGCGCATGTTAGGCACAGTGCGAAGGCTTACTCAGTCCTGAGGGGTGAGTTGGTGGCTGTTTGGGATTTTAATAATGCCCTTTTACAACACGTATGGATGATATCAAAGACGGGACAACGAGAAAAAGGCCAGCACAAATATTTGGCCCCAACCGAGGTTCGAACTCACGACCCGAGCATTGACAACCCAACGCTCTACCATTCGGCTATCCCCAGTTCTGAGGGCAGCCGGGACAGTCAAGCGGTGGAGCATTGGATTTTCAATGCTCGGGTCGTGTGTTCGATTCCCGGGTAGGCCCAAATATTTGTGCTGGCCATTTCCTCGTTGACCCGTCGTTGCCTGTATGTAGTTGGACGAAAAAAAAAAAAAAAAAAAAGACAAAAAAAAAGAGACGATAAACTCTCAAACAACCCACCCACCCTACTCAGATTTGATGTATGAAACGTGCGAATGTCCTAGAGCTGACCCGAGTTCTCCCCGTCGACTGGCCGGTTAGCCACGCTGGTTCGTGTGAAGCGCGGATTTGTCCTAACTCCTCTCACATATTACTCTTCTCAGCACGTTTAATGCACCGTACATGACAAATGGGGGTAGGATGGCTGTTTGATGGCCGCGTATTGCCAGCCGACAGAGACAAGCGAGGCGAAAGTTATTCGGGGGTAGGTTTTGAGTCCTGATATCAGAGTGGGAATTAAGATAAGGGTACAGAGAGAGCAATGGGTGTTTGCAGTGTCCGTACATCTGAAGCGATTTGATTCCGATTGCGAGTAGCTGGGTGTACGCTGGATTTTGTGCAGGTGTGTGTAATAATGGATCAGCGATGAAGAGGCTCTCTCTCTCTCTGCTTGTCTGTCTCTGCTTGCTCTACTTGTGTCCCCCCCCCCCCCTCTGTATTTCTCTCTCTCTCTGCTTCTGTCCACCTCTCTCTCTTTCATACACACACACACACACACACACACACACACACACACACACACACACACACACACACACACACACACACACGACGCATTGATTATATATTAACTAGAAGCTGTTCACATTATGTTTTCGTTTCTAGGTTATTGTTTAGATGACAGTAGCGTTGACACAAGCGGACAGGGTCATGCATTATTGAGTAGACACAGATGTACTAATATTGTTACACGTGTCATAATTCTGCAGAGAGAGAGAGAGAGAGAGAGAGGTCTGCAGATCTTACAAGCGAATTTTGGAATATTTCGCAAGCACTGATTAACCAGGCCTTAAATACGCTATGATAATGGCTTTGGGTTTGGATGAGTGAGAATTATTGCTCATTAACCAACTCTGTGGGCTCCAAAGCATCATGACAGGCATGAACTCAACACAAACAAACCCTCAACAGCAACCCTCAACACCAAACCTCAACAGTAAACCTCAACACAATTCTCCCTCTTGCACCCAATGGCCTATCAAACCACAATTGACTCCCAGTACTTCTCTCCCGCTACCATCTAACCAAACCACAAATATTTCTCTTCGCGAAACACGCCATCCACTATGATCATCGCGAGATTATCAAACAAAACGACCGCAGAATCTCAAACACAAAAAACACACCCCTGTCATTACAGCTACACCCCAGTCTTTCTTCATCACAACTTGGCGCCTCGTCATGAAACCACTACCCAATCAAAGAACCTCAATGTCTTTGGCGCTGTGAATCAGGACAGATATAATTACGCGCGGAGAAAATAACTGGTATTAAAACGCCATCTGTCGTTACCTGCGGAAAGGGCCTAAACGCTAAGGATTTGTTATGCGCCTAGACCCCTTTTCAAGATGAAGAAAGCACTGGAGAGGGTAGGCAATCAATAAAAACGCACTAAGCATCAACACAGTCGTTCTGAGTGACCCTTTGAGGACAAACTGAAACGAGAAGAAAGTCTTCTCTATGCGGTATGAAATTATGACTTTGACAATAGCGTAAAACGGGGGGAAATGAAGGTAGCTGAGTGTAACAGATGTTGGGCTGTGAGATTAAAGACGGGAAGGATTGCTGTGTAAACTTAACATGACTCGGGGAATCGGGAAAAGGTACTGTGTAGAAAGGAGGTCTCTCTCTCTCTCTCTCTCTCTGTGTGTGTGTGTGTGTGTGTGTGTGTGTGTGTGTGTGTGTGTGTGTGTGTGTGTGTGTGTGTGTGTGTGTGTGTGAGTGAGTGAGCTAGAGAGAGAGAGAGAGAGAGGGGGGGGGGGGGGAGAAAGAGAGAGTATTTTGTGAAGGCCTTAGAGCCATCTTGAACAAATCCACAAACTACCTATGAACTACCTAATAAACACACCACGGACGAAAACAACAAACGAAAAACAGCAGCAACAACAACAACTCAATGACACCAACGACAACAAAATAATCAATCAAACTCACCTTGCTCTAAAAAGTCATCACGAGACATGAAGTGTCATCCAAAGCGAAATTCCTTCTGAAGTTCCAACCACATTCTTGTCTACGCCAGTGTCTGCTCCTTTAGTGGAACCTGTCAACAGAAGAGATTACATACGCGTAAATAAAATTGTTGTTTCCTTTACATTCACTTGTTTTGCATTTATGTCCACCATTAAATGTGACCCGTTCTCACAAAAAGGACCATAAGTCGAAAATTATCAATGTTGATATGTGTATATCACTGCAATCTATTGGTTATGCCGTTTAATTCAATATAAGAATGAAAGCTGTACTACTAAAACTGACAGAGATATCAGCAGTTGAAGTTGGCTACTCACAAGGCGGCCATACTGACTCCCGGCACTCTTTTCGCCTGTAGCGGCGTTCGGCCTAGCGCGACTTATGGTCCCTTTCCCGAGAAAGGGTCACAAATGATGTTTCTTACAGGAAGCAAAAGTCAATGACTACCAGAAAGAACACACACAAAAAAAACTTTTGCAGGTGAGTAAATCTGGAAAAGGCGTTGTCGTACGTCTGCAGATTGCTTCCACCTTTGTTTTGTTTTTTTGTTTTTACTTCCACGTCGACGCTTCCGACGAACACGTTACGTCCCAAAGCAGACACATAACACAGACATCAAAGAACTGGACGGTGGCTTCCAAAACTTTGATTCAAACTTCGAAATACTCTCCACCCTTCGGCAGAATTTGTCTGGCAAACCACAGGCACCTCTGCTCTCTTCATCTCAGGAGGGAAGCATGTTGGCACCATTTTCACACAGAGGAGCAGTCCAAATCGCTTTGTGTCCGGATATGGAATCTGGCGGTTTTACCTCACATACAAACACGCTACATTTGAGGACATGAAATGTTGCGGTCAACGCCTTGGCTTCGACACAGTTTTGAAACCCTCCGCCGCAGTCCAGTCCGTTATTTCGCTCGCTCTGGGAGACAAGAGTGAGTAACGGCGGAGATAGCGGCTTGGAAGATGAACAATAAGGGCTTGGAAGATGAGCTTGGCACAAAAGCCTACTACAAACAAGCTCAACAATATTGTGCGTCACCTCGCTGACACAAGCAATTTTCAAAAAGAGATGTGCGCTGGAGATTTGATCTCTCGGATGATGGACATGGGCGAGGGTGCAGAAAATGCAAGGACAGGCAACTCCCGGCATCCCGCGAGCTGTGAAACTGGAGTGATCTGACCTTGGGTTCGTGGCGCCTCGCGCGAGATTTGACAAATGCACCTGTGCGCGCAACACGTTGAGAGGTGTGGAATTTTGAACCATTCGTAGAAGGTGGAATCGGGGAATTAAGGTCAAGGCCACAGGAGAGAGAGAGAGAGAGAGAGAGAGAGAGAGAGAGAGCAATCCAATGCAATGCCTTGCGATGCAATGAGATGAATTGATATGACCTGTATTTGACTATTGCAGAAGCTGTTGGTCTGCAGAATAATTTTCGACCTTGTCGTTGCTAAGACTACGTTTACTCTCGTCAAACTGAAAAATCCAGGAGAGAGAGAGAGAGAGAGAGAGAGAGAGAGAGAGAGAGAGAGAGAGTTTTGAGATGTTTCAGATTTGAGGGTGTTTGGGTGTTTGGAGGCGTGACGTCTTTGTCAACTGCGAAGGTGAGTTGAAAGACGGTGCCATTTTTAAAAGCCTGTGGAAGGCCTCTCCCTGTCTTCGAGATTCGAACCCCGCAACCAACCAATATTGAGTCCTAAGCTCTACCATCTAAGCCAGCAGACTCCAGCACAAATACGATTTATGTATTTCGTCAATCAGAATGGGATAATGCATATCATAATTATGGTCTTTTGTTGAAGAAAATGATATACTACTGATGAAGTTTTCAGACAAGGACGCTCGATACATGCCGAACATTATCATACAATCATGTAAAACAAAATGCAACAACAAAGAACATCACGATGCAAATAAAAAAAATCTTTTCAAGTTCTGTATACCAATTCACGCAGCTGACTGGGAGGTACCTTTCCTACAACTACAAATGAAAATTGTGGACCTACGTTTTGGTTCACCCCTGTCGGCCAAACATATCCCCTACCTTTACACAAACAGCCAACCTCGTGCAAGTTATCTTTCCATCAACACTTTGTACAATCCTATTCCGTATAGTACTGAGTTTCACGTTCGCCAGAAATGATCAATGAAATAACACGTGTGAAATATTTTACATCTGAACATAACTACAAAAACCTTCATACGAATTCACGCCCGCAGGTGTTTGGGAAACAATCAAGAAGGACAGAAGTATGAAGTTTCACAGCCCGCGGGAAGTAAAGGACAATTAAACAGGCCGTCGACCTATGGGAAAGATTTCAGCTGTCATGATGAGTGGCTTTCCTGTTCTGTCACGTTTCCACAACGTTCAGCCTCGGCGTATCACTTAGCTTGCCTCATTTGCCTTCCGGCAATTTTCATTATGAGACCCGTTCTTTCCACCTGATGCCTGAAGCTGTTTTCTCTTTGTGTCAGATCACATTTCTTTTCATTAGGGTCCTCGCGCTCTGCCTCTCTCTGCCTCTCTCTCTCTCCCTCTCTCTAATAGGATTTCTCATTTTCAGTCTGCCAAAGTATTGGCGTACTCGAAATGTTGAAAGATGATTTCAGCGTGCAAGAAAACTTCTATTGCTGAAACGGGGGGATCCGGGGTGGCCGAATGGTAGAGCGTTGTACTTCTAATGCTCGGGTCGTGAGTTCGTCTCCCGGCTGGGGCCATATGTTTGTGCCCCGTCTTTGATATCACCCGTATGTGGTGGAAAAGGACGTTAAACCCCAAAACATCCACCCACACCCTATTGCTGAAACGTGATAGTTCACTTTTGCTCTTCTTTCCTATTTTCATCAGCATGTTTTGGATTCTAGTGCATCCACTTGTTTAACCAAACTGTTGATTTCTGGCTTTTTTTTTGTTTGCTGGGTCTCATCAGTTGTTCCTAGGACCAGCCAATTAAGAAAGTCATTTTCACCATTCTCGAGAGAACACCTCAACTGCTATTTGGAAAAAGGGCATAAGCGCTATATGGATTTGACGGGAGCTTAGACCCATTTCCAGATCACGGTGAAACTGACTTAGGGTCAAGGCCGCCAGGTAATTGTCCAGTGCACGTGCAGCACGTTGTTCCGCCATAGTATTTCTTTCTTCCCCTTCTTTCTTCTCCCTGATTAGCCGCTTCCATCTGAACGGGCCCGGGAATCTGCATTATTATAACAATTGCCGCTTGCCCATGCGCAGTCGTGACCAATTTTCGCCCCGACTAATAAGCGTCGCAGCGGCTGGAAAAAGACACGCACCTGCCGAATTGTTCAGTGCGGAACAAAATGACTGGTAGACCGAAAAAAGGCAAAGATGCTCTACCTAGTTAATTGCCATCTTACGAGTCCGTTCTTGGCCTTCTACGGCTCATGACACAAGGGAGACTTTTTGCTCGAACAAACATGGACAGCAGCTCAAAAAACGCTACGGAAACATTACGAGTACGGTTTATGTATTTTGCAGATCAGAATGTGATAATGCATATCATAATTATTATCCTTTGGTGAAGAAAATGATACAGTTTTCAAACAAGGATGCTTTCACATTTCACAATGAACATTATCATATGATCATGTAAAACAAAATGCATCAGCAAAGAACATCACGATGCGAAATAAAAAAAATTCTTTTCAAGTACTGTATACCAATTCACGCAGCTGACTGGGCGGTAGGCATGTTGTCGCCGCATGTCATACAAGAACAACGGAACCCCCCCCCCCCCACACCATGTTCGCAGTTTGTTCGGGCTGAAAACACTCCCGTGTGACTTCAGCCTCAGCAGCGAGTTGCTGAAGAGGTTGTACGATCGGTGTTAGGAAGACTGATACAATCATGTTCAACAACAAGACTGTACCTCCAGTAAACTGTGTGTGTGTGTGTGTGTGTGTGTGTGTGTGTGTGTGTGTCTGTGCGCGCGCGAGTCTCGTTCTCGTTCTCAATTCCTCCAAGTGTTGAACATTACCCTTCGTAGGTATTTGTTGTTTTTTTTCTGGACTGCCAGTCCTCGGGTTGTGATCTGGAGTCCGAGACGTATCCACATTTTTTCCCCTAGCTTTTAAAACTGCATTTATTTCCAAATTTTGTGGGCTGAACATTTACAAAGCAGAAGAGGGAGGAAGCCGGAGTACCCGGAGAGAACCCCCGACGATCGGCCCGAATGAACGGTGCCACGTACGAGGAGGAAACATTCTTTGCCCGCCCCAAGTGGGACCTCGCGCATTGGTGGTAAAATCTCTTAACCACTGGACCACCGACCTCCCCACCTGTACGTGGTAAGAGAGGACGTTAAAGCCCCCCAAACTACCAACCAACGTTATTTGCTTTCCTTTTACCACTGTTGTTGCATAAAAAAACCCGAGCTAGCTGTCCGTTGTTAATGTAGCGCCGCGCCGGCCGACAAGGACACACAACAAAGGATAACGAATGTGATAGGCTCACTGGAGCGTGAAGCTTCTGCACAGGGCGTGTGCAGGTAAGAAGTCAATGCACACTGGGAATTAAGCAACGCCCATTGTTGTTTGTCTGCTTTGTGCTTCCACTTGAATTGTGGTCCATGTACCGGTGTTGTGGTGTAGATGGGAGGCCCCGATAGTCATTGTCCTAGATTACCCACCAGAGAGAGAGAGAGAGAGAGGGGGGGGGGGGGAGTGAGAAAAACAGCGAGAGAGGGGGTGGGGTGCTGTCGTTGCTTTAGCATACATGGAAGCTGCCAAATTGTGTGTGTGTGTGTGTGTGTGTGTGTGTGTGTGTGTGTGTGTGTGTGTGTGTGTGTGTGTATGAGAGAGAGAGAGAGAGAGAGAGAGAGAGAGAGAGCACAGCCGCCTCGGATTTTTTCTCGTGTGTCAACGCAAGATTAATTTCCAAAGCCGAGAGCGCTGGAAAAAAAATCTCTACCTATTTCACTCTGTGGAGTTTACAACCCTAAACTTTCTGACCTCCCGTCCGACACCCTGCAATCCGAACTGTCCCTGCTTCAAGAGAGAGAGAGAGAGAGAGAGAGAGAGAGAGAGACTCCATTTCGAACGAGTCGTTCAGTGATTTCGATCGAATCCTCACTGAAGCCTGTAATCCCTAATTCCCTCAATAATTCATTAATTGCCCATCGGGGCGTGATAGACTGGGTCAGTATCCTGCAGTACCGTCTGTAACTGATGAAATATGCACGTGTTGGTAACAGGAACAGGAGCAACGCAATCTGCAGCAGCCTGTAATCCTTGCAAGTGCAGTGACACGGAAAACGTCATTATGAAGGTGGTTGTGTAGGGCACGTGTGCGCATACAATTTGCGCATCCAAGGGGAGTAATTGCAAGGGAGGTACATCTACAGTTATTTGGAGAACGGTTTAGCGCCATGGATTTGAAAAGCGGTCTGTTTTCCAGATGACGGACGGTGGGTGGGTGTTTGGGGGTTTAACGTCCTTTTCCACAACGTACGGGTGACATCAAAGACGGGGTAACGATAAAAGACCAGCACAAATATTTGGCCCCAGCCGGGATTCGAGCTCATGACCAGAGCATTGGAAGTCCAACGCTCTACCATTCGGCCACCCCGGCTCCCCGCAGATGACGGTAGACATATGATGCTGTGTGAGCTACGGCTTTCTGGAAGATAGATGAGCGTGCCATTTCAGATCCCGTATGGGTATGCATACGTGTGTATGTTTAACTGTAACCCTAAAACCTTTCATAAAAAACTCAGTGAAAGAAGGCACCACATCCACAACATGCCTCCTGAAATTCTAAACTCACTGAGTATCATCGTTTGTGAAAGGATTCTCAATACTCCCCTATACTAATCCCGACAAGCCATACCTATTCTGCACTACTGAGAACAGCCAACACGACAGCCCCGCTTATAACGACAACCTCCCCCTAAACCCCGAAATTAGTCCGGACCCTTCCCTCCCCCCCCCCCCCTCTCCCACAGCCCGTCGTCCTTATCGCCTGACAAGCGCCTATAAAGCTCGGCCTAATCACACACAGGGCATTCAGAGGATAACAAGTCCCTTATTCACCGAGCCAGCGACAAAGAAGAGGTCACCCGTAATTAACGGATCGATGTCCAGCTGGTGAAAGATTAATGAACGGTCATCCCTGACTGGCCAGACTAGTCTCCGGTCAGAACACAATGCACAGCGCTAGATTCAGGAACAGGGTAAAAATGTTGCCTGCAAACAGTAGCTTTCCGCTCAGCACGGGGTACGCTGGATGATTGAGCTGTAGTAATCGATACATGCATGAGGAAATTCTTTAACAAAGTTTGCTCAGAACAGGAAAAACTACCATTTAAGAAAGAAGAAAAGACCAACCCCCCCCCCAAAAAAAAAAAAAAAACAACCAAAAAAAAACAACAACAAAAAAACCAACAACCCCAAAACGGATTGTCTTTGTAAAACACATCGCACGCTACGAGGGTGCGTCAATGAAGAATGAGAATGCTGTTACTAACGCTTGCTATAAAGTCCTATCAACAATGACAGACATTTGAAGTTTTACTGAAGTTGTATGCATACACCGATTTTTTTTCAGCAGCAGTATCAATAGTTTGGGATAATTTGGAAAATTCAACATAAATATGAGCATCTTCATTGACTGACACGCTTTCGTCACAGGAAACCACGAAAACTGAGGAGCATGCAGTGTAATAATGCACTAGTATATAACTACGCGTTGACCTATGGCAACTTGCATAATTATGCCTTGACTAAAAAATCTCCTAAGAGAAGCATGCATTCAGTACGTTCAGCAGAATCGAGTACGTGTCTCCTACCATTGCAAAATGACGCCACACACTGCACCCTGATCCACAAGCTGTGGATCTGTTTTATTGATTTTGTTTTTGTCCCATAGTGAAATCTTGTAAGGCATTAGCTGTAATCGCTCCGCGGAGAGGGGAAAAACACAAAACAGAGGGGAAAAAAGCAGAAAAGGCAACACGTAGAATTTTGTCTCACGTGAAGTTATTACCTCGTCGTATATATTTAATGTATCAACGGCGGAATGGGACTAGGAGTTGAGAGAGGTTCTTCTGTCTGACAGCAGAAGACGGTCGAGAACAAAACTGGAAGTTGTTTATGACAGCACCTGCGGGTAAGACACAGCGCGGTCTAAACACCTGCACGTGATACTAGAAGCCAGCGCTGTGACACTGGGCAAACCAGTGCAGGATTACATATAGATGGGTATGAGATTTCAGAAAGTTTAAAAAGTCGTAAACCAAACTTCTCAACACAGGTGAAGGCAAGATCGTCACCGTGAAAAGGTAACATGGGGTCTAAGCGGTGATTTAAATCGTTGGGGTTTTGACCCTTTCGTAAATCAAATGAAGGTAGATCTGAGATACGACAACTATGCATCATGGATGTGTAGGCGGTGGCAGCAACGGGATAGAGTGGGGGAGGGGTGGGTCGGGTGCCTTAGGGTTTCACGTCCTTTTCCACCACATAGGGGTGATATCAAAGAAGGGGCAACGAGAAAAAGACCAGCACAAGTATGTGGGGGCGGAAGCGAGTTTATAATTTCATAATTTGTGAGAAACATTGAGAAACTACGACCTTTCTTGCTATCAGGAAAAGTAAAGTTAAACTTTGTGGATTTTTGTGACTTGTTTTGGCGTTTCACATGAATGGTTGAGAGAGAGAGAGAGAGAGAGAGAGAGAGAGAGAGAGAGAGAGAGAGAGAGAGAGAGGTTAATAATAACAACAATAATAATAATAAGCTCATTAATATAGGCGCTTTATCCCAGACATTCGGCCCAAAGTGCCGCGAGCGAAACCCAACACGTACGCTCATGTGAATCATACGCATTCTCTCACACGCTGGACATGAACACATTACAATCACGTGGTGCCAAGGGCCAGTTCAGTAATTTAAGTTTGGAAATTTTAGAATTGCATTTATTTTCAAATTTCTTTTCTGAACATTTCCAAAACAGAAGGGGGGGGGGGGGCGGAGTACTCGGAGAGAACCCCCGACGATCTGCCCGAATGAACGGGGCCACATGCGAGAAGGAAAAATTCTTCGCCCTGAGTGGGACTCGAACCTGACCTCTCGCATTGGTGACTAAGTCTTGACCACTGGACCGCCGACCGCCCCCAAGATGTTGACAAAAGTCCGTTAGCCAGTGACGAAATCAAAAGCAACCTAGTCCCACTGTTGAACCCACGTGACCCATAACTCTGCCACGCATTTCAAATTTGTTTTCACTCCATAAACAGTCACCGCCAGCCCACGTCAACTTCGCCTCCCTGTGAAGATCGAATTAGGGGCGATAATCCGTGCCTCTCGACTCCTAGCACGAAAACACTGGCTGCAAGAATAGCGCGTAAGTACAATGAAAAGGTCACGGCTACTCGCTATTCCGGGAAACTTGTTGGCATTGCGTTGTTTTGATACAGCCACCATTGTGAATGAAAGAGAGAGAGAGAGAGAGAGAGAGAGTTTGTTCCTGCGTTAAATGACGTAGTTCCACAGGCTGACACAAAAGCAAAGTTCACAGGAAAGTAATGATTGAGAACACTTCGTAAAACCTGTGATATCAAAAGCAAGGACGGCGATGACGCCACGCGATCAAAATTTGAAAATCCTGAATCGGCAAACACGCCGAAAAGCAAACAGCGAAGTGGCACTGGCCTCGCAAAGCGTCGTGTGCGTGTGATTGTCTGTGGAGGAATTAACAGCAAAGTGTCGGCCATGTCACTGAGTGGAAAACAGCCGCGTGATTCCAGGCACGCGGCATTGGCCATCGGAGCACAAGACCTTGTCACTGAACCGCACGTGTGTGTGTGTGTGTGTGTGTGTGTGTGTGTGTGTGTGTGTGTGTGTGTGTGTGTGTGTGTGTGTGTGTGTGTGAGAGAGAGACAGTGTGTGTGTGTGTGTGTGTGTGTGTGTGTGTGTGTGTGTGTGTGTGTGTGTGTGTGTGTGTGTTTAAACACGCTAGGATAAATAGCTGGGGTAAATAGCTGACAATAAACACGCTAGGATAAATAGCTGGGGTAAATAGCTGACAATAAACACGCTAGGATAAATAGCTGACTCAAACAACACAACTGGGTTCCAGTTTAGGTTAAACTTAAAAACTAAAAAAAAAAAAAAAACCCTAAAAAAAAAAATCCTTAAAAAAGTCTTACTGAAACCACACGTAATAACAAGAAACTGAATGTTGATGTTGAAAATGTTTGTACGCTGGCGGTCAGAGATTTTTACGTTCTCTGTCCACAACATGGGCGATTTTAAAGACAGGGCGAATTTGAATGCGGTCGCGTAGCCAGTAAAGGATCTGTTTAAAGAAAATTGAAAAAGAAAAAATGACAATGACACGTTCTTTATTGCACAGAGATGGATAGAGAAAGAAAGGGGTTGGGGAGTGGTAGGGTGGAGAAGGGGGTTGGTTGGTTGTTTGGTGTCGCTTTTAACGTCGTTTACCACCTCTTTAGGAGAGAGGGCTGGTGGGTGTTTGGGATTTTAACGTCCTTTTCTGCCAAGTATTGTCTACACCAAAGATGGGACAACGAGAAAAAGGCCAGCTAACACTTTATATTTGGCCCCAGCCGGGATTCGAACTGACGACCAGAGCATTGAAAGTTCAACGCCTTTAGGGGGCGGTGGATGGGGGAGAGAGAGAGAGAGAGAGAGAGAGAGAGAGAGAGAGAGAGAGAGAGAGACACACACACACACACACACACACACACACACACACACACACACACGCGCGCGCGCGCGCGGAGTATTATTAATTACTACATCAGATTGGGGATCACACTTTGCGTGACAGGTCTAGCCAGACAAAACAACATAACTGGCGAAATGTCAAACGTCGATTGCCCCTCCAGGCGACTTGTCAGCACAGTGGTTTCACCACACCCCGCCCATCCACTCTCGTTATGATTGATTAGCTCCTCCAGGTCGTAAATAAGGCAATGTATCAGGGGAATATCACCACTTTGATACAGCGGAACGCTCACGCGTGTCTTCAGTGACTATATGTTTGAGAGGGACAACCCTTTAAACGGAAGAAGTCATTAAAAGTGACACTTGGTTTAAACAGTTTTATTCGTTTTGAACAGATATATATCTACACTTTCACACAATTTTCACGAGGCCGAGCACAAAAAGTCAGAAACTTATAAGTGTGCTCATGCGGCGGAGACGTCAAATACAGTAAGTTATGGTAGGACAGATAACTATAGAGAAAGAGATAGAAAGAAAGGGGACAGAGAGAATGACCAACAAGTACTGTACAAAGTAAGATGCAGTGGGGACTGTGGTTTCAACGGTGGCAGCCGGCTGGCGACGGCTAATCGTGATCGGAATTTAGGTGTCAAAGCGACCTGATATTGGACACTTATCTATTACTAGCAGATGTACCCGGCTTTGCCGAGAATTCGCGAGATGGGAGGTAACTGTTGTAAAGTCGCCGAACTGAATTCTTCATCACACACTTCGTCGCGTAACTCCATAATGCACTCACTTACTACATGAATAAAACTCACTGATTTGCCTGCCAATTCCATTTACAGCAAATGGCCTTGAAAGTGGGTCAGACGGAAGTCTAATCTGATTGGCGGGGAAAGAGACTGAAGTTTCGATTGGCGGAAAAAGAAACCGAATGAACTCATGTACACGCAGACGAAAGTAATAATATAGAGATTAAAAGTTTCTGATTGAACTGGCAGGTATGAGAGAAGAGTTAGAATGAAGTTACGGTTCACGTCTGTTTGCATTAGTGTCAATCGGTCTACGGTCATGCATGAAGCACTTAAGGTATAGTCAAGCGTATCCATCATCGTTTTCGTCACGGTTCTGGTACCAGAGTCGAGAAACATACTGAGGAGAACTGAACTGAACTGAAACGTGGAATTGGGAAAACAGTGTGGCATTTGGCGTAAATGATAGCATACTTTCGTCGGAGAAAAACATCTTGAGAGAGGAAAGGGGGCTGGGGGGGGGGAGATGGTTGGAGGGTGGGGCGCTGCAATACTCTCTCTCTCTCTCTCTGTGTCGGTATGTGTCTGTCTGTGTGTCCTTATTGCCGTCGCTCTACCTACCTTCAACGTTGAAGTGCTATGTACAATCTCAGGTACAAATTACTAATTAGTCCCTCCTTCCTTCTTCAAAACTAACTCTTCTGAAGATACTGGCCACACACACACACACACACACACACACACACTCTCTCTCTCTATCCCTCACCCCCCCCCCACCTCCCCGTGCGCACACACACACACACACACACACACACACACACACACACACACACACACTCCCTCGACTCCTACCAGCATGTTTTACGTTATGTCTCTTGACATTATAAGTATGTCATTATTTTTTTCTGCTTCTGGTTGTATTCCTTTTTCGTAGATTCGTAGACGATCTATTGTGTGGTTAAATCCCTTCCCTCGTGAAATAAAGCCCCTTCGTCCGCTAGTCCGATCTCCTCATCTCCCCCCCCCTCCCCCCCCCCCACCACACACACACACTCACTCACGCCATTAACTCCTCGAATTCTTTTCCTTATTGTTCGCAAAACGACGTCTCTACTCGGTCCAGCAGCACGCGACAAAAGCATAAGAAGAAAATTGGCAAGCTCAAGCTCTCCAAGGAAGATAATCCTGGCAAAAGGTCTCAAGCAGGTCTAGCTCTCAGATTTGATGCCTTGTCAAGATAATGGTGGGGGATAAGCAGCAGTTAAAAGGAATGGGATAAGGGTGGGAGGTAGGGGATGGGAGGAGGATCATTACTAGACATGTGCACCCCAGCTCAGCCTAATAACACTGTCTACGCCAGACAGTCATACCTGTTCCTCTCTCCCCTCCCCGCCACAACATCCCCGCCCCCTATCTGCATGTCTCACCCACCCAGACATTACCTCTGCGAATACATGTCGATGCCTTGAGAACTCGATGGTAACAAAGCTACATATTCCAAAATTATTTGACCCCCCCTCCCCCCTCCTTTTCCCTGATCCCCTCGTCTCTCCCACTGAAGACAAAATCTACACACACACACACACACACACACACACACACACACACACACACACACACACACACATTTCGTGCCTTGAAAACAATTTTCAAAAAAAAAAAAATGAAAGATGATTTGCATACATAACAGACATGTTGTTTACTTGTACCACGAGGTACCCGACACGTTCATTATCTTTACCCCTCTCCGCCTCCACCCGGGCAAACCTCCTCCGAGTCTCACCGGCATGAGATAGATCTATATCAGTGCACAGCAAACGGCGCGGGATGTCACAAGCTGTCCGTGACGGTAACGTGACAGACAGAAACCATGTCACGCACCGCCGCCAGTCAATGGGAATTAATAATGCTGTCAGTGGCGCTGTCACACAGTCCGTCGACCGTCATCTGCAAAAAGAACCTAAACGCCATGGATATTGGTCAGCGCTTAGAACCTTGCTGCAGACACCTAGTTCTGCAGTGACGGTTTAGTGTTGTCAGGTACGGTGGAGCAGCGTTGTGCGAAAACTTGTAAATATTTCATGATTAGAGGGAAAACAGAAAGCGACACTAAACTCACAGTGGATGAGTCAGAGAACAGACAGGAAGGATGTGGTTGGAAAGTAGGTGATTGTACAAGCGGTGAGCATCTGATAAGAGCGCATGCGTAAACCTGAAGCCAAGGTAGATCTACAGCATTTGTGTCAGAGCTACGCAGTTGTGTCAGTTCGACTGACGCACGTAAACGCATCAAGAGAGAGAGAGAGAGAGAGAGAGAGAGAGAGAGGACAACTGACAAATGCTTTATTCAGTGGAGGCTCATGGTCCATAACTGAAGGGGGGAAACAATGCCGTCCAGGTATAACGACAGAAACCGCGAAAACTATTTATAAATATTAGAAGTTACTACTAAAGTGAGTAGTAGTAGTAGAGAGAGAGAGAGAGGGTCCCAAAACTGCCCCCTCCACACACACACACACACACACACACACACACACACACAGAGTTAAACAGCATGGCATTACCGGCTGATCACAAAAGGTAGCAGTTGTTCAAGTTGTAATGAACCCCTCGGGGGAAGACATTTTTGCGCCTCTCACCCACAAACACCTAAACGCTCTTCTCTTGGGAGTTCACCAGGAGCCCACCGTCTTGTCTATCCCTTGCCCCAATGAAGACAGCCGAGAGGGACGAAGCTGCGAATCCTCTCACCGCTGTAGACTTCAAGGTACCAAAGCTGTCAAACACGTTTCATCAAGAGACAAGAAGTCTCCGTCGTCTGGAGAAAACGCCCAAGTGCCTATCAAACCCACAGTGTTGAGGCCCCTTTTCCAACTGACTGTACAAGTTTGAAAGTCTTCACCCATGACGCTTCCGTCTCCAACGGCTCTTCTAAAAGTTCTCCAACAGCTCTTCTATAAGAATCCTTTGTGCGAGCTAAACTAACTGAGCCAGTGATTCGCCTCTAGTGGCTGTGGACGACTGGGAAGGGGTGGGACGAGTTAGGCTGGGACGAGTGAAGAGGTTGAAAAGATTCACCGTGAAGGCAGATCCTGATGAGAGCTTTCTGCTTCTTGCCCCCATCATTTCCCCCTTTTCTCTCTCCTCTACCTCCTCTTCCTTGCCATCATTGCCGTGTACCCTACACCCCTAGGGCACTAAATAAGCGACAAGGGAACAGGAGAGTGACAGCCAAGCGGCGGAATTCTATGGGCCAGTGGTCGTTGAGGCTATTGAGAGGAGCCAGGCTTGTTTCACCGAAGGACAGGCTCAAATCCTTGGTGGGGCCCACCCCATCATCACGACCGCCCCGGGGGTCAACAGGGGAACGCCCGGCACCCACCCATAACCTGATGTTCAGAGCTGGGTCATTGGCTTGTCAATGTCCACCCATCACTCGGAGATCTCCACCCGAGTGGAAAAAGTGTACTGACTGCCTCGAGTACTCAAAATGAAAGCAACGACTCCCATGTACGTGAATGCGAAGGGGGGAGGGGGGGGGGTTATGAAGCTGAAGGAAAACTGATGATTCTGCTTTTTCTTAATTTTTCACTACTTTCTGTATCCCTATCGGGAAATTTAGGTTGATTCTCTCGATGGAAGCGCGTCGCTGCGAACCAGCGCCAACACCTACCAATTTCGAATTCTGGAGAGGTCGAATTCACGAATTTCGTCCCATTTTTATGATGAAAAGTCAATGGTCCTATGAGTGCATAATTATATAAGTATGCAATAGTTACTCTGTTGATGAATGAGATTAAACTGTTTCCCAAGTACATAAACGTGGTCGTTAATTAAAATAATCGTGCGGTGGAGACCTTCTTTAGAGGCAACGATTGTAAGAACTCTTTATCATAGACTATGTCCTGCAAAGAACAAAAACCCAAAGGCGTATACAAAGTTAGAGCTAGTCGGCTATTGTCCTAAACCTGTAGGTTTTCTTTGTATCTTTAACAATACTAACACGAGGTCTCTGAACAAAAGCCATACAGGCATCGCACAGGAACCGGCAGACTATTCACCAGCGGTAAATTACACGTTCCAAAATTAACTGTTACTAACCAGATAACAACACCACTAATAACGGTTCATCTAGCGACTCGTGGCGACACCTACAGCCAATTACTCGTCTCCCATTTTAGCGATGGCCACTAACTGTCCACCCCGTCACACAAAGTCCCTGTACCCGGATGACCATCCGACATTAGCACGCTCCCTTGTCCACCCAGTTCAGTAAGGTCAATGCTTTTGTGTCCCCACACTTCACAGTCTGCTGCGCGATGGTCGGCCAGGCGTGACCGGAGATGCGCTTGAGTGGTTTTGCTACTGCTAAAGGGATGGCTGTGCAACAGGTGAAGGAGACGCAACATGTGCTTTAGTGATGCGGACTCCACCCTCGTTTATGGGTTGTAAAAAAGATTTCTGAAGCCCCGATAGTACACTGGCAATTGTTGCCGGAAATAGGAAAGGAAGGTTATTGGAGGTACTAAAGCTGAGTACACAGAATATAGCAAATAAAGGTATAATCAATCTCCAAACAGACCCCCCCCCCCCCCAAGATAGGCAGCTGGTTCGTTGCTTGCGTTGCTAGGCAATTTTCCACGAAATAAAAGTGGCACTAAAGACGGTACAAAGAGGAAACAGCCAGTGGAAAGTTTTGACTACCAGCAGGAATTCGAACTCACGACTCGAGCATTGAGAGTCCAACGCTCTAATAACTTGGCTATCCCCTATGTCTCTCCCCCTCCCCCTCCCCCCCCCTTCTCCCGGACAGACAGACAGACAGCGTTGAAAGTAAAGAGGTTTCGAAAGACAGACTGGCGGACTTCGGGGGAAAAAGTCAGGATGTGAACATTACAAAATAAATTTACTAAAACGATGTTCATGAATATTTTCTTTAAAAAAGTCAACGCCCAACTGAAAAAAAAAAAAAAAAAATCCAAACGGAAAAACGATCACATGCCACTGAAGACAGCTTCATGTGAACCGATGCAGAAAAAAGACCCATTTGTCGCAGAAGACGTGAGGGGCGGTTGTCTGGGTCAGCGGTTAATCTTCCAGTCAACGGATACAGGGCCCAAGTTAAACAGGGGAGGGGCAAACGGGAGCTTAACGAAGAAAGCATTCTGCACCGGGGAAAGACAGTTGATACGCGCACCATCCTTGTATGTGGTACCGCTTGAGAAATAGAGAGCTACTGTTATCTCGAAAAACCGCCTAAGTGCTTGTCAAACCCATGACGCTTAAACCCTTAAAAAACAAAAAACAAAACAAACAAAAAAACAAAAACGGTAGAGATGTGTTGTAAAGCCATGGCTGACAACCAGGGCCCGCATGTAAAAGTCGTGGTTAGGGAATTTAGCCCCGGGTTAGAGTCTAACCTCGAAGTAAACTAGCTCTGCTCCTCAAGGGTTAAATTTTCTGTTGTTTTTTGTTTTAAACCAGGGAGCGGGTTCATTCCAGCAAGGTGCCTATGCCGTTATAGAAGGATTTTTGTCTTTCTTTCTTCGCTTCCTTTTTTTACTTAATTTTGTTTTGGGGTTTCTTTTGTCCTAGACTGGGTTAGGCCAGTAGCCGTGGGTTAAACTAACCTCGAGTTCTACATACGGGCCCAGGCAAGCAACAAGTGGGTATTTCATGGTTAGTTGGAGGTACATGAATTACGTACTGCTTCACAATGTGAAGGTGGTGCAAAACAGAATGACCCATGACAGTTAATACGTCCATCATCCATGTATGTGATTTCGCATACAATCAGAGACAAGCGTAATTATAAGTAGAGAAAGGATTCAGCTATGGTTGACAACCAAACAAGCGACAATTGCTTATCTCATGGTTCGTTGGTGGGTTAGTTAGAGTTTGTAGGGCTTACACATCAACAGAGCTGCGACATAGTGGGATTTCTCTTAACCCCAAAGCCTTGGCAAGATTAGAAGAAATTTGTGTTTACTCCTAATTTTGTGGGTTTAACGCACTTTTCCACCGCATAAGGGTGATGTCAAGGACGCAGCAAGAAGAATGAAACCAGCATAAATCAGGCTGTGGAATTGCCAAGGGAAAAAAAAAAAGACTGAAACCTAGGCCGGGGTGCTGAGGCAGCGTCCTGCTAGGGGAACACGGGTAAACACCCGACTTAAAACAACAAATTGTAGCATTTTTAAAGGCATTTAGTCGCCTCTCCTGGCACCCAAAAGTAAAATGCTACCATGGTACTGACATGTATGTCTTCAAAAATGAAGGTAGACTGTCCCACATGGCATTACACGTATCATGATATATGACTGTGTGTGCAACCTTTTCCCTGCTTCCTTTACTTTGGCTGAAAGGGCAGAAAATTTGGCTGAAAACTGCCAAATGACTGAAAATTCCCCAGCCTGATAAATGATGGGCTCTCAGCTGGTACATGTATTTACAACCCAATGTTTTACCAGCACAGCTACGTATGTATTCACAGAATACCCGACTGTTGAGAGATTAATGTGAACAAATGTACCATGATAATATAAACGTGTTCAGATTTCTATGTCCCTTGTCCGGTACACAGATGGCGAGGACCTAGCACAGCCATTAAGCTGTCAATGAACTGACAGCTGAAATAAGCCATGATTTTTTTTGTCTTTGCTTTACTTTATTTCACACCGAAACAGCTGTTATCATTCTGAATGTTCACAATATTGATTTACGAGAAACACGTTGTTTAAAAGCCAAACCTGACGTTACTCTTTTCTACAAACTGTAC
The DNA here is from genome assembly GCA_018292915.2 of Batillaria attramentaria. NCBI lineage: Eukaryota > Metazoa > Mollusca > Gastropoda > Batillariidae > Batillaria > Batillaria attramentaria. The sequence goes on along the minus strand of JACVVK020000120.1, from coordinate 1,052,144 downwards.
GTAGCCAATGTCACACAAGGGAATACGTTTTCAGATGTATGCATTTGCGAGCGCACAAACCACCTCCCAGCCGGGATTTGAACTCACGACCGAACACTAATGGGCCAACGGCTTTACCAGCTTTGCTACCCCGGCTGCCCTTACAAGGCGGAAACGGGGAGCCGGAGTGGCCGAATGGTAGAGCGTTGGCCTTTCAATGCTCGGGTCATGAGTTCGAATCCCGGCTGGGGCCAAAAACCTGTGCAGGCCTTTTTCTCATTGCCTCGTCTTTGGTATCACCCTTATGTGGTGGAAAAGGACGTTAAACCGCTCCCCCCCAAGGCAAACATGACGTAAAAACCTCCCTCCATATCTTATAGCCGCGAAATAGTCTTTGTAGCTTGCGCGGCGTAAAGCACTAACTAACTAACTAACTAACTAACCCTCCAAATCTTAGATAGCCCGTCTGCTGGCTTGGTTGTCACTCTCCGCTGTAGCCTTCTGTTTATTCCTGTATTTTTCTAGTGTTTCTGGGCGGCATTACATACCTGTATGATGAACGTATCACATGTAAAAAATGTGTTGTTGTTGTTGTTTGTTGTTGATGGTTTCTTTTACTCCGGTTTATTTGCTGTTTGTTTGTTGTTGTTGTTTGTTTTGTTGGGTTTTTTTTCTTTTGGTTTTTGTCCGTTGCGCCGTCTTTTATACATGGCGAAAAGCCGGGAGGACCTACAAACTCTAACTAACCAACCAACCGAAATGGTGCAGCTCTCCTGCGCCCTTCAGACTGGTTCAGTTCGCGGCCAAACAACTGGGTAGAGTGCCTATGTAATAAACAGTATTGTTGTCCCTATTATTTGTCATGCAATACGGGGGTACATTTGGTTCTTACTATCTCACTACAGAGAGTTGCCTCGGGACAAACCTTGATAAATAACATCACAACCCCTTCAGTCTGTCCTGACACTACGGTGACACGCTGCGATTCATCACCGACATTGTAAACGTGGTCATGTAATATGAACTTCACAACGACCTGGCAAATCTAGAGGAAGACTTCAACGTTGACGGACAACCGTTTTCCAAACCTTAAGCGAAAAAGAGCACCGAGTTCAGACTGCTTGTTTAAGGTTGCATGATCAAGGGAGATCCAACTGCTGATAACGAAAACGGAACAACGCGGCTAGAGGGGGGAGGTGCTCAACCCACGCTAGGGGAGATAACTATCAATGACTGCCAGAGGTGACGTCCCCTTTTGGATAAAGGTGCATGAAAACGGCACAACCTACGCTGGAGTAATTATCTCTGATTTTTTTTTTTTTTTTTTTTTGAGGCAAGCACGCCGGAGGGACACAACATATCATAAGTTGGTTCGCGTGTGGGTTGCAAAAACCTGAAGGGAAATCTCATTCAAGAAAACCTGACATCAAGAGTTATGACTCTCAGTTGTGAAACTGTCTCCCAGTCCTTTTGTACATCGTGATACAACTCACTCCAAGACAAAAAACGGTGATGCTTTCTTCAAAACGCCGATTGTATTATTTATAAAAAAAAAATTCCGAAAATGTTTGTCTAAATGAACGGAATATAAAAGAAATGCTGAGAAGAAAGATACAGAGAAAGCATATAAGTTTTCATCTATATGCGTGTTGGGTTCAGTTCGCGGCGCTTTGAGCCGATTCATGAAATTGGGTAAAGCGCCTGTACAATACTCATTACTATGATTATTATCATGTGCACAAAACCAAGAAAGAAAGCAAAGAAAGCATTCAAACACACAGGGAATCGGAAACTAACAGTTGCCACTGTCGAAAACAACAAGAAGTCTAAAACTGAAACAGGCAGGCGGCACAGGGATCTAAAGGGGATGTCTTAGTTCAGTCGTTAACCATTTAACACCTTAAACCAGAGGCGCGGTCTTTTTCTCTCAGATTTGGAATGAGATTACTAAACTCAGCTACCTGCTAGGAATTCAAACAACGTTCAGCGTCAGGTGGGTTAAGCCCATTTACAGACAAAGGGCAAAAGATGACACTGGTGTCTTGAACCCGACAGATTTTCACGCTACCGTTGCTGTCATTATCTTCGACCTCCCACCCTCTCCGCTGTGGATAACATCAGACGGGGGGACACAGAGAATGCCTTCTACTGTTACAAGTGTCTGACACATGTCTTTGGCGGCAAAACAGGCGCGACGCTTCGCGAGGGCCAAACGCCACCTACGTGTAATATCATTTATTATACCCTGGGCATGTAATATCATTTTTAATATACTCCGGGCCACCGTCTGCCCTAAGCGTCCTCAGCCTCCACTTCCCATTAATCTTTGTATATCTATATCCACAGGTTGGCAAACAGTGCGATATGAAAGAGTTAATCTAGAGCAAAGAGCGTTCCTACACTCCTGCACTGTGAAGATGTGCGTTTCTGTGTGCGATAATGGTGTACAATATCAATGCATCTGCACGAAGATTATTCATCTGTATTTTCCTGGCAAGCAAAGACTTCTGTATTCTTCAATATTTGTTTTAACAATCTTTCCAAGCAAAGGTAAGTACTACATGGACACACGCAGAATTCTGTGCGAGACTCGCAAGCCTGATGTTTTCGGGCAGGGTGTTGACAAAATCATAATGTCAACAGAAAACTAGATGAAGCTTTCACAACTCTGTACGTTGCTTGGTTAATACTCACAGCAGGTCGTTAACATTCATAATAATATGACGTCATATGATGGTGATAAGCAGCAGCAGAAGAAGAAGAAGAAAAAAAAAACTAAAGAAGAACAAGTCAAATGTCACTTGGACTACACTTCCATCTTAATCTGCGCACACAGCGCATTGCTGAGCAGCACATGAGAGATACAACATCCATAACAATTTGCTGAAGACAAATCTCCAACTGAAGCCAGGCTTGTGACGCTGGCTGGAACCTCCACAAACAAAGCTATTTATCTGACAAATAGATCTTGGCCAAAAAGCCGGCAAAGGCACGCATCTTTTCATAATGATCCCTGCACGAAAGAATGTACTCCCAAATCAATGCTCCACAAGCTAAACGGCCCACAAATCTGAGCAAATGATCTCTTTGCCAAAGTCTTTCCGTTTGCCAGAGCCTTTTATGTTGTTTGCCGAAGATGCTCTGTCTTTTGTAATGATGCGTGACTAAGCGAAATGTTTCTTTCCCGTCACATGCTTTCTTTTGTGGAAATTTCGATTTTAAACTCTTGAAGGCAAGGGAGGCCACTTAGCTTTGCGTCAGAGTTGTTTGATCTTCAGTCATGACCTTTCCGTAATGCAGCGACTATTTCGATTTACTGTCTGTACAATTTTGTTAACGCTGCCCGTAGCATATCGACTGACATGTTTATAGCATAATACTGAAAAAAAGCCTAAATATACACTACGGTTGCGCGTTTTTTTCCTCTATCTCTTGGTAGACGAAACTGTGAAAATATTCAGAATTAACACCTTCTGCTGGCCCTCTCACTCTAAACCGGAACTACTTTTTACGTTTCTCGTTGTGCATTCTGCATAAAAGCAATACAATGCACGCATTTTCTCAAAAAAAGTACACGAAACAATACTACCAGTGCAAAAACAAAGGGCTGCGCTGGGTCAGGGACAAATACAAAAATCTGACGGATTCAAGGCTTTCTTCAAATTCTACATGTTACTAAAGAGTAAACTACGTTCACCAAAAGTCAAGGCTGCACCCGTCGTATATTAGTTCCTGGTCGTGTTTTCGGGCAACTTCGTTCAACCCTCAAGCCTAAATCCGTTTCTTCTCCATTTGTCATTTCGATTTTTCCGAGGGTGCTTCTGTTCTGCAAAACTCCTGTCAAAGATCATGACATTACGCTGTCAGGTGCACGGCGTTTTTCCCTGGATTATTGCACGTGCATTGTAGAACTACAAAGAATCAGAGTCTTGTTCAATATGGGCGGATGCTGTGGTGAGCGCTCTCATAATGAAAGACCACTGCTGAAGAGGAATTATCAAGCGGGCTTGACTACAGGTAAGACGAGTATACAGAATACAGTTTGTATCTGAATAGAGGAGACGCACTATTTAGTATGCGGCGGATATATATGGAAAATATGACCATTATCTGATGAAGTGCAGATGCACAGGCAAGTACTCATGTACCGTTCCACAAGCAACGAGCTTTTGTTCGCATTGTAAGGAAACGCCGAAGGCACGTGTGTGTGTGTGTGTGTGTGTGTGTGTGTGTGTGTGTGTGTGTGTGTGTGTGTGTGTGTGTGTGTGTGTGTGAATTTCTAGGACTACATAACTGTCTGTCACCCACTCACCCGCCCATTCCCACCAACACAGTAGGCATAGAAACAAAATACATTTGTCCATACACAAAAAACCCAAACCCAAACAAACCTAACAACACCCAACCAAAAAACAACCCAAGCCAATTAACATACTATTCTTCTGTTAAGTTTTGGAGTTTGCACTGGGGTCAGAAAATAAGACGCAATTACTCGACATTTTGAAAAGCGTCTCCCACACAAAGGTGGCGATGCTTGAGACTGAAGTGCAGGGCGGCACGGTGCGTATTACTAACTGCCATGGCTGCCACTTAAGGGCCACGTGGATTTTCTTTATTGTTTCCCTGAGGATCAAATGGCAAGATTTGCATTAAGAGCTTTTCGCTACCTGTGCTACGAGCATATGCATTTGCATTTGGGTAGTGAGCTATGGAAAAGGTAGGGGTGCCACACACACACACACACACACACACACACACACACACACACACACACACACACACACACACATTCAGACAGAGAGAAGCACACAGAGGTAGAGACAGGCAAGCAGGCAAGCAGGCAGACAGACAGACAGACTCTGACTGAGAAGCGATTTCGTGTATGGACAGGACATGAGTCGTGTGTGTGTTTGTGTGTGCGTGCGTGCGTGCGTGCCTCTGGAGTGTGTGTGTGTGTGTGCGTGTGCGTGTGTGTGTGTGTGTGTGTGCGTGTGCGTGTGTGTGTGTGTGTGCGTGAGAGAGAGAGAGAGAGAGAGAGAGAGAGAGAGAGAGAGAGAGAGAAGCTGAATAAAAAAAGTACGCTAAGAAAACATATTCTGGCGCCACATTATCTCACTTTTTTTTTCAATTGCACTTTATACTTTTTCTCTCAGCAATTTAAAGCACCACGTGCTCCATAATAACCGACCCTATCCTGGACAAAAAAAATATCAGCGTATATCTTACCTGCCAGGTGACAAAATTATAGATAAGCTACTGGCTATCAGCACATGGAAACACCAACGTTCCCGGATCACAGGTAATGTATGGGCGAAAAAGTGTGTCAGCTGGGTATTGTAGCGATAAGGAAATTCATTATTAAAATAACTTTTTAAAAAGACTCATGGACGAATAATTTGCACCGAACAGATCGATTGCAATAACCAGAATGTGTCGAGTAAAATACGATACTGTTTGATCATTTCTTTGCTTCAAAGATCACACGACGTAAATGGTTCAATTCTACCTTTGAATTACAATATTTCTGTGTGCACAAGACATCTGTGTTTTTAACACAACATTATAGCTATCCATAAAAAGGTAACAGAAGGCTGACGGGGATACGCTGTTGGTTTAATTTAAAGAACCACACTGCAGCATTTACAAATTTCAGATGAAAAGGTTTGTTTTGGAAGAGTCATCCTCGTCAATGCTTCTATATGCTCGAAATAATCTATTGTCAGGTTAGCAGAGCTCCTAATGCAATGCGCCGACTTTTGCTGGCCGTGCGAGCGAGGATAACTTCAACGGCCCAAAGCCCTCCTAGCCTGGTGTCAATTAAGACTGTGGAAGGCGCTGTGCGTTTTGGTTTCAGTGCGCATTTACCCGGTATGATGCTGGACACCGAAAAAAAACAAAACAAAACAAAACAATCTAGCTCTGAGTGACTTGTGGTCCGACAAATGTGTGTGAAGACTTTGGTCGACGCTGTGCGTTTCGGCTTATGTGCACTCAGTGCAGGCCTGTGTGAGGCCGTTACTGCGCAGTTTTCTAAAATGTATGATGCTAGACACCATCATACAGCTGACAGTGGTCCTAGAAATGTCCGTCAGGAGTTCGGCAGACGTTGTGCGTTTCGGCTTCTGTACCCTCCGTGCACTTCTGATAACTCTGCAGGTTTCTTAGTAGTATGATGCCAGATACCACCGGACAGCTCAAGGTGCTTTCTGGTGCTAGAAATGTGTGTCAAGACCTTGGCAGGCACTGTGCGTTTCGGCTTGTGTTTGCTCAATGCGAGTCTGTGTGAAACTGTTATTGTACGTGTGTCTCAGTAGTGCGATGATAGACATCACCAGCACCGCTCCGGACGAGTTGTGGACCTAGATATGTCGCACAGTATACCTTTAAAGGGCCATATACTTAAGGCCGATTTACCCACGGGTCGCTAATTAGCAAACGGGATCCAATCGTAGCAAAGTGGCGGTTAGACTGACTGGTCTAGGCGGCGTTTGGCTTCGCCTCTCCCGCGGAACCGGGTCTGAGAGAAAGGCGGCTTTTTCGAATCACAGCTAGGTCAAGCTCTATTTTTGTTCTTCTGAAATACGTGCTTATGGACTTGTTTGAGTTGAAAGATTGGTTGGCTTTTGTTAGTCACTGCACAAAACATCATTCCACCAAGTATGAAACACGTAGTATGTGATATTTGTGCATAAAAAAAACAACTGTGGATGGAAGCATACAGCACACAGCGCACACAAAACAGGCACACAGTGCAGGCAATAACTGAACAGGCCACAACTCTTTTGAGATAGGCACGAACGTGACCCTTTAAAGAACAAAACAAAGGGCTTATGGTAAAGTGCAAAAGCTGGCGAGACACCACCTGCTAAGCTGATGTCATAAAATGTTTACAGCGGAGACATTAAATCATCAGCGACAACCGAGGCCGGGGGTGGGGGGGCACTCGGGCAAATGGTTGCCTCTAGCGGTTTGGATTGATGCTTGTTCATGGATTCTTACATGTGCCTAAGCAAATTTATACGACTGAGAACTGCAGTTGATAAAAATCAAGGGGTCTGCATCAATATGCAATCAGATACATACACAGACACGTGTATATTTGGCGCTGATGCAATACATAACTTTTTTTCCTGCGCGGAGATCTTTATTTTCATGATAAAACATGATTCAGAGCAGAAAAAAAACAAACAGGCATTACCTTATCAAAGATATATCCAGGTACACCCATCTTATACTCAGGGCGTCACACACACACACACACACACACACACACACACACACACACACACACACACACACACACACACACACCGCACACACACACACACACACCGCGCACGCACGCGCACACGGACGCACGCACAGAGAGAGAGAGAGAGAGAGAGAGAGAGAGAGAGAGAGAGAGAGAGGTAGAGAGAGAGAGAGAGAGAGAGAGGTAGAGAGAGAGAGAGGTTCAAATTCAAACAAAGAGCGTCCTATGTAACGGCACGAAAGTAGGACATACCCGCCTGAGAACCGAAATAACCCTTCTCAGGTCGTATAGTTTTCCTGCAAAGAACAACTAAAGAAGAGCATTAACTACCTGTGAATGAGGCGATCTAAATGTGACAGAACATATGATTGACCTGTTTCACAGCCACGTGTGACTATGTCATTACGTCTATAATAGTAATATTTGCGGCCCATCTTTCACAAAATCTTCAACTTCAGGTATCAGAATGAACAGCGCGTCGGAAAAAGATCAGAAAAAAAATTGTTCAAAATACACTTAGAAGAAAACAGACAATGCAAAATCATGGTTTAAATTCTATTAAACTGCTTAATTTCATCTTTGTAGCCAGCTTATGTTTCGGGAGTTTCGTACATGAGTACGCCTGTGCTAGTACGCTCGGACGACTTTATCTTGGTGATAAGTTCACCTCCTAATGCGATACAATGTTGTTTACAACAATTTGCGCGAGCGGTCGAACTTTCAAATTCTACGACTACTGTTACACTTGTGACTGGAGCGCTCAGTGTGGTCGAGTACGCTTCTGTTGGCTCAGTGCCAGCACTACAGACACTGTCACTGTCCAGGTGTCCCAGTGGTGTGGTGAAAGATACCAAGAAAACAGCTCAGAACGATCTGTGAGCATACAAAAGGTAAGATTAGCCCTATTAAATTTGCCTTGTCTCTTGTCTACGGGTGTTTTGAATCTTTTGGTATTCTAGGTCAGACTCGAGATTGCAAGGTCGATGGTTCGAACCCCAACGGAGCCAAAATTTTCACAGGCTTTTCCTAGTATACCTGACTATGAAATCACCCTCTCGTGGAAAAAAACCGTTAAAACTATAAAAAAGCCCCCCCCCCCCCCCAATAAAAAAAAATCCTTCAAGGCCACAATCGGCGATCCCCCAACTGAATTTTAGACTGGAGCTTTCGCAGTTTCCTCCCAAAACGGTCAGAACCCTGTCATTTGATTCTCACTTCGGTAGCCAGCATCAAAAGCAAACGACCCTATCTACCTACTAAACATTCCTGCTGGGGCACCATTCTACTCCTTCCTTTATTGATTCATTCGACGACAAATTCCTGCTGGGTACTATTCTATTCGTTCCTTCATTGGTTCACTCGTTCGTTCTTCAGCTAATGTCATTTTCAGAACCCCCTCGGTCAGCAGTACATGTGCCGCACCTTCCCCGCTTTCCCTTCAAGTCTCCGTGCCAAACAATATCTCCAGCCTAGCGTACACGGTCACAGCGTCAGCGCTAAAAATTGCCAGTCGTCCTCAGTCCAGTCTAGCTGAGGTGGTGTGTAAACGGGGGGCAGCCTTGGCTAACGGGGAACGCGTAGATCAATGCTCAAAAGCGTGTTTTACATGTGGGGTTTACCCTAGTACATGTTACACAGGTGAGGGAATGGAAGTCAACTGGGGGTGTTATTTACCTGTGATACAGCAAGCCCATCGTTTTACATGTCTATGTTCATAAATGGTTCTCTCTATTTCCAGTTTTTGTAGGGTTCAGCATCGACCGTAGCCGGCACTTGGACACCTGCATTTGGATACCTGCACAGTTACAGCATCACACAGTGATACAGTACTTTACGTAATACTGTACGTGCTTAAGTTACAGGTACGCTTTATCCATTGGATCACGGGCGTTACACGAGGAATCCTACCTAACAGATGAGGAAATGGACATTTTAACTAAGTGTGTTAATTAAGTACTTGTGAGACAGTATGTGTTTTTTACTTTTACATTTGGGTTTTACCAGGGCCTGTTACACGAGAAATTGTACCCAACAGGTGAAAGAATGAAAGTAAGACTGAGAGTGTTAACCCATTTAACTCCTTAAAGCCCGTGCAAAAATTGCAATTTTACTTGAAATCTTCAGACCACAAGGAGCCACTTCAAGCCACTATGGTGCAATCTGCAGTGGTCTCGGGCGTAGCGGGGAAGGCCCACGCCTTGCGTAATACTAGAGTGGCTTGAAGTGGCTCCAGTCCTACTGGTGAGCAGTGGCTTGTTCTTTTTAACCAGTCTTATCAAATAGCGGGCTCGAGCTCTTAAGAGTTAATCCAAATTGCACTGTGGTGTTTAAATGCTGACTCTTGACCAGCACAAAAAACCCCGGATTCCACAATGACGCCGTGCATAAATGGGTTAATTAGTCTGCTTAAATGACGCCGTGCATAAATGGGTTAATTAGTCTGCTTTGGTACTGTTCGCCACCTTGTGCCATTTGCACCTGCTGTAAACGCACTACGACCGTCCAAACAACATAGCGATTGCACAATTACCACAAGGTAACCCGAACCCTAAACCGAACTATACTATACTGAGCATTAATTAGGCCTACCTGTGGGACAACAGGTGTTTTACGGGTGCATTTGAACCCAGTGAATGTTAGTGGTCCAGGAGAAATCGAACCTTACAGTACAGGTGAAGGATGGGAAGTTAAACTGAGTGTATTCTAATTACCTGTGAGACAGTAGGTGTTTTTACAGGTGCGTTTTACCTGGTGCATGCCACGCTCAAAATCGTACCTTTCAGTACAGGTGAAGAAATGTAATTTAAACTAAGAGTGTTCTAATTACATCAGTGTACCTGTAAGACAGTAGGTGTTTTACAGGTGTGTTTTACGCAGTACATGTTCTTGTTACACGAGAAATCGCACCTTACAGTACAGATGAGGGGACAGAAGTTTAACTGAGAGTGTTCTAATTACCTGTGAGACAGTAAATGCTTTACAGGTACGTTTAAACCCAGTGCATGTTATACGAGAAACGGTACCTCACAGTACAGGTGAGAGAATGAAGTAAACTGAGAGTGTTAATTACCTGTGAAACAGACGGGAAGCAAGAACCAGGGTACTCCAACTACCGTGACAATGGAAAATCATCCAACCGGAACACTTCTCTGCTCCTCCTTACTGTCCTGAGATTTCAAACTTGCTCTAAACGTGCGTTGGTGGTTGAGGCGAACCGGTACCTCAGTATCATGGAGTTGAAAGTAAACAATATCTAGGTGCAGTACACGCTTGTAGAGTCCACGGTCCGAAGTATACTCCAAGCTGTCCGAATGACATTAAAATTCACTGTCAGTGACAGTGACAGTGTGTAAAACTTCTGTCACGCGCCGTTCTATGTTGCCTCATCAATCCAAGAGATAAAATTTGTGCTCAAAATGCGTTACACGGACCCTCGATGTCATCCAGCTGAGCGAAACTGAGCAAATTTGCCGATGTAAGCACCTAACTTTGTCGACGTCAAATAACCACCATAAAGCAACGACTGTGTTATCATCACATGTCACAGTTTCAGGTGTTTCAGGCACGGCCCAAAATCACCAACACACCCGTTGCCGCGACACATACACCAGCACGTGTGTAGTAAACTTTCCAAATCGAAACACACTCCACGTGAAAAGCTTCGAGTCGCACACACACACTGAGAACCGCACACACGGCACCTGGATAAAGAACGAAGTCTGACTCGCCCGCTCCTCACCTAACCGGCAGCTTGCCGCTTCTGAGCGCTACTGGCCGCTTGCTTGGCGTGAAAACTGAAGGGAGACCAGCAGACGACACAAGCGTGGCTGCAGACGACAATTTGCGACAAGCGCGGGGCGGCGTCTGTTCTGTGCGCGCGACCTGTTATGGCCTCGGAGCGAGAGGTCACGTGGGCGCGAACAAGGGGAACGTGCAAAGAGATGTTCAGTTTCACAGTGACCTGTGTCATGTCATTTTTTTTTTTGAGAGAGAGGGTGGGTGTTTGGGGGTTTAACGTCCTTTTCCACCACATAGGGTGATATCAAAGACGAGGCAACGATGAAAAAGCCAGCACAAATATTTGGCCCCAGCCGGGATCGAACTCACGACCCGAGCATTAGAAGTCCAATGCTCTATCATTCGACCACCCCGGCTCCCCTTTTTGAGAGAGAGAGAATCAAGAAAACTTTATTTTTCAACGGCGAGAGAGAGAGAGAGAGAGAGAGAGAGAGAGAGAGAGAGAGAGAGAGAGAGAGGCAGTAAAAAAAAAAAGAATGACCAATACAATGAACCTTTACTATGATTTTACGATGAAATTCATTGGCGAAGTAGTCCAGTTTTTTTTTTTCTTCTTTCATTCTTGCAGTTGCTAAAGAAAAACAAATAAACTGAATAAAAAAACAAAACACCAAAACACTCGCAGTCTGTCTGTTTGTCTGTCTCACCGTGGCACACACACACACACACACACACACACACACACACACACACACACACACACACACACACACACACACACACACACACAGAGAGAGAGAGAGAGAGAGAGAGAGAGAGAGAGAGAGATTATAAAGGTAGTTAACATAAAGCAGTCAATCCTCGCGAAGACAAAGTCATTCATTCATTCATTCATTTAGTCAGTCAGTCAGTCAGTCAGTCAGTCAGTCAGTCAGGCAGTCAGTCAGTATTAATTAGCTTTTTCACTCTCTCTCACTTTCCATATTGCTAAATCAGTCATGCCTTTTTGCATCTATCTTATCCATGTGCACACACACAAAAAATATCCCGAGTAAATCTGGCCAGTTCAACACCTCTACATTGTCATGTGGAAGCGAAAAGAATTTAAGCAATGAAAGAAACTGCTCTCCAGACTGCCACACACACACACACACACACACACACACACACACACACACACACACACACACACACACACACACACACACACACACACACACACACACACAATGTAACTACGACAGACGAGACGCTATGCCAGACACCGCCAAACACACTTTACTACGTGTGTATGCACACAAGTCACGTGTTCGTATATACACCAACCAAACATATCCCTTTCTCTCGATGTTGACAATAGGCGGAGTCGCCGGACCCTGTCAAAAACGCAGGAGCAATGCGATATGCCGGGGTTTTATAAGGTGGGCAGAAGCATATTAATTCCTAATGGTCTCGTTTACATCAGGCTGTCTGACGCCAGTGTGGGCGGAAGTGCTGCCCGCCCCCCTTCCTGTGTTATGTATTGTATGTGCCCCCTTTTGTTGGTCTTGTGTGCTCACAAGATGATCTGTGTGTGAGACAGCAATGGCGGACTGACCTCGAGAGTAGCTCGAAATGTCTACAGTATAAACACTACAAAGATGATATTGTAGTAGAACCTTTTACAAAACTCCCGCCAGAGCAGTACGCAGTAACCTTTCTTAAATTCCGTTGCAGTAACCATAAGCTCCCTACTAAACAAGGCAGAGAACAAAGTATACCCAGAGAACAGCGACTGTGCAGAAAATGTGACATGAGTGGGGGTGGGTGGGTGGGTGTTTGGGGGTTTAACGTCCTTTTCCGCCACATACGGGTGATATCAAAGACGGGGCAACGATGAAAAGGCCAGCATAAATATTTGGCCCCAGCTGGGATACGAACTCACGACCCGATCATTAGAAGTCCAACGCTCTACCATTCGGCCACCCCGGCTCCCTTGTGACAAGCGTGCAATAGGCGATGAATTTCATTTAATTCTAGAATGTCCGGCGTTTCAAGAGGAGCGCAACAAGCACTTACCACTTCGTTTCCTTAGAATCAAATCGACGTACAATCTGTGTATAGATTATGTGTATGTTGTACATAATATCTTCTGTCGTATCGTTCTGTGTATAATTATGTGGTCTTGGTTGGTTTGATTTTTTGTTGTTGTATCCTCCATACCCCGAAAGGGAAAAAGGAAAGTAAAATCTTGTGTGTGTGTGCGCGCGCGCGCGCGCGCGCGTGTGTGTGTGTGTGTGTGTGTGTGTGTGTGTGTGTGTGTGTGTGTGTGTGTGTGTGTGTGTGTGTGTGTGGAGGGGGGATGGGGTGAGGTAGTTGCTTTGTGGAGATGACTCAGATGAGCAAGGATTGGTAAAGTGGGCACAAAACACAGTTCGAAAACGAGGCTTATCCCCCTACCCCCCCTGTTTTGATTTGTTTTGTACATCAATATTTTATCCCTGGTAAACTTTTGGCTGCTGCGTAGGAGTCCCATGTAATCAATCAATCAATCAATCAATCAATCAATCAATCAATCAATCAATCAATCAATCAATCAATCAATCAAATTTTTAACCATCCAACCAGCCAGCAAGGAACCAGACTAACTAACTAACTAACCAACTAACTAACCGAACAGAAACAAGGCTTGCATGTACGTATGTATCAATGTTGAAAACCTGTTTTAGTGATTTTTTTGTTGGTTTTTTTTTTTGCGATGGAGGGGCGGGAGGGTGTGTGTGGAGGGGAGGGGGGGGGGGGCGGCGGTGGTGGTGGTGGTGGGGGGGGGGGGGGGTCATTGACACCCTACACACCCTAGGAACCCCCTAGGGATCCGCCTGTGCTGGCCATCCACAGACGGAGCACCACAATTATAGTTTCGCTACTTGGATCATTGCGTGTGCCCTCATTACGCCGTAGAGGTCTTCAGTCTGACAGCGATTCATTGTCCGCTGACAATGTTTTTTTGTTTTTGTTTTGTTTTTTTCTCTTTAACCCCATTATGCCTGCTTATAACCATTGCAAGGATAATTACAGGGCTTTATTTCGTCCGTGAAATGCTGTGTATTGTACAACAGGGGTTCCACTGCCGCCAACTGGCACGACTTAGACACCTATACACTAGTAGTTTTACTCTATCATTTGGGGGGTCGTAGTGTGGGAGTGAGGGTGTCGATTTCTTTTTTATGTCTGTCTTTCATTATGACAGGGGCTACCTACCGTATTTTTTCAAGTAATATTGGTTTAGGTGATAGCTTTACCTTAAAACAATGAAAAAGGTATGTTGCAATGCTTGAAAATCTCACGCCCCTCCCATCCTTCCCCTCCCCCCCCCCCCAACTCACCCACTCATCCCCTCTCCCCGCCGTCAAAAACACCCCCCCCCCCCTTCCTCCTCCAATCCCCCCCCCCCAACAACAACAACAACAACAACAACACACACACACACACACACACACACACACACACACACACACACACACACACACACACATTTTGTAGGCATCTAAAGCTCACGGCGCACGTAAGACGTTTTTGTTCGAACAAACATGGAAAACAACTAAAAAAAACAACCAAAAACGCTCCGGAAAAAAAATTAGGGGAAAGGCATGTTGTAGGCCGCATGTCTCACGAGAAACACGGAAAACCACCATGTTCGCTATTTGTTTGGACTAAAAACACTCCAGCATGTCGTCAGCCTGACCACCCGTATTGCGAAACCATTGGGTTGTACCGAACTCACTCAGTTCACAAAATTCTTGTGGGCTAATGACCTTCTAGGCAGTTCCGAAATATGCTGGTGGTTTTCAAATATTCTGTCACTAGAGTCAGGATAAATCGGAATGGTTCCGAAAAATCCTGCCACCAGGGTCAGGATAAATCGCCATGGTTCCAATTCGTCCCGGTTCCGAAATATCCTGTGACACCGGGGTTAAACTCCCTAACGTAACCCCAACTTTTACATGCGGACCCTGATTACGTCTACCGTAAACTGGGAAAAAAGACGTAAGTGCCGTGAACTTGACAAGCACTCAGGCCGTCCTACCAAAGGACGGTACATACATGACTGTATCGTCTGTCAGCAAGTGATTGGCGACGGTCCTACCGGACAGGTTATGGGGAGGGAACAGGCGAGCAGTCCAACTGAACACGATTCAGTACAGTCAGACTGGGGAGCCTCTGATTTGATGTATCCTTGACTGTGATGGACCTGTTTCACTGACTGCCAATCTGCATACTGGTATTTCGCTTTTTTGAAGGAACTCTTCCGGCCTACCTCTCAAATTCCCTTACAGTCCAGCAAATCACGCACTCTTCGTTCTTCTTCTGAAAAAAAAAAAAAAAATTGAAAATTCCTCGTCGAAACCTCAAAACAGTTGGCGAGCGCGCGTTTAGCTTTGCTGCCCCGTCACTCTGGAACGCACTACCTGTCTGCCTGAGAGACCAGTCGGACATAGATGGTTTCAAGTCTGACTTGAAAACGCATCTGTTCCGGCTGGCTTTCGACTAGGCCCACTTGCCTCCTCCTGATCCAGCTGCTCTCTCTGTGTGTGTGTGTGTGTGTGTGTGTGTGTGTGTGTGTGTGTGTGTGTGTGTGTGTGTGTTTGCATATTTGTTGGTACGAGTGCGGGAGTATGCCCATTGAGTCACTTTGTGAGAATTTTGCGCTATGTAAGTACAGTTCATTATTATTATTATTATCATTATTATTACACAAACAGATCCAGTTTTACAGTCAAAAGTTCCTTGGTGCAATGAAACTGTCTCTAACTCTCTCTCAGAAGGAGACCAAGAAAGTCTTCTTCGCTTTATCACTCGAAATAATATTGAACTGGATTGGTTTGGAATCAACCTGACATGTGACAGATCGTCTCCCAATACGCGGTCGAACAAAACAGAAAGATTTCTTACGACGTACCAACACCAAAGCCAAACCGCTCGGGGGACAGAGAGAGTCCTCGATCGCTCAAGCGGACGAAAACGAAGTCCTCTAAGTCATTCACTTGTCTTCACTTTCTGGCTGAGTGTTTGTTTACCTACTAAGTGGCTAAGAAAAATGTTTAACCGCTCCCTCAAAGACGTCGGCGTGCAGAACCGGAGGGCACTACTAGCGCCCTCTGGGTGTCGGAACCTCAAACCAAACGTCCGGTAATTACGGGTGACAGTCAAGATGGTTGGGAGTTTTTCGGTCTCCTCCAACGAGAGAGAGAGAGAGAGAGAGAGAGAGAGAGACAGAGAGAGGGTGGGTGTTTAGGGGTTTAACGTCCTTTTCCACCACATACGGGTGATATCAAAGACGGGGCAACGATGAAAAAGCCACCACAATTTTTTTTATTTTTTATTTTTATTTATTTATTTATTTATTTTTGCTGCCCCAACTCTTTGCCAGTTCCACGGTGTTTCTCCCAGGTAATGGGTGGAATCCACAGAGGGCTCGGAAGCCAGCACAAATGTTTGGCCCCAGCTGGGATACGAACTCACGACCCGAGCATTAGAAGTCTAACGCTCTACCATTTGGCTGTCCCGGCTCTCAGAGAGAGAGAGAGAGAGAGAGAGAGAGAGACTAACCCCAGTTTTAAACTTAAAGACGTGTGAGTGCGCAAGGCTTTACTGACATGAAAACAGTCATGCATCGTCAAAACTTTTGCATCAAAGTTACGTAACTCACAAGCCATCTTGACTGACGTCCCCTGGGGTAACTAAGACTGCGCTTGTACCAATTCCAACCACAGAAAAAGAAAAACCGTGCAATTTTCGGCTCTTATGTGAGAGAAAAGTCCTCTCCATAATGGCTGAATTGAAATCATCGTGAGTCGAAATATTTCGCCGCCATCTTGACCGACACCCGATGTAACTAAGTCCACACTTGGACCAAGCACAGAACAACTGTACTCCGATTTCTCGGCTCCAAAGTGACGAAAAACACTTGTCCGTATTGCTTCGAGGTGACGGAAGCTTCCTCCCTATAGCTGCTTCGAGTTGTGTTCGCGCTCGTGTGAAGTACGTCAGTCAACAACGATTTTCCACACCTCATCCGCCGTTGTCAGGGGTTGATGCTGTTGGAAGAAATAGCCCGAAGGAACTTTGTTGAGGTTGTCTTACCTCCAGGTGCTTAATCCTTAGTTTGTGTCAGCAGAGATGTAGTAGTTCAAGAACGAACAAGGACTCTGTCGGATCTTGTTAGCGTAGTGTTAATCACATTAGCTCTAAGGTAGAAGAGGGCTTCGGCTGCAGGTAAAAGCTGTGTGTTGACAGGTGTTGAACACACACTATGGGCGTGATGAGGGGGGTGTCTTTGTCTGCTGATTAAATGAACACCTCTGCGGCAAGCGGCTAGCGACTGCCTTGGGGCTGGTTTCACTTGAGTGATCTTTACCTACCTGTTGCGTTGTTTCTAGCAAACTCTCTCCACAGCTGAAGATGACTTAGCTGTTATAGATCTGCAAGAGCACTGGTGTTCTGAGGGTACTGAAAAGTCCTGGTAAAACTTTCAGTTTGAACAGTTAAACACAGTGAAAAGAAAAGAAATGTAAATTAAAAAAAGTGAAGAGAAAGATAAATCCTCAGCAAACTGTCTCCAAAGCTGAACCTGACTTAGACCCGGTACCCATATTATAAGCTGTTGAATTTAGATCTAGCTAAGCTACCGTACATCGTCAGAGAGCTTAGCTAAGCTGTCAATTTGGTCCCCCCCAAAAAAAAAAATACACACACACACACACACACACACACACACACACACACACATATATATAGGGGGGGGGGAGTGAGGAGGGGGAGGGCGGTTGTGTGTGTGTGTGCTAGCTTGTGTCTTGTGTATAGGTGCGAGTTT
Source organism: Batillaria attramentaria (assembly GCA_018292915.2). Taxonomy (NCBI): domain Eukaryota; kingdom Metazoa; phylum Mollusca; class Gastropoda; family Batillariidae; genus Batillaria; species Batillaria attramentaria. Next base: position 1,034,322 of record JACVVK020000120.1, on the reverse strand, counting down.
TTTGAGAACTCTTGAATGGACTATATTTATGAATCAGAATGTACCTCATGTATGTAATGTTGTCCTGTATGTTTTTATAAACCAATATCAGTTAAAAAAGAGTCAAATTTCTTACATTAGCCCGACGTTTCTTTGTGCATAATATTGGCACAAAGAAAAAGGCGTTGACACAACAGAGATCGTTCGGTTACCCAGGATACGGAGTCCACGAACACGCATGGGTAGCCCTGACTAAACCCGACTTAGCTGCTGAGTATCTGCGGGAAGTATTTGCTGTCCTGAGAGTACCAAGAGTCTTGAAGAAACTTGAAGTTCAATTTGAACGATGTAAGTGGGTGAATAAAAGTGACTGGAAAGAGGAACTTGAAAGGTGGAAGTGGCTCTTGCCCTACACCACGGCCTTATTGAACTCACATCGTGTACAAGTTGAAGCCGTGCTGAGCACTATAGCAACACTGAGCAGCGCGAATACCTCAGTTGGTAAATCCTACAATGCTGCAACTGAGTGGTTGCGTGTTCGACCCTTAGCTTGGGGATGTTGGAAACGGGTGGGGAATGGGGAAGATGGGTGGCTTGGGAGTTTAGGGGGAGGGGGCGGGAAGTGGGGAGGGGGGAGGGGGAGTGTTCAGGCGACGGTGATGATAAACATGTACGTTGGCTGTGAACAAGCGAGACAGCCCTACAACGTAGAATAGTATGTTACTTTGCATTGACTCGTTCCTTTCAGGTCTCATTTGCCGTTTGTGTGATGGTATGATGCACGAGCACTGAGGGATGGTATTGACCGAGAACACACGCGCACACACACACACACACACACACACACACACACACACACGTGTCACGCACGCACGCACGCACAGACCCATCCACCCACGCACCCACCCACCCACACACACACATCCCTAGTACAAACCCGTAATATCTCACTACTGTTCCTAAGTACACGAACACAGAAGTACAACGCGAAAATCGGGTGGGAATCTAAAAGCAAGTCTAGCGAAGCGAAAAGTTAAGCTGAAGGAAAGTGAAGGTGAATGAGTGAGAGCACAGCCAAAGCCTTCTACCGTGAAGTGTTTGAACTACAGATTTTGAGCCTGGGGGTGATTCACAGATGTAAATCTCTAATCAAAACATCTTCAGCTGCAGCTGTGACGTGTTCTCTAACGTCACCTACACTCTCGCCTACTCCACTACTTGCTCAACAGGTATGTCCCAACTCCCGAGAGACTGGGAGTGGGGCAGGAAGGGTGGGAGGGGAGGGAAGTGATGGTGGTGGGGAAGGGCAAGGGGGGGGGGGGGCAACCTCTGCCTGTGTTAACTGGACCTGTCTGTGTAACTTGTCAATGGTTTGTTCATATTTCATTCATGTTGATTCCTGCCGGCAATTCGGTGCTGGTGGTAATTTGTGGTCCTCGGTCGGAATTAATTGACTCCTCAAGTAACCACATCATGCGAAAAGACGAAGAAGAAGAAGAAGAAGATCCTTCACAGTCAAGGATACATCAAATGTGGCCAACTTGGCGGTCTGACTGGGTTGATTAGTGTTCAGGTGGACTGTTCAGTTAGGGCAGTTAGGGGGGGGGGGGTTGGCATCTTTGTGTACATATTCCTATGATGTTAACGTTGTTCCGTGGTACAGCTGAATGTATAGACTCTTGTTCTTTATACATTATGATCTTGTCTTCTGATTGTTTTGTTTCCATGCAACTACCACTTGTACTTTTGCTGATATCTTCCATACCCCGAAAGGGGCTACGGGAATAAAAAAAATTAATATCTTGTATCTCTTGAAACAGGTGTTTTTATCCACCACACAGTTATACCTTCAACACATTTTTGTTTTGGTCAAGTCTGGGTGATTACTTGGATATGCAACTCTAGTTCAGGGCTCGCATGTAAAATTCAGGGTTAGGGAGTTTAGCCCCGGGTTAGAGTCTAACCTCGAACTAAACTAGCTCTAGGGTTAAATTTTCTGTTGTTTTTGAAGCGGATCCATTCCACCATGCTGCCTAAGCCGTTATAGAAGGATTTTTGTCTTTCTTTCTTCGCTTCATTTTTTTTAAATTTAATTTTGTTTGGGGTTTCGTTTGTCCTAGTCTGGGTTAGGCCCGTAGCCGTGGGTTAAATTAACCTCGAATTCTACATACGGGCCCTGAAGTCTGTATCGTTGCATGGATCATATATTTTCTATGGGTACTACTACTACTATTCCGTTTTTACGGATCGTTTAAGCTCTGATCTTATGTCGACAGGTACTCGAGTACACTTAAGATAAATCACCACACGAGTACACGTGCACTATCAAGACACCCACACTTTAACCGTCACTTAGGAATGTACTTTTTGTGAAACCTACATTTTTTTTTAATCCCACACAATCTCCGTAATTTTGGTATAGTCTAACCCAGACAGATCCTCAACACGCGCTTGGATAATTTTATGAGCCAATGGCAGCGCTCCATTGTTCTCGTTTCATGCAGACAGTTTTTCACTCATGCGCAAGCGACTGCGCACAAAGGTAGCCTCCGACTCCCGAGAGGGGAAGGGAATGAAGACCATGAACAGACATGAAAGGGAGCAAATAACTGTCTCGATTTAACACACCAAGGGCAAATAATTCAGAGCGATAGAAGTAGCAGGGGAGTTAATCTCCGACGTATTGAAATGATTTTTTTTCCACTCTGGTTCTTTCGAAGAACATATTCAGACGAAGACCGTATATAGTGTGAGAAGGCTGTCATAGACACGAACTTTCTCCTTTTCTTTTCACTACAGACTTCGTGGCACCCCTCACTTTCTTCACAAATTTGACTACGCTTGGCTAAATCTTAGGGTTCATGAAACCGAGAGTATAGGCTGTGTACTATGGGATACTTCACCAAGACAAGTTTTCTTGGTTTTAAACAGGTTTATTGCAATACAAGTCGTACGAGTGAACCATTAATGAGCATACACAAGCACCGCTTATGATAATGCTCAGGGGTGGAACAAGCACATATTGACAGTATTACAGTGGCAGAATAAACTGGTCAGTAATTATGATAAATTAACAATACAAGAGAGAGAGAGAGAGAGAGAGAGAGAGAGAGAGAGAGAGAGAGAGAGAGAGAGAGAGGTTCTATGTGTACTCACACCTCACACCCCCCAAAAAAACAAACAAACAAAAAACAACAACAACAACAACAACAAACAAACAAACGAACAAACAAAAGAAACATAAAAAAAATCAAGTTTTTCATCAAGGCAGGCCGTGGGAGTCTCCATAGTCCTACTTGTCAATAGTCCTACGTGCTGTTAGTCCCACTGTCGATAGTCCGACGTGTCATAGTCCGATGATTTCACGCATTCTGTTACGATAGTCGGATTTTTGTAGTCCATGCTTACTCAAAGTCTCATTAGTCCTACGTGTCAATAGTCCTACACTTTCGAGGTTTCCTTCTAATTTTACACGGTCGCGACGATAGTTCTACTGGAAAAAAATTAAATAATCATAGGACTACCGATAGGTAGTACTAATAATACGTACGACTGACAAGACTTTGAGTATGTATAGGATTATCGACAAGTAGGACTGTCGACCGTAGAGCTATCGAGAATTCGGACTATCGACACTTAGGACTACTGGCGTAGGACTGTCCACACGTAGAACTGTTGACACGCAGGACTATCGACACGTAGAACTGTTGACACGCAGGACTATGGACACGTAGAACTGTTGACACGCAGGACTATCGACACGTAGAACTGTTGACACGCAGGACTATCGACACGTAGAACTGTTGACACGCAGGACTATCGACACCACTTTCAGGGCTACAACTTTACGACTGTAAGGCAGGTCTTTTCTAATTCTTAGGCATGTCCTCCCGGCTCGGTTTAATCTCTTTCTTGTCATGTCCGCGTTGGAAGCAGCGCCATAAACAACTGAGCGCCGACACCAGTGACAGACGACAAAAACGTTCTCACTCAAATACAATCAATACAGGGAGGGTAGACTCGAAAAAGGGGCGGCATAAAATCAAAATGGAAACTGTGGAATAAAGTGTCTGTGTTCACTGTTCTGAAAAGTGCTGACGATGTATACGTGAAAGACTTATTTCGTGCCCCTCCCCCAAACAAACAAACAAACAAACAAACAAACAAACAAACAAACAAACAAACAAACAAACAAACAAACCCCCCAAAAGCCCCACCAAAAAACAAAGAAACAAACAAACCAAAAACCACCCCCCCCCTACAAAAAGACAAAAACAAACAAACAAACATAGAAAAACAAAACAAAACAACAAAAAACCCTCCTTTAAAAATCCCAAAGAAGAAGAACAACAACAATTCAATTCAATTCAATTCAATTCAATTCAATTCAATTCAGTTCAATAATTCTTTATTGTCCTCAAGAGGAGGCAATTCGGTTGCGGCGTAAAAACAGACAACAACCACATACACAATATAACATGTCCCAATAGTTAAATATGTAATATCACAACAATAGCACGCACACACACACACCGCCCACACCCACACAACACAACAACAAATGATGAGGTACATATGTTTTGAATGTCTGTGTTCTTTCAGTTAAATAATTATATATCAGTATGTGAGTTAGCGTAGAAGCTAACCGCTAGCAGTCATAATTCAACAATTCGCAGAAAATGTATGTGTATGTTATGATTGGCTGAAATTTTGTATACATTTTTTCCCCACGTCATTGGTGGAATTTGCTGAGGGCTCGGAACTGGAGTCATTTTTATTATGCATGGTGATGACAATGAGGATGATGGTTTGATGATGCTGTTGAGGTCCATGTGGTTTGAGACTGCGTGACACGGCCGCATCCCACGCTTCTTGTCATAAATATCCCGGCGTTAACCTGACCTGTAGCTACGGCACCCACAGTGCCGGCCGTGTAATCATCCACATCATGAGATGTGTCATAATGAGGAAAGCACCCCTCCAAAGTCGCACCCGTGAGGTGGGTGAGTTTCGGCTGTGTGGAAACAGCCTCCCCATTGGGCCCATAACACACCCGTTCTGGGTAGAAGCCGACCTAGATAGGAAAAATCCCACTGGCCTCGGCTGGGACTCGAACCCGAGTATTCCGGTCCATGGTCCGAAGTGCTAACCTCTACACTACGGGGGCCGATACATAAACTACTAAGCTCACAAAGAGAAAAGAAAAGTAAAAAAATCGAAACAAAACAGGTGCGCATAAAAAAAACCCAAACGACAACAGCCCCCCTACCCCCCCCCCCCCCCCCCCCCCCCCCAAAAAAAAAAAAAAAAAAAAAAGAGGAAGAAGAAGAAGAAAAAGAAACAAAGAAAGAAAAAAACAAAACACAAAAAACAACAGCAAAAACAAAACAAAACAACCCCCTCCCCAAATAAACAACAACAACAACAACAACAAAACACAACACAAAAGCAACCCCCCCCCCAAAAAAAAAACAAAAAAAAACCAACAAAAAAACAACCAAACAACAACAAAACCCCAACAAACCAGTCAACCAAACATTCAAACAGACAAACAAGAAAGGAAATCTAATTACGAATTACTTTGTCACAAAAGATCGTAAAATACAATACTGGTAAATACTATTCGTCCAAGAAAGACTGAAGCAGCTCAAGCCTACACGGTATGAATAATGAAAGTATACCCACCCTCAGGAACCAACCATCCGTGAAGTTTTACTTAACCATTGGAGCGTGGAGCAGGGAGGCACAGGGCGTCACTAAATAATGACTTCACTTCTGTAAGGACTGTTTGGAAATTGAAGTCATTACCGATGTGGCAGTTTTGCCCCAGGCTTGACTGCAGCATAATACGTTTTCAATTTTACGGGTCGTATGAGGGGAAATAGGATGTTGGTTGTGGGATGACAGTTGTGCCACTTTTCGTGCAAAAAGGTCTGATGGGTTGAGAGAGAGAGAGAGAGAGAGAGAGAGAGAGAGAGAGAGAGAGGGTTTCAACGTCCTGTTCCACCACTTAGACTTATTCTTAATTTTTTTTTAAAACTATGACACTCCAGTCGTGAACAGTTACATGCCTAGACATATATTCAAATCTGTATTTTCCCAGAATGCACAAACTGTTTTCATGCCTTCATGCTGTGAATAAAATCCAAGTAGCGACAGTTCAGGCTAACAGCTGCTTCCAAAATTAGCCGACCCTGCTCCAGAGGTTTTCAAGTTTTTCTTTGCCTCTGAAAAGCCTCTCATTTTGCCACTCCCCAAACCCTCCCCCCTACACACACACACACACACACACACACACACACACACACACACACACACACACACACACACACACACACACACACACACACACACACACACGCACGCACGCACGCACACACCACACACACACACACACACACACACACACACACACACACACACACACACACACACACACACACACACATATTCACACACACGCACGCGGGCACACCAGCTTCTCAGCAAAACCACGTTGTCAAACTCAAATTATCGACCAATCACCCACATTATAGTAACTGAACCTAACGACACCGCGAAAAAATGGCCGACCCCCTGCTGTCACGTTTAATTTTCACGTCAGGACAAATTCTCCCTGTCACGACAGACCACATAATCGGAAATAGAATAGCTACGCCCTATCCTCGGTGGTTAAACAACACGGCGGTGTCTCTGTGATGTAGTGTATTCTGAGCAAAAGCAATTTGAATAAAGTATTTTCATTCAATTCTATTCAGTTTAAAAAAAGAGATACAGATACATCGTATTTCTCTTCTTTGTGCTTCCCTTTCGTCCTTTATATGGTGCACAACCACAACGAGAAAGTCCATGAGTGTCATACCAGCACCAAAGCCACCGAGGATGATTGTAGTAATTTGTGGCATACAAGGAAATGAGGAGGCAGACAGAATGACATTAGGCGCAGAAAACCAACAAGAAGAAAATGCAGTCAGTGTCACAGAAATGAAGACCATCATAGAGTCTCCGTTCAGACCCCCTGAAGCCCATGACAGCTACCATCAGCTGACAAGACCAGACCAGGTGATCACCTTCCGCCTCAGAACCGGACACAACAGACTGAGACACCATCTGCACAGAAAGATGCGCCTTGTGCCGTCCCCGATGTGCTTCTGTGGAGAGGCATTGCAGAACACATGACACATCCTACAAGACTGCAAGAACTTCCAGACACTGAGGGAAGCGACGTGGCCACAACCAGTCTCCCTGCAAGAGAAGCTGTACGGGCCTGTGGAAGAACTCCAGGGCAGGATCTGCTTGGCCACTGGCTCCTGTCCCGCTCTCTCCTACAGCTCTTCGTTTCGGGTCTTCTCTGGCCATCGGATATTGAAGATGCGCCTCAGACAAGTGTTGGGAAATGTCTGGATCTTCTGCTGCATCGTCTTTGTTGTCCTCCATGTTTCGCATCCGTAGAGCAGATCTGACTTCGCGTTGGAGTTGAAGATGCGAAGTTCGGTTTTTGTGCTGATACATAGAGGTTTTGAGTGAGAGCAATCATCTTCGACACTTTTGAAACCCAGTAGCATCGGAAACACTCACCTCCATTTCGGCTAACCCCCGTATTTTCGGCGGGAGAAAATCAGACCGCTTCAAAAGGACAAATCTTGACGGCGTATCGGCAAAAGGCGTGTGCACAGCGTTAATCATAATATTTTCCCAAGCCGCGGTTTGCACGCAGGCGCAAAAGACAACTTCCGTCTGACCACACTCCGCTGCGATGTTATGTTTGGAGATCTGGCCAGCCGTGCGTGTCCCCAATCGTGACAGGAACAGATGGTGTGGAAAAACGATAGGCGCGTTGATTAAAGAAGAGGTAGAAGAAGAAGGAGGAGAAGAAAAAGAGTGAACGAGAGAGAAACGTGGCCAGAGGGTGGGTGGGTGGGTGTTGGGGGTTTAACGTCCTTTTCCACCACATAGGGTGATATCAAAGACGGGGCAACGATGAAAAAGCCAGCACAAATATTTGGCCCCAGCCGGGATTGAACTCACGACCCGAGCATTAGAAGTCCAACGCTCTACCATTCGACCACCCCGGCTCCCCTAAAACGTGGCCAGAGGTAAAACTGTCGCATCCCTTCTACTGATAGAAAGAGGCACTGTTTGCGAGACTCACAAAAACTGCTTCTATGATGACAACATGTGGAAATGTTGCACACACACACACACACACACCGTCACAAACACTGTCACAAACACCGACGCCACACACACACACACACACACACAGAGACACACACACACACACACACACACACACACACACACACACACACACACACACACACAGACACACACATAGACACACCGTGTCACACACACACACACACACACACACACACACACACACACACACACACACAGAGAGAGAGAGAGAGAGAGAGAGAGAGAGAGAGAGAGACTCAAGACTCAAGACTCATATTCTTTATTTTTTTAGGCCATTGACCCATGAACAATTGGGTTCGGGAGCTGTTCCCAGCAGAGCAGCACATGGAACTACAAACAGAGAAAACAATTATGGAATATACTGATCAACTAATTACATAGGCTCTGCCATATACACCTGTAAAGAAAACCGCGTCTGTTCTGTGTGTGTGTGTGTGTGAGAGAGAGAGAGAGAGAGAGAGAGAGAGAGAGAGAGAGAGAGAGCTATTTCGTTAGGTTCACTGAGTGTGTGTGCTACGAAGCAGAAAATCATGTATGTTGCTCACAATTTCAAAAGGACCTGTAGCCTTTGAACACAGAAAGGAAAGGAAGGGTATCAATATCCTCAGTCCCTAAACTACATATCGTCAGTTTCACGTCTCCGTGTGTTGCACGTGGCCAGTCATTAAAAAATCATCGACCGCCTCGGGCAGACTACCAGCTTGGTGTGTGATTGGTTGATACATATAATTATATGAATCCGCGTTTGTGACCTATCCTGATTTTTAATGGCTGATGGTTATCATCAGAGTCACGCTTCTCTTCTTTGTTCAAACGTTTATTCTTTCTGTTCGTAATTTCCTGGGATTGGTACCTGTATGGTTGTGCGTCATTGGAAAATAAAGAAAGTTTGATGATGCTGAAGATTTCACACTTATGTTCAAGGATTGGGAAAGACCAATGCGCAGTAGGTATACATATTTCATGATGTGTACCACATATGTGTGCAGTTCATGAGTGTAGGAGGTGGGGGCGTGTGTGTGTGGGAGAGAGGGGGGAGGGGAGGGGAGAGGGGGTGGCGAGGATAGTCGACCTATTAGGGTGTTAGACTTTCAATGTCGTGAGTCGTAGGTTCGAATCCCAAATGGAAGCTGAAAGTTTATGCTAGATTTCCCTCGTTGCCCCGTTTTTGACAGCAGCCTTAGGAGGTAAAAATAGTAGATCAGTGCAATCTGCACATTCTAGCCAGGGTGCACTGAGGTCGGAGAGAGACGAATACTGCCCCATACAAAAACCCAAAACCTCAACAAAACCAATAAACTCAACCAACCAACCAACCAACCAACCAACCAACCAACCAACCAACCAACCAACCAACCAAACAAACAAACAAACAAGGAGAAATAAAATCCAAAGAAAGAAAGAAAGAACAACAACAACAAAACAGCAACAAAAAACAGCAATCAAAAACAAAAGCTCCCTCCCCCCCCCCCTCAAAATACAACAACAAAACAAACAAAAACAAACCAACAAATCGAACAAAACAAACAAACAAAACAAAACAAAAATCCCAACAACAACAGAAGCAAACAACAACAACAACAACAACAACAACAACAACAACAGCAAAATAAAAACTAAAACAAACCAACCCAAACTATGACAGCATTTTAACCATACTTTGCCAGGAATTATCAAATCAGCAGAGTAGGTAAAACACGACGACTATACTCTCAGATGTAGAAACCCCGTTGTTTATACCACAATAATCCCCTCTCATACCGGCGTGAAAGCTGTGTATATGGGTTTGCACTTCAAGACGTTATCGTGATAAATTGATAAGAATCCCTCGGTTTGAGTCTACCCCGGTATGTATCTATGTCTGGATATACCACAATATCAACACTCGGAGATTACAGCAGATTTCTCGATAGCCCATACCTGTCGTGCTTGGCTGTGTTGAGAGATAGCTGACTTGACAGCTTCACTTAACTGTTAACACCCTGTCTACCCTTCGGGTAACGTGTTTCCTGAGGGGAAGATTGAGTAAACTGTGGGGTCTTAGGTAAGGTTAAGCTCCCCAGACACCCGTATCCTTTAACTGGATCGAAAAATTACGAAATAATGCGCTCGTTGACGTGGCTCGATGACGTCGAAGAGATGAGAGTTTATACTCATACATGTGTAATATTAATGGTATCAGATGTAGCCGATCTGGTCACGTAGCAGTAAGGAATCCGAGAACGAACGAACGAAAGAAACGAACTTCAGTTTCCAATGGATAAGAGTTTGTAATAACTGGTCATTTTCACTGCCCTTTCTTTTGGTTTATAAAAAAATATTTCCGTAGCTTGGTAAATGCGTGAGATTTGTATGTTGGAAACTTGCTTTTGAAAACCAGCCATGTGGAGAAAATGGCTGGTGTGACGTGGGAATCATGCAAATATGGCGTTGTTGTATTACGTGCTGCTTGTTAACATATTGATAAGCTACATTCAGCCTTGAAACCTTCACAGAAGTTGCCGTATTAACTGATTAAGGACCCGAAAACGAAAACGTCCCGAAGTCGCTAAAATAAATTTGACCTACCACCATTTTTTTAAAAATCCATTTTCTCAACAGTGGTTTTGTCCCCCTGTAGTGGGCTTCCATCACAAAATTAATGGTCTTACTCGGTTGCTAACGACGCACACAGCGTCAAATTTCACCGTATCCTAAAACTAACAGAATTCTTTCCAATTTCACAATGGTCTTGTAATTGCAGTTGACACAGGCTAAGCTCAACAGGCACTATCTTAATGCACATTTTCCTGAAGTTCGGACTTAATCCTGCACTCAGTACTAACAATGGTTTCGACAGTAGTAGCGAAAGCACTAGCACATTAGGGCGAAGTCGGTAGACAATGTTAACTGCAAACAAATCAGTGTCAAGTCTTGTGGTGTCTCTGTGTCAACGAGGATTTACTGGGCATCGCTTTCTTTCTTTGCTTCTCATTGGACCGTGTTACAGTTACCTGCGTTGTTATTGGCTCGCGTGACACTGATATCTTACGATATACCCACAGGCGAAACGCACACGGGGACCAGCTAAATTATCTTCCGTTTCGTGCCTTCCGGCGTTTGGAAAAGGGAGATCACCCGGAGATAATTGTAACGGGAGACAAATCTTGGTTTACAGGCGAACCCACTGCCTACACGTACGCGAGAGAGAGAGAGAGAGAGAGAGGGGGGGGGGGGGGGGGGAGGAGGGAGAGAGGGAGGGGGTCTTGTCATTGGCTTGGTTGACACTTTTAGCCTCGGGATGATAAAGCGGTCAAAGGAGATACTGGCTGATAGCTGACTACATTAGCGGGTCTGAAATATTTGAAGAATTTTACGGAGGGAAGTCTTTCGTCACTGATGTCTTATTATCATATGCAAACGTACAATTCAGTTTATCTGATTTTTCCACGTCAGTGTGTGAGTAACATTCCTACGTGCGCGCTTCGGAGAAATATCACGGTGAAGAGGAACATCAAAGTAACTATCAAAGTTAAAAATTCACCCCTCCAGCACGTTTTTAGTTTTGTTACATGTTACTTCCTTGACAGAGTCCAGCGCAGCCCAGCGGAGGTTTTATTTGTTTGTCGTTGCTGTGAGTAAGCATACAATCTCTCTCTCTCTCTCTGAGCGGCTGATTGAAAATTAATCATTGTTTGGTTAAATCACTCCCGTTGGAAAATAAAGTTCGTTCGTTCGTTCTCTCTCTCTCTCTCTCGTTTCTGTAGTTTTAATTTATCATAATTACTGATCAGTTTAGCTTGCCTTTGCAATACTGTCAAAATGTATTTGCCCCCCCCCCCCCCCCCCCCGAGCATTATTACAAGCGGTGCTTGTTTATGCTCACAAACAGTTTACTTGCAGACTTGTACTGCAATAAACCTGTTTAAAACCAAAGTGAAATTTCTACGCAGGGGATCTACATTTTATCTTTTAACATTTACTAAACAGTGTTTCAGTGTTTTTCAACTGTTTTGCAGTACCCATTCACAGACTTTGGAGTTTGTTTTCCGCATTGATGAACAGGGTTGATCAAACAAATTCCTTCTAACTGTGAAATCGACGGGGGGAAAAATGAGAAGGTGAACAGTTAAGAAGCGGCACAGCCTGGCACGCGACCTAGCGCGTGGTCCGGTACGTGTCGCCTCCCGGTTACGTGCCCTTGACAATGAACCCGCCAGAGGGAGCCACGCAGCACCGGCCATCTTCGGCCCATTCAGACCTGCCCCCATCACCGGCTGAAGGAACACAAAACAAACACAGACAACACGAAGACACGCTAAAAGACAAACGTGTCACTGCTTTGGCTGTCTTTCTCCATCACAACAGGCGGAAGACAAGCAGGATTCGCACGTACAGATGTCAAAAGTCATAGCGAAGCCAGCCCCCAGTCCCTGAACGTGTGCAGTGTTGTTGTTAGGGAAGAATGATTGTGACGTCGAGTACATCACGTCAGTGTCCGAATGACGTGAGGGTGACGTGTGAGACGTGACTGTGGTGGTCTCAGAAGGAATTACGTAGCGTTTGCGAAGTAAAAAGAGACAAATAGTACGTGGACGTCATTGGCGCTCATCATTGTTTCCCAGAAGTTAACGATTTACGTATTACTATATTTTGATAATTAAAGTAAGTACTGTGCAATCTTGAGAAGCGTAATGGGGAGCCGGGGTGGCCGAATGGTGGAGCGTTGGACTTCTAATGCTCGGGTCGTGAGTTCGTATCCCGGCTGGGGCCAAATATTTGTGCTGGCTTTTTCTTCGTTGCCCCGTCTTTGATATCACCCGTATGTGGTGGAACAGGGCGTTAAACCCCCAAACACCCACCCACCCTCCCTTGAGAAGTGTAGGCGAAATAAGGGGCAACAAACAGGGCGTGAACGTCGGTCATACCAGTGTTCTGGTTGTATTTCTAACCCTTGTACGGTAATCCCAACAAAACAAACAACAACAACAACAACAACAAAACAAAAAAAAACCCCAAAACAAAACAAAACAAACAAACAAACAAACAAAACCAACAAAAACAACAAAACAACAACAACAACAACAACAACAACAAACCAAAACAACAAAACTCTTTACCAGCTCTCGTGGCATACCTCCCAGGTCATTGGTGGAATCCACAGAGGGCTCGGAAGGTGGGGCAATTTTTATTATGCATGATGATGAGGATGAAGGTCTGATGATGCTATGGAGGTCCATGTGGTTTGAGACTGCATGGCACGGCCGCAATTCACGCTTCCTGTTATAAACATCCCGACGTTAAAGAGGCCCAGGAAGTAGGTGCCGGCCGTGTAACCATCCACATCACAAGATGTGTCATACCAAGGGAAGCACCCTCAGAATCGCACCCGTAAAGTGAGTGAATCTCGGCTGTGTGGCAACAGCCTCCCCACTGGGCCCATAGCACACCCGCTCTGGGTAGGAATCCGACCTAGGCAGGAAAAATCCCGCTTGCCTCGGCTGGGATTCGAACCCGGGTCTCCCGATCTGTTGTTTCCATGCAGCACTTCTGCACTACATGAGCTGACATTGGACCGAAACAGCTCGGCCTGAATAGGAAAAAAGTGTGATACGCGTGGCGCGTATCGCCTTACTACCGCGCTCAATAGCAACAATTTCCGCCTCACTACACGGACATTGACACCACCTAGCCAAACACAGAGACACTAATGGACACATCAGCTGACGTATAGTGACGATGTCCTGTGGAAAATCCTGATACTATCTAAACTGTTATCGCGTTTCCGACTCGTCGAAAATACAGGCTACAGAACACAGATACGAATTTCGAGCAAAACGCTGTATATTCCTCTTAAACAAACAATAAAAAAAACCCAAACCCCAAAACAAAAACAACAACCAAATACAACAACAACAAGAACAACAACAACAACAACAAAATAAACAGTCAAACACATGGGATACTCGTTCGCGGTACAAAATGTGTTAAACCGATCTACCTCAGGATGAAGGACGCTGCGGAGTCTTCGGTCAGTCGCCGGGCTGGCCGGCGTCACCTGGGCACTTGCCCCAATGACAACTTGTGTACGTTTGCGGTCTACTTGCGCAAACAATCTTCTCACCGTGCGGATTTGTAGTACATCAACTGACAGGAAACAGCGTAAGCTTCTTACTTTGGCACTGAGATAAGATGGGTGTCGTATAGATAACTATTGGCTACAGACGTTTTAGTTGCCTAGGAACGTGAATCTCTACAGCCAATGTGAGTGACGAGTAGGAGATTTGACTTTGAGATAATTACAAATTGAAAACAATGGCGTTCGCTAGCAGACACGAACTTATGGATTCACAGTGTTGGGTATACCCGAGGCCGCGCTAGATAAAACTCCTCTGAACGAAGGGATAGACCAGGTTAGGTGTTGGGAAGCTTTGCTGTTTGTTTTAGTAATCCTAGAAGCAAAAGCATTTGGAGGAGTAAATACACAACCAACAAAACAAATGATTCACTTTTCGGACAGTTGGACAATATTAAGGAGACTATTGCCAGCTGGGACAGCCCACGCAGTGTCAAATGTGTTTGAAACAGACTATAGCTACTGCTGAGGGCGGTGGGCGGGTGGGGGTGGATGGGTGTTTTTGGGGGTTTAACGTCCTTTTCCACCACGTAAGGGTGATATCAAAGACGGGACAACGAGAAAAAGGCCAGCACAAATATTTGGCCCCAGCCGGGACTCGAACTCACGACCCGAGCACTGAAAGTCCAACTCTTTACCATTCGGCTATCCGGCTCTCCAGCTACTGTTGAAAGTGCGAGTTCATTGAAAAGCCAGTAAGACGTACAAAAGCAATGTTTGTCATTATCTAGCACGGTTTTTGACTGTATGTCGGTTGGGTGGCATTTTGGCTGAGTGGAACCGAAGGTGTGACAACTAAAAGTTCCTAACGTGGCACGGCTGCCTTGCACAGGTCGACATAAAATCGTCACTGGAAGATCTTCAAGAATCTTCCGAGGACGTTATCGTAGGTTTTCAGGGGACGTCACTCTGAAAGGTCGAAACAAACATGGCTCCAGGCTAACACTTTCAAACCGAACCGGGAGATTGTGGAAGGTCATGGTACTGCGGCATCAGTCGCGTCTTGGATTTACTTTGAATGGAAAAAGAATGCCGCCCGAGGAATTCTGGTCAGTGCTGTTAACCTTCTGATGCGCATTGTTGTACTATAAAGGAGTTGCCACGGATCGAACATCAATAATAATAGTAATTATTATTATAATAACTGTACTGTATAGGCGCTTTTGCCCTATTTCTTGTAATGGCTCACTGGTAAAGCGCCGCGAGCAGAACTCAACACGCACGCTCACTTGAATCACACGCATTCTCTCCAACAGTGGACATGAACACATTGCAGTCACGTGGTGCGAGGGGTCAGCTCAGTATTCAGATTTTGTGGACTGAGCATTTCCAAAGCAGAGGGGAGGGCAGGGGGGGGGGGGGGGGGGGGAGCCGGAGTACTCGGAGAGAACCCCCCGACGATCGGTCTGAGCGAACGGTGCCACCGCTCCAAGTGGGACTCGAACCTGACCTCTCGCACTGGTGGCAAGGTCTCTTAACCACTAGACCACCGACCGCCCCGGTAAATGAACAATGTACCGTGTCCACAAACGTACGTTTTAGCCTATCGTTGTAGACACGAACTAATAAACGTCTAGCCACACGTGCCCAACAAGCGGGAGAAACTTATAAACGTCCAGCCACACGTGCCCAACAAGCGGGAGAAACTTATAAACGTCCAGCCACACGTGCCCAACAAGCGGGAGAGACTTCCGTATCCGGATTGGACGCATCAGTCAGACCCGGACACAATCAAGACCAGCAACTCTTAGAGTAGAGGTTGTAAAAACGTTGCAGGTTTAATTAAGTTCTATTCTGATTAGTTTGGTAATTAAGTATTATTGACACAGTTCTTTTATGTATAATTAATGGTTCCTAATTTTATACAGTACTGATGCATTGTGTCCTTGAAGTGACTTTTGTACGTACTTTTTTTTTACCTTTGACTTATTTTATGCCCCCCTGGCCCCGAAGAGAAATTTGTCTCTCAGGACACAATAACGTTATTTGAACTTGAACTTAAACTGTTTTAATTCGCCGATTTACACAGTCTTGGATCTAACGTGAACGACCCAGATGCAATTTGTTAGCAGTCTCTGAGATTAAACAAGACAGTAGAGACAGACTGTGTGACGTTCCACCGGCCCGTGCAAGGCACTAATGTCTCCCATTCATCTGATAAGATTACGTTTAATGCACTGTTTCCGACACCGAGCACGCAGCAAATTGATCTGGAGCCATAAGTCACTCACTATCTGGCCATCTTGTCTGACCTTGTCAAGGCAACCTGCGCTACCCGATCTCAGTTCCCTGAAGTGTGTGTAAAGTGCATGCGCCTGCACATGCGCAGTAGTCGTATGCTAAAACCACGGCTGATCATGGAGCGCTTAGTGTAAAACTGGAACGTACGAGTGTTATCATTATGGGCAAGCAGAACGAACCGAGTTAGATTCAAATACCGTAGGTCCATTGTAGGAAGTCATTGGTATGTCACACAGAAATGATGATACGGTAGTTTGTTAGTTGTCTGACTGAGGTTTAACGTAGTTTTCGCCACGCCAATACAGAGAAACGAGGGGGGGGGGGGGGGGGGGGGGGAAAGAAAAAAAAAAAAGAAGAAAAAAGAAGCCATCCGGGATTCAAACTCTCAACTCGAGATTTGACAGTCCAACGCTTTACCAGTTCAGCGATTACCCCGCTCCACCATCTGATGATACGACAGATGGTGCTCAGATGGGGTAGCCGGGATAGCCGAATTGTAGAGCGTTGGACTTTCAATGCTCGGGTCCGGTCGTGAGTTCGAATCCCTGCTAAGGACAAATATTTGCACTGGCCTTCTTTCTCGTTGCCCCGTCTTTGATATCACGCATTATGTGGTGGAAAAGGACGTTAAACTCCCAAACAGCCACCCTACCACCTTGATGCTCAGCTTCTATTTCTGATAAAGATAATCTCATTATTCTGTTTCATCTCGAACTGCCTTTTCTGTTAAGTCACTCTGAACGATGAATCGCGACGTCAGAAAAGTAATGTATTTTTGTTTGTTTGTACAATAAAGGGCTGTACAGGAACCTTGATATGGCAGCAAGTTTATATGATATCACCACATGTCTATATATTACCACATGTCTATATGATATGATATTACCCCATGTCTATATGATATCACCATATGTCTATATGATATCACTACATGTCTATATGAACTGGAATTGGATTTTTTTTGGAGTTTAACATGTCTGTATGATATCACCACATGTCTGTATGATACTATTACCACATGTCTGTGTTCTCGGCGCTGCATACCTTCCTGCGCTCAATGTTCCCGGAGTGAAGCAGACCAGAGCAGATCATCCTGTTCCGATTGAGGACTGGACACACCAGATTAAACGCTCATATGTACAGCAAATCCAGAATCGGCGAGTCTGAGAAGTGCCAATGCAATGCAGACATCATGAATGCTGAACACCTGCTACAATACTGCCGACTCCATGATGCTCAGCCGGTCCCAGACAAGAAACATGACCAGACCCAGTACCGCTGTGGGTCAAGCTCTATGGTAAACTGGACGACCATCTGAGGACGGCTGCATTCGTGCGGGAGACTGGCATCTCCATCTAGTGAACGACGATGAAGAAGAATGTTCCCGGCACTGACACAACATTCAGGCACTGACACATTCTCGGGTTGAGCAGAATCCCCTTGACATATTCTGTGTATATAGATATTTAATATATAGATATATATAGTGCTGGTTGGACGCTGCATCCCTCGTGGGTATCGCCGCATGCTCACCTGATGAGGGTCCCATTGACCCGAAACCATGGTCGTGAGCGGCTAAAATCACCAATTCATATGGCCTAGGTCGCATCGACCATTTTCCCCCCGGTGGGAGGTGAATGGGGGCCCTATGAATGGTGAGATACCCTTAGTTCTGTTAGACGTTTCAGCGGTAGGATGGTAGACCCCCCCCCCCCAACCCCCCGTGGCTTGTAGCCAATATAGGGCAAGGCGGACTTGTCCAATGGCATACAAAGCACACATCTCCTAGATCTAGAGAGCGCTCTCAGCTTTACTTACTTCCCCTATATAGATATATAGATATGGATATAGATATTTTCTTAAATACGGGTGATCCGATCAGTAACTGTTCACACTAAAGTCTCGAGATGAAACCCGCAATGTGTAAACTTCAGTCATAGAACTTGCACTGCCAACAGCACAGCACTGTGCACATAACCACTAGCTCTTTTAACCGATTTCCATCGGCCATACTGATTATGTTTTAGAACCGTGACCTTGACTCACAGGTTCACGGTGTGCAATCTGTTCACGCTCACTGAACCGTGATCATCGTTGCGGCGAGCTTCAAAAGGGGCGGCGTCTTTGAAGTTTGTTACAGAGGTAACGGCGCAGAAATAATGGCCACGGTTGTGCGTGAGAGCCGGAGTGGAAGTGTTTCACGTGAAACCGGCACTTTTGCAGAAGCCAGTTCCACAGTGGCGATACTACGTCACAACATGGCGGAAAATATCGTTGAGGTGGGAGCAAAAATACCGATAGTTGTCCCAAAGTGGACAAATTACTCCACGAAAGGGACACGGTTGTGACTTTGAATGAATGAGCGTTCGTTTCGAAGAAACTTATGAGTGCTATGAACCAAACGGCGTGTGCATATCGCCTACAGTCGCCACAAACTCGACCGGAAACGGCCGTTGCTCAGTGCAGAATTTGAAAATGACGACACAAATCCATGCTAAACGCCTCAGCTAGCCAACAGCGAACCTAAACTTCTATTGCAGACGAGAACCTGTGTCCGTTACTTACTAATCAAGCCGCACTGGCATGCCTGTGAAGGCTTGTTTTGTCTGGGGCTTCCTTTCTTTCCCTGCCCTCGGCACACTATGAGGTGCTGACTGGCTGTGTGGACAGTTAGTGTGGGAGGTGGCGATTTTGTGAGCACAGCGTGTGCACTGAACGATCCACAAAACAAGTCCATATCGGAGAAAGGACATTTTTTACACATCAGTAAGCTGTCCAGATTCGGTATTAAAGTTTTGAATTGGGTTATATACAACTATTTGCTATAAAGTAAACACTTACCAACCACCCGAATTCTCGATCCTCACTAGGCTGATATTATCTCTGCTTCCAGCATGACAAAATGACTGCATGCCCTGAAAACGCATGCACAGTTTAATTTGGGAGCAGATTAATTTTTATTTAGAACTAAATTACTCCCCTCCACACACAAAACTTCCATTAGTATGACAAGTGCTCTACGGAGTTAAACTTTTAGTCAGTTCTCTGTTTCTCATTGGAATGAAGTCTTTCTAAGACACGTGGGCGCCGAAATGTTCACAAAGTAGTGTTGTAGACCTCACCCCACCCCCCCACCCCCCCCCCCACCCCCCCCCCAAAAAAAAAAAAAAAAAGCAAGCCAAAAATCCGCAGTGACTGATGAAAATGTCACACATGATTTACGAACACATACTGAAAGTAACCAGCTAATGCCCTTTCTGAACACAAAACTTTATTTTTCAAAGCCTTCTGTTTTTGAAACTATGTGCAATGCAATCATAACAGTACAAAAAACTTCATCATGATGAATTGAAAGTAACAACCACAAGCGTTTATCTTACCAAAAAGGGAACTAAATCATTTTTTGGCTCACTTGTGTAACAAAGTGAGTCTATGTAATAACCCTCCGTTGTCTGTCTGTGTGGTGTGTGTGTGTGTCCGCAGTAAACCTTAACATTGGCCTTTTCTCTGAATCTACAAATAGCAGAGACACCAAAACTGGCATGCTGATAGAAAGCCATAAGACCTTTCAAAATATACCATAATGAATGACGTTGACCCACGGAAAGCTGTCTATTTGGAAATTTTTCTTTGGCATCTTCTCATAATCTAGAAAAAGCCAGAGACATCAAACTTTGCATGATTATAGACATTGACAATACCTTTACTGACATACTTGTATTCAGTGACTTTGAGTCAAGGTCAAGGCCATGCAAGCTGTTTTGCGGAAAACCTTTCAAAACCTTAACATTGGCATTTTCTCAGAAACAATGAATAGCAGAGGCACCAAACTCATAAGACCATATCACAAAAGCTGTCAATTTGGAAATTTTACATTGGCATTTTCTCAGAATCTAGAAAAGCAAGAGACATCAAACTGCATGATGCCAGCACCTTTACTGACACACCTATATTCAGTAACTTTGAGTCAAGCTCAAGGCCATACAAGCAGTTTTGCGGAAAACCTTCCAAAACCTTAACATTGGCATTCTCTCAGAAACAATAAACAGCAGAAGACCAAACCTGGCTTGCTGATAAACAGCAGTAAGACCTTTCAAAAAAATACCATTTTAATGACCTTGAGTGAAGTTCAAGGTCATCAAAGCTGTCTCATGGGAAATTTAAATTTAAAATTGACATTTTCTCAGAATGTAGGGGTACCAGAGGCATCAAACTTTGCATGATGATAGACATTGACAAAACCTGTACTGGCTTACTTGTATTCAATTTCCTTGGGTCAAGGTCAAGGCCATTCAACATATTTTGAGACTTTAACGTTAACATTTTGTTGGAAACAACAAACAGCAGAGGCACCAAACAAGGCACAATGATAGACAGCAACGAGACCTATGCAGACATACCTATTTGAATGACCTTGACTCAAGGTCAAGGTCATTACAGCTGTCTGTTGTGAAATTTTACATTACCATTGTGTGGGAGCCGGGATAGCCGAATGGTAGAGCGTTGGACTTTCAATGCCTCAGGTCGTGAGTTCGAATCCTGGCTGGGGCCAAATATTGTGCTGGCTTTTTTCTCGTTGCCCCGTCTTTGATATCACCCTTACCTGGTGGAAAAGGACGTTAAACTCCTAAACACTCACCCCACCCCATTACCATTTGTACAGAAACTACAAAAACTAGAGCTATGAAACTTGGCGTAGTCACTGATAAGCTCTTCCCTTACAGATCTCATTTGAATGACCTTGACCCAAGGTCAAGGTCATAGAAGCTGTCCTGGGAAAACTGCTTTATTGCCATTTGCCGTTTTCTTAGGAACTATGAACACAAGAGACACCTTACTTCAGGATAGTGATAAGAGCTTTACAAACATACTCTCTTGAATGACCTTGACCCATCTTACAAGTGAGACAAGGAGGCTTTGCTCCTCTAGTTTTGGTGCTGTTATGATCGCATTGCACATAGTTTGAAAAGCAGAAAGCTTTTTTGCAAGTAGAGAGGCAAAACTCTCTGTGGCTCACTTGTGTCGTGGGTCAAGTTCATTCAAAAGATTATGTTTGTGTCCTATCACTGTATATCATCATGCCAAGTGGTGTCTCTGATGTTCTTAGTACAGTTTTCCCCCCAAACAGTTTGTATGGCCTTGACCTTGGGTCAAAGTCATTGAAATGAGATCTGTTGGTAAGGATCTCATCAATGTCTATATTATGCCAAGTTTGACACCTCTAGTATTAATTTTGTAGTTCCTGCGAAACTGCTAATGTTAAAATTCACAACAGATAACTTTACTGACGTTGACCTTGAATCAAGGTCATTCAAAAAGGCATGTCTGCATAGGTCTCTTGGTTTATCATCATGCCTCAAATGCCATTTGGTGCCTCTTCTGTTCGTTGTTTCAGAGAAAGTGCCACTGTTGAAGTTTCCCCAAAACATTTTGTATAGCCTTGACCTCGACTGAAAGTCACTGAATGTATGTCAGCAAAGGTGTTACCAGTGCCTGTCTGTCATGCAGAATTTGATGCCTCTGAGAAAGTGCAGATGTAAACTTAACAATAATAATAATAATGAATAGTACTTGTTTAGCACTTAATCTCGCCTGAAAACAACTCATAGCGCTACACACACACACACACACACACACACACACACACACACACACACACACACACACACACACACACTACCCAGCCCGATGCAGATTGCAGTCAAAGGCATTGAAACAATGGCAGACTAGTCATAAGTCAGACTGCTTTAATTACCTTGACTTGAGACATAGGGTGATATCAAAGACGGGGCAACGATGAAAAAGCCAGCACAAATATTTGGCCCCAGCCGGGATCGAACTCACGACCCGAGCATTACAAGTCCAACGCTCTACCATTCGACCACCCCGGCTCCCCGACCTTTAGTCAAGCTCATTCAGAAAGGTAGGTCTTATTGCTGTCTACCATAATGCTTTGTTTGGTGCCTCTACAGTTTGTTATTTCGGAGAAAATGCCAAGGTTAAAGTTTTCCCAACACAACTTGCATGGCCTTGACCTTGACTAGAAGCCATTGAATACAGGTATGCCTATTAATGTGCTGCCAATGTTTATCATCGTGCAAAGTTTGATGCTTCTGGTTCTTCTAGATTCTGAGAAAATGCAAAAGTAAAATTTCAAAACAGACCGCTTTAATGACCTTGATTTTGAGTCAAGGTCATTTAAAATGGTATTTGTGCATAGGTCTTATCACTGTCTATCAGCACACCAGGTTTGGCGCTATTTGTTGTTTCTGAGAAAATGCAAATGATAAGGTTTCACAAAAACAGCTTGTCTGGCCTTGACCTTGACACAATGCCATTAAATATATGTATATCTGTAAAGTTTTTGTCATTGTCCATCATCATGCAAAGTTTAAAACCTCTGGTGTTTGCAGATTCCGAGAAAATGCCAATGTACAATTTTCAAACAGCTTCGGTGACCTTGACCTTGAGTCAAGGTCATTCAAAATGATATGCTTTGAAAGGTCTTACGAATGTCTATCAGCATGCCAAGTTTGGTGCCTCTGCTGTTTGTAGATTCTTAGAAAATTACAATGTTAAAGTTTTTCTGCACACACACACACACACACACACACACACACACACAGAGGCAGACGACGAAGTGTTATTACATGGACTCCCATTGTTACACAAGGGAGCCAAAATCCGTTCTCAAAAAGTTCAATCGAAGCTGGCGTCTCACCGATTACACCGATTACGTGTATGCTTTTGACTGACTTGACTGACCGTGGCAAGCTGGACGCCAATACCGTTCAAGACGACAGCAGACTTTACCTAACAAACACTGCGTACTGAAATCAAAAGCAGTTTCAACGCTATAAAACCCAAAACCTGTGACCTAAAGCAGAATCGAATCGAGTAGTTGCAGTCGTCTGCTATCGGTGCGGAGAATGGCAGCGAATTCGTTGTCGAGATCTCCGAATGAGCAGAAACTTCTTGAATCGTTTGAATCAAGCATGCAGTTATAAACTGTAGCTGTTGGTGGAAGGGCACTTTAATCGGTGTACATGTACTAAAAAATGTTAGAATACACACTCACAAAGCGACAGGAAGACTCCCGCTCGAACCGTGGTTGTGCAAAACGTGAACAGACTGAGCTGTGCTTGATCGGTTTCGATTTCATCTCGCAAATTATAGTTCCTTGAAAGCGTTAGCATGTTTGTTTTTGTCTTCAGCCGAAGTTTAGAACTTGTGTTTTTGTTTGGATTTGAGTTCATGAGTGAATTGAAACCGTCTTGCTAGCATAAAAAGGCGCACTTTATTCTGTCGTCGGCGTTGTTGACAAACTCGTTCGTCTTCTATGTGCAGCCGCTTTCGATTGTTAGTTTTTAGTAGGAAAAACGTTCAAAATATACCATAAATTGGCGCAAAGAAAACAATGATAAAGCATTTACACCCCATGAAGCTGTTGAATGAATACCGACTCGTATTTAGCCAAAGCTCAGGGCTGATTTGCGTCTTGGATCAAAATACTCGTCGGTATACAACAGCTTTATCGGGAATAACTGCTAATTACACGCTTCTCAGTCTGGTATGGGAAAGAAAATATAATGCCACGATATACTTCAGATCAATACCACCCGAAAATCTTAACAAGATGGCCACTGACCAGCCCAATATGTTGTTTCCATTTAATCACCTGCTGTCGTCACGGTCGTACTTTTGTAATGCCATGTATACGGGAGGACACACACACACACACACACACACACACACACACACTCTCTCTCTCTCTCTCTCTCTCTCTCAATGGAAACAACTGACCGGGCTTGTCAGACCAATCTTGGTTTTGGAGGAGAGACGTCAAGTTGTTTTCTTTGAAATCTATGACGTTTTCCTCATTGGGATGACGCATAATACATTTGACGTAATAACTTTGACTCGGATACAATTCTTGCAATGAAAGCAGCCCCATGAAAATTGAAGTGTTGCTGCTGCGCAGTGTAAAGATCGAATTTATACCGGCTCAATGTGTTTAACAGACAAGTCTGCGCGGCGAACGTTTTTTCACTATGTGTTATGTCTGCTGCGCGCGCGCGCACACAGACACACACAGACATACGCGCGCGCGCACGCACGCACGCACGCACGCACGCACGCACGCACGCACGCAGACTTGCGCGAGCCGCGTTTGTGCATGTGCTCCATTGAGACCTATGTGGTGTTCTCTCACTCTACTATGCTATTGAGTGAGAGTCAGTGGGAAAAACAAAGCTCACTACATCAATGAAACTCCCGCTTTCCCCCGTCTACAAATAGAGAACTTCCGAAAAGTGACGACACACCCCCACGTCAATCAAACATGACGTCGGCAAACTGACGCTGATACAGTTTTGCGTCAGTGCGCGTGTGCCTTTTCTGCGATGTTTGTGAGGCGTGTGGCTTGTGTAAAGGAAATGTGCTTCGAGTACAAATTTTCGAGTCAACTGACGACAACGGCTGCAGTGAATTTTTCTAATTTTTTTTGTATATTTTTTATGGCACCCCAGGCTCATTATCTATGTATAGTAGGAGCGATTTTGAGATCTAAAGTGTGTTCACCAGCACTTTCATCAGGTACGGTTTACGCCAAAAGTATAAAAGCGACAACCTCCAAAATTCACTCAGTTGAGAGTCCGTATTCATGCTATCTATGTCCCAAAAATGGAGTGGTTTAGGTAAATATTACGCCTTTAAACGCCAGAATGCCACTTTTTTTGAAAAGGGCGATAACTCGCAAATCATGTGTGCAATCGTACCTGGATCGGGCCTTCTATTCAACAATCTTGATTCATTTAGAAACCCCAAATTTGAAATCGATCGGTTTAGTATTTTCGGAGAAATAGGCATCTGAACTGGGTTCACATGCAATGTCAACTCAGGCTCGGTTTACATGAAAACTATAAGAGCGACCATTTTCTAGTAGTGAGTCAATTCAGAGTCCGTATTCAAGCTATCTACTGCCAAACAATTGAGTGATTTAAATAAATATTACGCCTGTACACGAAAGACAACCAACTTGTCTCAAAAGGGCGATAACTCCCAAATCACTTAAGCAATCATCACACGCTTGAATCGTCTAATGTAACATTTTGATAAATTTGGATACCCCAAATTTGAAGCCATTCGGTTAAGTATCTTCGAAGAAACGGGCCCGGACACAATTCACACACGCACACACGCACACACGCACACACACACGCACACACATCCGCACAGACGGCACTCACTGAGGAGGAGAACTGCGTTCGGAACACCATACGCGTCAGCATCGATGACGCAAGTTTTCTTACGTCATTGTCAGAGTTACACTTGCATAATCGTCTCTGCGGGAGATCGGCAGTGACGTGCGTTTGTACCACAGATGCTTGCCTATGAACGTGGAAATTTTAGCCCGTCCTATTATGTTGTTTCCATTACTATGGAAACAACATAAAAACAGGACTGACACAAAGATGAATTCACTTGCATTTTTCTTTCATCTGCCCCCCCCCCCCCCTCCAAAAAAAAAAAAAAAAAAAAGTCAAACATAAGGTCGCTAACATTTTAATTTCGTGTTTCTGTGAAATTGATGGACCAAAAAGACGTTAGCATTGCCCAAGAAGATGTGTTTAGATAAGCTATCACAAACAGTTCAGCTTGAAAATCCGGCCGATACCTAGCTGAAGTCGGTTTCAGAGCTGCGGCTCATTTAAAAATAATCGTTTGAATTTCATGCAGCCGGAAGTGCGCAAGCACAGATACACACAACTTTCCTCTACCGATTAAATGTCAGAGATGACGAACAATACGCTTTCAACTCGGCTTAAACTCTGCTCGTGTCTGATGTTAATCACGGATCTTTCCCAGAGGAAACTTCTGTGGGGTCATTTTGCACACACTTAGTCTGATGTTAATCACGGATCTTCCTCACAGGAAACTTCTGTGGGAGTCATTTTGCACACACACACACACACACACACACACACACACACACACACACACACACACACACACACAGGCACAGGCACACACAGAGGCACGCAAACACTTCACACCGTCACGCAATTTTTCAGAAATACTGAAAACAATAAAGACTTCCGCAATTTTTCAACGGCGTACGCAACTTTGCTGTGTGAATTTACCCTATAAAGACTTCAGCAATTTTCCTGCGATCTTTTTTTTTTTAGGTCTGTGATCTCACCCCTTTCTCGCCAGGCCGGTAGTTAAACGCTTCTTTCAAATCTGCATAGGGTCGATCGGGGTTTAGTTTAGCAAAATTAAAATCGTATGTTTGCATAGGTCTAATCACTTCTAGTAGCAAGCCAGGGTTGGTGCCTCTGCTGTTGTTGTTTCTGAGGAAATGCCAATGTTAAGGTTTCCCAAAAAATAGCTTGTATGGCCTAACCATGTTACAAGCTTGAATACAGGTATTTCTCTAAAGCTCTATCAATGTCTATCATCATGCAAAGTTTAAAAACTCTGGTGTTTGTAGATTCCGAGCAAATGCTAATGTGAGCTTTCTAACTAGACAGCTATAGTGACCTTGACATAGAGTCAAGGTCATTCAAAATGGTATTTTTGGAAGGGCTCATGACTGTTAATTTGGTGCCTCTGCTGTTTGCAGATTCTGAGAAAAAGCTAATGCGGACACACACACACACACACACACACACACAGACGACAGAGGGTTATTACATATTCTCCCTTTTGTTACACAAGTGAGCTATATAAAAAAAATCGCCAAATCCTGTAATGACTTATTTTCCGTTTCTGTAGGAAGGTCAAAAGCTTGTGCTTGTTACTTTCAATTCATCATGATAAAAGTTTTTTTTGTGTGCGTTTGCATTGCATTGTGACTGCATCGCACATAGTTTCAAAAGCTTTTCGCAAAAATGCCAGATTCTGAAATGATTTATGTTCCGTTTTCGTGGGAATATAAAACGCCTGTGCTTGTTACTTTCAATTTTTCATTATTATTATTATTATTTTTTTTGGTACTGTTATGGTTGCATTGCACATAGTTTTTAAAAGCAGAAGGCAGTGAAAATAAAGTGTTGTGTTCAGAAATGGCATTATCTGGTTACTCAGTTTCAGTATCTGTTTGCAAATGTGCGACATGTTTCGTCATTGCGGATTTTTGCCTTTTTTTTTGAGTTTTGCTTTTGTTAGGTCTTCAACACTACGTCGTGAACATTTCGTCGCCTACGTGTCTTAGAAAGGCTTCATTCCAATGAGAAACAGAGAACTGACGTAAAATTCAAATGCCATGGAGCACGACCTTGTCATAATAATTCAAACTTTGTGTGAGGAGGGGAGTAATTTAGTTCTAAATAAATAATCTGCTCCCAAATTAAACTGTGCATGCGTTTTCAGGACATGCAGTCATTTTGTCATGCTGGAAGCAGAGATAATATCAGCCTAGTGAGGATCGAGAATTCGGGTGGTTGGTAAGTGTTTACTTGAAATATATAGCAAATAGTTGTATAACCCAATTCAAAACTTTAGTACCGAATCTGGACTACTGATGTGTAAAAAATGTCCTTTCTTCAATACGTACTTGTTTTGTGGATCGTTCAGTGCACACGCTGTGCTCACAAAATCGCCACCTCCCACACTAACTGTCCACACAGCCAGTCAGCACCTCATAGTGTGCCGAGGGCAGGGAAAGAAAGGAAGCCCCAGACAAAACAAGCCTTCACAGGCATGCCAGTGCGGCTTGATTAGTAAGTAACGGACACAGGTTTTCGTCTGCAATAGAAGTTTAGGTTCGCTGTTGGCTAGCTGAGGCGTTTAGCATGGATTTGTGTCGTCATTTTCAAATTCTGCACTGAGCAACGGCCGTTTCCGGTCGAGTTTGTGGCGACTGTAGGCGATATGCACACGCCGTTTGGTTCATAGCACTCATGAGTTTCTTCGAAACGAACGCTCATTCATTCAAAGTCACAACCGTGTCCCTTTCGTGGAGTAATTTGTCCACTTTGGGACCAACTATCGGTATTTTTGCTCCCACCTCAACGATATTTTCCGCCATATTGTGACGTAGTATCGCCACTGTGAGTTCGTGTCGTAAAATGTAAGAATGTTAGCGGGCCAAGCTCGAGTAGAGCAAAATGTTGGAATGTGGGGACAGACGTCTGTCTGCCTGTCTGTCAGCCTGTCTCGGTACCTGTTTCTCAGTGCCAAAACGCTAGACTTTCATTTTCAAATTTGTTTTGTTTCACAAGTCTACACGTTTCTTTCTCCTTTTTTGTAGCAAATATTTGTACTGGAAGTGGCCCTTTTTTCCCCCCTCGTTGGCCCGTGTTTGATATCTGGTGGAAAAGGACATTGTAGCAGTTTTCTTTTATTTTACTTGAGACACATAAGTTCAACATAATACAATTAATATTTTAAACACACTACTTATGGTATTTTCATTGTAAGACATTAAATGTGTACTTACTCCCTCCCTCTGTGTGTGTGTGTGTGTGTGTGTGTGTGTGTGTGTGTGTGTGTGTGTGTGTGTGTGAGTGAGAGGTATTGTATTGTGCGTAAGCTGTCGGTTATTTTTTTTCACAACTAAGATCCGTAAAAGAATAGAACAGTAGAACAGTAGTTCGTATCGTTCGTAAACTTTTGAACAATTTATACACTAGCGTGTAGCCGGTTACTTGAGATATCTTTCTTGTAGCGCCTTGACTACAAAGAAGAATAATCGAACCAAACACTGTAATATTGCTTGTCAGTTAAAAGTAAAATAATATGATATATATTAACGATGAAACTGAATAACATTTAAATACTGCTTGTCAAAACTGAAATATATGACAATGGTGAAATTGAAATATTGCTCGTTGAAACTAAAACATTGCATTTCAGTGTGCTTGTGTAAATAATTTATAAGGCTGGAGTCAGTGAGGCCGACAGACACTGACGAGCGTTTTGTAGTTAGTTCACGTAAGGAGGTGCGCCCGTAACGTTGTGGGTCACTTTGAGACTAGCTCAGGAGAAGTAGAGGCAGTGCTTCAGTCTGAGCCATTCTCAAAACCGCGTCACGCCAAATTTTCAAGTCGAATTGAAAAGCTGAACCACTCAGAGCGGTTATCACGGAGGAGCTTGTGGATCAAGGGAGCAAACCGTGTCAAAACTGATGCACCAATAACTGATTCATCTACGGTAGTCTCCCCTGTCATGAAATCGGCTGCTCTTCTTTCCGTCTTCGCCATCGACTCTCACGGTCGGATGCGAACTTTTTTTGGTTTTAAATCATCATAATTAATAATTTCATATATCTTGTGTGTGTGTGTGTGTGTGTGTGTGTGTGTGTGTGTGTGTGTGTGAGAGAGAGAGAGAGAGAGAGAGAGAGAGAGAGAGAGAGAGAGAGAATAGTAATAATAATAATGAGTATTGTATAGGCGTTTCACCCAATTTCATGAATCGGCTCAAAGCGCCGCGAACTGAACCCAACACGCACGCTCACGTGAATCACACGCATTCTCTCACACACTGGACACAAACACATTACAATCACGTGGTGCGAAGGGTCAGCTCAGCTATTTAAATTTCGGAATTTAGAATTGCATTTATTTTTCAAATGGGGTGGGCTGAACATTTCCAAAGCAGAGGGGGGAAGGAAGCCGGAGTACCCGGAGAGAACCCCCGACGATCGACCCGAATGAACGGTGCCATATACGAGAATGAAAGATTCTTTGCCCCGAGTGGGACTCGAACCCCTGGTCTCTCGCATTGGTGACAAGGCTCTTAACCACTAGACCACCGACCGACCCAGAGAGAGAGAGAGAGAGAGAGAGAGAGAGAGAGAGAGAGAGAGAGAGAGAGAGAGAGAGATGGGCAATTTGCGCAATTTCTGCTCCACGTGTTGAAAAACTACACGGGAATTCTTCGTGAAATAATAATGTTAAGAAAGTCATTTGTTTAGATGGCATTATTTTATTACATGTAAAAGCAAATCCGCTGGCTAGTAAGGAAAACGCCAGGCTGACATTCCATTTCAAGTAGATGTTTTGGAATCACCCAAAGAAATGGTGTGACAAAGCGGAGAGACTTTGACTTTGACTTTGACTTTGATGCTTTATTTAACAACGGTATAAGATGTTGGTTACAATAACCATTTTTCAAACTTGCCGTTGAACACTAAACTATGAGTTACGTACAACATAATGGTATTATAAAAGCACAAGAGAAGAAAAGATAAGAAGAACTGAGCAAAGCAATCAGGCTATGAGATACACGAGTAACAAAGAAAGGTCAAACAACACCCCCTAAAAAAAACAACAACAACAAAAAAAAAAACCAAACAAACAACAAAAAACCAAACAAAACAAAACAAAAAAACAAACAAACAGCAACAACAACAACAAAAAACAACCAAACAAACAAAACAAACAAAACAAAACTAAACAAAACAAAACCAAAACAAACCCAAAACAAAAACCCAAAACAAAACAAAAAACCAAACCAAAACAAAACAAACAAACAAACAAACAAACAAACAAACAAACAAACAATCACCCAAAAAACAAAAACAACAACAACAAAAACAAAAAGCAAACCAAACACAAAACAACAACAACAACAACAACAACAAAACCAACAATAAAAAACAAAACCAACAACAAAAAACAAAACAACAACAACAACAACGACAACAACAATCCAAAAACCAACCAAAACAAACAAACCAAAACCAAAACAACAACAACAACAACAACAACAACAACAACAACAACAACAACAACAACAACAACAAACTCAACAAATAAGAGTAAGCTGAAACAGTGCCGTTTCTTTATATTTCAGTTTATAAAACTGACACGGTGGACAAGAGACCGGCAATAGCGGAAGGTGGAAGGGCCGCCATGTCTTTGTAGCTCTTAATTGATGACAGAGTTGATCCAAGATTCCATCTGGTAGACATCGGTGTAAACACCTGGATTTGCCGTTTGAGTGCAGTCGTAGCCCCAGCTCGCGACACCTGCAAGAAATGGCAGTCATCAACACAGCGGACCGGATTCATGTTAGGCCCCATTCCCGTTCCGGGGGCCTAAAGGCCGCGATCCACGATCAGACAGTGCGGGACCGCAGTGTGGGACGGACGGCTGCGGGATCGGATGTCTGAAAGGTCCTTTTCCATGACCGGCGTACGTTGACAGACATCGGCCAACTTCACGTCCCAGCTGAAAATCGTCCATGGAAAAGGAGTTGGCAGACATCGGCCACAACAACGTGAGAGTAAAGCGGCGCTCTACTCTTGGCGATTCGGTGACCTTGTCGGCGGAAATCCAAGCGATCTGATTGGCCGCTAGCGGCGGAATGCGACCTTGATCCGGAAACCGGAAACTTTGAAGATGGCGGCTAGCAGTGTTCAGCCTCAACTTTCGGCGGCTAAAGTCATCGAAATAATCGATTTGATTCACGACCGGCCATACTTATGGGAGCGAGACGGCGAGCGCGCGTTTCCATGGCAGATTTTAGTTGCCCGACAATCGGCCGATGTCTGTCAACATACGTCGGTCATGGAAAAGGGGATTAGCGCTACTCTTGGCCCCCACGATGACGCCAACTCGGGCTAACCGAAACCGGGCTGAGCTTAGTAATGCCTAAGAAGGAAAAAAATCAAACTACTCGGTGACTAGGAAAGTGGACAGTTGCGAACAACTTTGAGGTCACCGTGATATTTCACAGTGTGCACAGAAGCGGTGAAAACTGTCGCATTCACCAGTACATTCTCGGCCTGTTCCGAGATTTTTACCTGCATGAGTAGTCCCCCGTGCATACATAGACCCGCAGCAATCACTCATTTTTCGTGGCAGCTTTGTGCTCCGCCGCGAAAAATGCGTGCTTGTTGCGGCAAGGGAGATTACTCATGCAGGTAATAATCTCGAAACCGGCGCGTGCAGCTTGGTTTTTGTTCTCTCCCTTTCGGATGATTGACCTGATCAAATGTGTTTAGCAAAATCGTCCATTTATATTTATCGCGCCCGTTCTGTGAAGTATGTCGTGTCTCGGGCAAATGAGCCGGTTCCTTATATACGGCCTGAACTTACCAACAAGTTCCCAACCTCCGTTTCTGAACGCGACAAGCGGGCTGCCGCTGATTCCCTGAAACACATACCAATTCCATGTTTCAAGTGCTGATTGACAGTGTTATCGCTGCCAGAACTGCAGCATCACTAGATGGAATTCACTGTAAAAATGCTAAATAATTGTTACGTGGTGAATGGTCGAAGAGCCCGTCGTCATACCGAGGAATACGGTGACTGTCAGGCATACACTCATCGAGTTCTTATATTGACTGCGGAAGAAGTCTCATTCACTCACAAAAAGACTCGTGAGCGCGTAGAAACGTTATAGTCATGAAAAGTTTATTACAGCACAACCAAAACTGGCAAAAGCCTCTGCAACAGAATTTTTAAACACAGCTGCTCAAAGCTTATGAATGCTCTTTTTGGTTATTGTTTTGTTGTTCAAATTGTTTGTGTGTGTGTGTGGGGGGGGGGGGGGGCGGCAGTCGGGGGGGGGGGGGGGGGGGGGGGCTTGTGGCAGTGCTGACGCCTGCATGATGATGATGATGATGATGATCAGCATGATGATGATGATGATCAGCATCATCATCATCATCAACGAGCAGCATCAGCAACAGAATAAGCATCATGCAGCACGTTACCGACCTGGCAGGCTGCATGGCCCCCTGTCCCGTACATGCTGACACAGACCATGGTGGGAGCGTAGAAGAAGCTGCCGTAGGTCCCGTCACAAATATCGTCACTCACGATCTGCATGGTCACCTCATTCAGCACTGGCGTCAAGGGACTGCCGCCTGCCCAAATGAGCACGGAATGTACACTATGGTATGGTATAGTATGGTATGGTATGGTAGACTTCTCCCTGGTGCACATATCCATCTCTGCTGAAATGCTCACGGCGCCGCAGGGCTGGAGGACGAAGCAGTGAAAGCCTGCTGCCGCTAAGCGCTACTTTATGTGCAAACCTCCACCCTGCTATTCACTCTGCTGCGTGCGACAGTATTTCTGTTTACTACGCCACCGGCCACAAGCCTACTCTTCTTCGAAAGATGAACGTGGGATTTTTAGCGTGCACACTTGATGTATGTGCGTGCTTGTGTACACGAAGGCGAGACAGGCACTACTCAAAATAGTCCAAGGAACACCCAGGAATTTCACATGACCTGCTTAAACAAATTTTCTTTTTTAAGAGTACAACGCCGTGATTTATCGACCGGATCGTAACATGCATTATTGCTTCATGCATACTTCTACACGTGTACACCACTTTTAACATCAATCGGCATTTGAGAGAGCGCACGTGGCTTTTTTAAGGTCCCCATTGGGCCCTAATTTCATGCTGAAGAACGTCTGGGCATCCAAAGTTGTCAGCATAAGAACCAAACTTTGCATCTTCAACTCCAACGTGAAGTCATTTCTGCTCTACGGGCGGGAAACATGGAGGACAACGAAGACGATGCAGCAGAAGATCCAGACATTTCTCAACACCTGTCTGAGGCGCATCTTCAACATCAGATGGCCAGAGAAGATCCGGAACGAAGAGCTGTGGGAGCGAGCGGGGCAGGAACAAGTGGCCAAGCAGATCCTGCGGAGGAAGTGGGGCTGGATTGGACACACCCTCAGGAAGCCAGCATCCAGCACCACACGCCAAGCCCTGACATGGAACCCACAGGGGAAAAGGAAGAGAGGCCGGCCTCTCAACAGCTGGAGGCGGGACACTGAGGCAGAGCTATATAAGCAGGGGACCAACTGGACTGGAGTGGCAAGAATAGCCTAGAACAGAGTGCGATGGCGAAGGGTTGTCGATGGCCTATGCTCCACTTGGAGCCAGGGGCCTAAGTAAGTAAGTAATTTGGCCCTAATTGACGATGCCGCCAAGACGCAGCGAGAATACATGTGAAGATCCGGTCAAGAAATCTCGGTCTTTTACTCTAAAACATGAGGTATGCAGTTTGTGTGAAATACCGGGGTGCCTCTTGAATTATTTTGAGTAGTATATATTTGAAATTTACCTGTGGATGATCAGAAAGAAAAGGCTGGGGTGGGGTGGGGGGGGGGACAGTAACGAGTGGTATGGTCGACACAAACAACAAAAAAGAACAAAAATAATAATAATTAACTTCTCTGAGATCTGTGGGGAGCCGGGTTGGCCGAATGATAGAGCGTTGGACTTCTAATGCTTCGGTCGTGAGTTCGTGTCCCGACTGGCTTTTTCATTGTATCCCGGTCTTCGATATCACCCGTATGTGGTGGAAAAGGATGTTAAACCACCCACTCTCCATCTCTGAGATCTGTATTTCGAGCTACTTCGTGATTTGTAGCATAAACTGTGCTGAATAAAACGTATGTAGTGTTCACTGTTAGTTACGCCTTATGTAGTTGGACAAAATGTCACGTGACGTGGACCCGGAGCTTAATTCTGCGGGGGCCACGGAAAACTTTCAATAAAATGTGCTAAAGAATCACCAGCAAAAAAAATAAATAAAAAAAATGGCGCTTTTGTCCAGCGCGTAACGAGTTTTCCCTGAGAAACCGTACTATCGGGTTTGATCTGACTCAATTGCTTCAGCTCAGGAGCAGAAAATCAGACAAACGCTCTAACTGCTCGGCAAAGGAAACCATCGGCTTATAGATTTTCACTGAGTTAGATACAAGGGTGGGAGGGTGTTTGGGGGTTTTAACGCCCTTTTCCACCACATACGGGTGATATCAAAGACAGGGCAACGATGAAAAAGCCAGCACAAATATTTGGCCTTAGCCGGGATACGAACTCACGACCCGAGCATTGAGTTAGATGCAAGCACAGAGAGGAAGGGAATATGTAAAAAGAGAGACGACAGGTTTTCGCACCTGGGTAGAAAACGCCCCATCCAGTATACCAGTATTCTCCATCGTCAGTTTCAGCATTCGAGGCGGGCAGACAGACGGCCTGTCAATCAAATGTTCAATTAATGATGATGAAATATTCAAACAAGGTAAAACAAGGAGGAATGGCCCCATCCCACAAAGCTGTTTCTCCAAATTTCTTGATATTTTGTCTGTTTTGTTGTTATTGTTGTCAGTGTTTTGTTTTTGCTTTGTTGTCGTTGTTGTTGTTGTTTTGTTGTTGTGTTTTTTCTCCTCTCTTCAAGTCTGTAAGACCTATCAAAGACACTAGATCCGCTAGACTATAGCGGATCTAGAATCTTAGAAGAGAGAGGGATGACGTCAATTCCGTGAACGAAACATTTGACGTCAGCCTCACGCAGGCCGTCTGAGGATGCTTGTTCATGTCTTGTGATTTCCCTGTTGGCGTTGTGACTTCTCCGACTGAAATAAGTTTTACATAAAATCTGAAGGATGTAGAGGTCGGGTGAAATGTCGGAGGCAGTGACGATATTTGCAAATTTTGTCTGTGAACTAAACATTTGACGTCAGTCTCACGCTGGTCGTCTGAAAGATGATTCTTGTTCATGTCTTGTGATTTCCCTGTCGCTTTTGTGATTTCCATGACTGAATTAATTTTTGGCTCCCTTGTGTAACAATGGGAGTCTATGTTATAGCCCTCCGTCGTCTGTGTGTGTGTGTGTGTGTGTGTGTGTGTGTGTGTGTGTGTGTGTGTGTGTGTGTGTGTGTGTGTGTGTGTGTGTGTGTGTGTGTGTGTGTGTCCGCAGTAAACCTTAACATTGGCATTTTCTCAGAATCTACAAACAGCAGAGGCACCAAACTTTGCACGCCGATAGACAGCCAGATGACCTTTCAAAATATATCATTTTCAATGACCTTGACTCAAGGTCAAGGTCACTAAAGCTGTCTGTTTGAAAATTTTACATGGGCATTTTCTTGGAGTCTACAAATACCACAGATTTTCAACTTTGCATGATGATAGACATTGATAAGAACTTTACAGATATACATGTATTTAACGGCCTTGTGTGAAGGTCAAGGTCAGACAAGCTATTTTCCGAATTTCCGTGAAAAACCTTAACATTGGCATTTTCTCAGAATCTGCAAAAAGCACAGGCACCAAACTTGGCATGCTGATAGACAGCCATAAGACCTTTCAAAATATATCATTCTGAATGACCTTGACCCAAGGTCAAGGTCACTAAAGCTGTTTGGAAATTTTACACTGGCATTTTCTTAGAATCTGCAAAACCCGGAGGTTTTAAAATTTGCGTGATGACAGACATTGATAAGAACTTTACATATGTACATGTATTCAATGGCCTTGAGTCAAGGTCAAGGCTGTACAAGCAATTTTCCGCATTTCAGCAGTAAACCTTAACATGGGCATTTTCTCAGAATCTACAAACAGCAGAGGCACCAAACTTCGCAAACCTACAGACAGCCGTAAGAACTTTCAAAATGTATATTGTTGAATGACCTTGACTCAAGGTCAAGGTCACTAAAGCTGTCTGTTTTTAAATTTTGCATTGGCATTTTCTTTGAATCTACAAAAGCCAGAGGTTTTAAACTTTATATGGTGATAGACATTGATTAGAACTTTACAGATATACATCTATTCAATAGCCTTATGTCAAGGTCAAGGTCGTACAAGCTATTTTTGTTAAACCGTAATATTGGCATTTTCTCAGAAACAACAAACAGCAGAGATGCCAAACCTGGCATGCTAATAGACATTGATAAGACCTATATACAGTATACCCGTGCCACTTTAAATGACCTTGACTCAAGGTCAAGGTCATAAAGCTGTCTATTGTGAATTTCAATATTACTGTTTTTGGAGAAACTACAAACACTAGAGGCATCCAGCTTGGCGTAATGATAGACATTGATATCTTATTTGAATGACCTTGACCCAAGGTCAAGGCCATACAGTCAGTTTTTGGGGAAAGTGTAATATTGCCAGGAACTAGGAACACCAGAGACACCGTACTTGGCTTGATGAGAGATAGTGATAAGAATTTTACGAACGTACCCTTTTGAATGACCTTGACCCATGTCACAAGGGAGCCATGGAGGGTTTTGCCTCTCTAGTTTTTACATAAAATCTGGAAGATCTAGAGGGCTGATGAAACGTGGACATACTTACCTTGGACTGTACTTACGAAATCGTAAAATTGGAACTCTTGTGGCCGGTGCTTCTCGCAGAAACTTGCAAAATAGCTTTATCTAAAAGCTCTGTTATTCTTGATACTAAAGTTATAATAGTGCAGTAGTTCATGTCATATGTGTAGCTGTCACACGTGACAAAAATGCCGGGATGATGAGTAATTTGAAGAAGTCTTTTCATAGATATTTGGCCTTACGTGCAAACCACCCCTAGCTCGAATTTTTTTTTTTAAAACACAAAAACTGTCACAGCTACAGGGTTGTGCTACGAACCTATTCAGTATGGATGAACTTCCAAAGTGTAGAAAATGAAGGCATTTGAACAACCTTTTCGTAAAAATACGTAACATAACCAATTTCTTTAAATGGGCGATAACTGGACGATAAAACTGCGGCAAGAGAAAAATCGTGAACAGTCGGCCTGGAGAATGTGATTGCCCACTTCATGTCAAATCACGAAGCCCTTCAACGAGGTGGTTTAGAAGATAGCCATGATTACACCCGTCCACACACACACACACACACACACACACACACACACACACACACACACACACACACACACACACACGTCTCACAACTCCCGCCAAAAAGAACGCAGCAGCATAGTGTGCAGGTAAGGTGTCTGTGACGCAGATTTCATTACGTCACTGTCTGCGCGAAATTATGTATTGTCTGGAGAAACGTCACAGTCTTGTTTTGTATCACTGAAACTTGCTGCTGCGCTGCGAAATCTGCCCCATCCCATAAAGTGGGTTCAGCTCTTAGGAGCGGCTTTTCTGTTCACACGCTACGAGCGTGCAGTCAGCGGACTGCGCCGTCGGCCTGGCGCTGGACAATACACACAGAACAACTGCGCGGCGATTGACTGGCGTGACGCGGCGATCCGACGGCGTGCCACGTCAGTGCCCCTGGCTGTGAGTGCATTTTAAGGCCTTTTCACACACCACTCTCGCCGAGCGGATTTTCTGTTCACACGACACCAGCGTGCACTGTGCGGACTGCGCTGCAGGGCCTGGCGCTGGACAATGCACGATACGCGGTCAATGCGTGTGTGCGCCGATTGTCTCGCGCGGCCAGGAAAAAAAACACCCAAAAAACAAAAAAACCACACGCACGCACACACACACACACACACACACACACACACACACACACACACACACACACACACACACACAAGGGAAAAAAAAAAACAAGCGAGGCGACGGCGTCCCTGGGGAGTGCCTACCACAAACGGATTTAACTGGCTGAGGGTGCATCTAACCGCTGGTAGGCGAGCAAATTCGCGCCGCGTGTGAAAGGTCTCTTACCCCTGGTTGACTCTAAGGTTCCACAGGCACGACGTAATATCAGGCTGATCCCTTGCAGTCACGGAATATGGGTGTTCAACTAAATTAGAAAAACGCACCGGTCCCCGTAGCGTAGTGGTTGGCACTTCGGACCATGGACCGGGAGACCCGGGTTCGAGTCCCAGCCGAGGCAAGCGGGATTTTTCCTACCTAGGTCGGCTCCTACCCAGAGTGTGCTATGGGCCCAATGGGGAGGCTGTTGCCACACAGCCGAGCTTCACCCACTTCACGGGTGCGACTTTGGGGGTGCTTCCCTTGGTATGACACGTCTTATGATGTGGATGATTACACGGCCGGCACCGCAGGTGCCGTAGTTCCCGGACCTGGTTCATGCCGGGATATTTATGACAGGAAGCGTGGAATGCGGCCCTGTCTCGCAGTCCCAAACCACACGGACCTCCATGGCATCATCTTACCATCATCCTCATCATCATGCATAATAAAAATTGCCCCAGCTTCCGAGCCCTCCGTGGATTCCACCCATGACCTGGGAGGAACACCACTGGAGCTGGCAAAGAGTTAGGGCAGCAAAAAAAAAAAAAGAAAAGAAAAAAAAAGAAACACTCTCCATCAACACGTACAAACAGACCGTCGGTCTCTGTGGGGTTAGAGTTGAGTGACATGATGGCGATGTCGTTTCGGAAGGTGCTGCTGCTGTAGGAAGGGTGTCGGGTCAGGTCTTTCAAGTCCAGGAACTCCTCGTAGGGCTCAGCGGACGACTGTAGGTTATGGATCCCGCAACGCACCAAGTAGGAGCCGGCGTTGAAATCTGAGTCGCTGCAAACAGCGTTATGAAGAGACGCTAGTAAGTAACTGAAGCAAAGCAGCTGGTAGGAGTCAAGTGGCGTATGGGGGGTGGGGGTGGGGGGGGGTGAAGGTGTGTGTGTGGGGGGGGGAAGGGGGGTCGGTTGGGGTTTTGAATGTCCTTTTCCACAGAGAGAGAGAGAGAGAGAGAGAGAGAGAGAGAGAGAGAGAGAGAGAGAGAGATGATGATGATGATGATGATGACACGTTTATTTCAGGATAAAGCAGAGAGAGAGAGAGAGAGAGAGAGAGATGATGATGATGATGATGGCACGTTTATTTCAGGATAAAGCAGAGAGAGAGAGAGAGAGAGAGAGAGAGAGAGAGAGAGAGAGAGAGAGAGAGAGAGAGATGATGATGATGATGATGATGATGATGATGGCACGTTTATTTCAGGATAAAGCAGAGAGAGAGAGAGAGAGAGAGAGAGAGAGAGAGAGAGAGAGAGAGAGAGGGGGGGGGGGGGGGGGAGTTGAGAGGGCATGTGTAAAGACAAGCCCAGGGGTTTGTACCACTCAGGTATTCGTCCTTATCGGAAGCCTTTAGTTTGGTTCTAGTTCTTTCTCAACTAAGTCCAAAGTCAGAAATAAGCCCCGACATTTTACCATTCAACTTATCTGTGTGGATCCAACGCCTTTAGTTTGGTTCGAGTCAAAGAAAACTGGTATTGTATACGTGTATACTGGAGATTGTGTTTTTTTTGTTTTTGTTTTTGTTTTTTTCAATTTACCTGACACAGTGGGCAGCAGTGAGAAAGAAGTAATCGCCCTCCTTGTTCTTGATCAGTGAACCACCGCAGATGTGTGATCCGAACCTTTGAAGACTGCACTAAAATCAGTAAGATGGTATTTATGCTCATGTATGTATGTATGTATGTATGTATGGCTCGGGTTGTGAGTTCGATCCCGGCTGGGGCCAAATATTGTGCTGGCTTTTTCATCGTTGCCCCGTGTTTGATATCACCCTATGTGGT
Organism: Batillaria attramentaria; assembly: GCA_018292915.2. Lineage (NCBI taxonomy): Eukaryota > Metazoa > Mollusca > Gastropoda > Batillariidae > Batillaria > Batillaria attramentaria. The sequence continues at coordinate 993,576 of JACVVK020000120.1, read as the reverse complement.
GGAAAAGGACGTTAAACCCCTAAAACACACACACACACACACACACATGTATGTATGTATGTATGTATGTATGTATGTATGTATGTATATTTTTAAAACTGCTTTATTATATCCCTCTCGGAAAAATTGGGGCTGCTTCCCCCGCGGTGCACCGCCACCCAATACCTATCCTAATTTTCAAGTTTACTGTCAACGATATGTTCTGCTGTCGCATGTGAAATGGCCATTTGCCGGCCATTTCACATGCGACAGCATCAACCTCATCTACGTCATCATCTGTACCGCATGTCACAAACTGTATGTTGGGGAAACTGGACGTAGCCTGGCAACACGCTTTGCAGAACATATCGCTGACACCAGACACAACAGAATGAAACCTGTTGCCGTGCATTTCAACTCTGCAGGCCATTCCATCCTAAATATGAAAGTCACGGGCCTGTGGCTTATGCACGGCGACGCCACAGACAGACGCGACATGGAGTCTCACATTATTCAGTGCCTGGGAAGCCAGAACCCGCGTGAGAAACCATAACATGATCCTCATGAACGTTTTTCGCACACAGTCCATGGTCTTCTGTCACCAAAGGATGGGTGTTGTGATGTTTTAACTATTGTTTTCTGGTCCTTTTCTCCCCCACCGATTTATTTTATTTTATTTTATATTTTATTTCCCTCGCCGTGTATGTCAGTATGTCAGCAGAGTTACCTTTTGTTTGTTGAAGTTATATCCCATTTGTTTGCGTCCTGAGGAAGGCGAAAGCCGAAACGGTTACCCTTGCCGTCCGTTGTGAAAGTTAAGTGGTTTCTGTCCCTTTTATTTGTTATGTTTTATAGTGGCCAATAATTTCCCTTCTGGGATTAATAAAGTAATTTGAATTGAACGAACTGAATTGAATTGAATTGAATTGAATGCAAATACCGATACTGATCCAATGCCAATACCTGTACCGATAAAAAAAAAAGAAAAAAAAAAAGACAGGGGTAGCTTGGATACAGACCGTCCAGGGCCAGGAGTTAGGTGTGGCTTCCTTTGCTCCCACGGTGAACGGCTCACTTCCGTCAGCTGTCCCGGCCAGGGGGCGCTGGCCACAGTCAGGGTGATCAATCGCTGCTGAAACAGACAAAAATTAAAACAAGTTGATTATCAACCCTGTACGTTGGTTCCGTCTGGCTTGGTGTTTCATTGAAGTATCTGGATTTCCTATACGTCAGTTAGATAAAGGTTTACAGCTGGTTATCGCTCAACGTGTTTTTTTTTTTTTTTTTTTTTTTCCGACCGTAGGCAATGCACTCGCTGAATCTTCGATCGAGGTGTCCGCATACATGTAATAATTATAATCTTTGCTCACATTGCCACGAAACGAAAACAAAGAAACAGAAATGTAAAACATTTAGAAAGAAGAAGATAATGGAAGGGGAGGGGAGAGGGGGGGGGGAGGGGGGCGAGCTGTCCGAATGGTAGAGCGTTGGACTTCCAATGCTCGGGTCGTGAGTTCGAATCCCAGCTGGGGCCAAATATTTGTGGTGGCGTTTTCCTCGTTGCCCCGTCTTTGATATCTCCCATATATGGTGGAAAAGGACGTTAAACCCCCACCAACCCCCCACCCACACACGCACTCGCCACATAAAGGTGATATCAAGGACGGGGCAACGAGGGAAAAAACCCAACTAAAAACAACAACAACAACAACAACAACAATAACAACAAACAAACAAACACGCACAAAAAACCCCACACCTATATTTCACTTTTGGCCTGCCGTAGGCAACGCGTAATACTGAACACACACCTCTTTTTTGTATGGCAGAACCGGCCGGCAGGGACTGTGCGAGTTCATCATTAGATCTTGCCACTTCTTTGCACTCAGCATCCACGCTTGTTTGGAAAATCACCACCATCATAAGAACGGTGGTAACAAACTGTGATGCCATTGCGTGTCTGCGGGCAAACTGCTATAGAAGGAAGATGCAGCTGTGAGACAGGAGCTGAGCACAGACAATTGTCGCAGGCCTTTTTATTTCACATTGGACGGTCGCGGCTGATACGCGTACGCTGCATTGTAATTTTGCCGTGCGGGGGGAGGGGGGGGGGTGATTTTGCACACGTAACGTGAATACTTTACACACTGTCCCAGTGTCACGATGTCGTGTTCTGTGTGTGTGTGTGTGTGTAGCGCGTGCGTGTTCTGAGTGGCCCTCACACACAAAGCACTCATTCCGTACAAAAACAACACAAGGTGTACGCCACCAAGCAACTATATTGGACACGTAACTAATTCAATGTGATTTGATGTGGTGTACACACAGACCCGCAGCATGCATGCATTTTTCGTGGCAGCTTAGGAGTATCTGTAGTGAGTTCCGCGACGTTTTGACCGATGTGCCGAGCCGTACGTCGTTGGATGAGTGTGAGATTGTCGTGTTGTCCGAGCGGCCCGTCCGCACACCGCAGTACCCGCTTCCCCACGCTATGAGACAAACTGTCGAGGACGAAGTGGACAGCATGCTCAAGCTAGGAGTAATAGAGAGGGCTGCGTCGCCTTACTCGTCGCCCATCGTGCTAGTTAAAAAGCCAGACGGCAAGATCCGGTTCTGTGTGGATTTTAGAAAGCTTAACAAGCAAGTAGAGTTCGACGCCGAACCTATGCCCGACGTGGACTATCTCTTTGCCAAGATTGGAAAGGCGAAGTACCTGAGCAAACTAGACTTGTCGAAGGGATACTGGCAGGTGCCCCTGCGAGAAGAGGACAAGCCGAAGACAGCGTTCACGACTCCCGGAGGACAGTACCAGTGGCGTGTGATGCCATTCGGCTTGAAAACGGCGGGAGCGATTTTCAGTCGCATGATGAGAAAGCTACTTGCGCCGCTCAACCGCAGTGACATCGACAACTTCATGGACGATGTTCTCATTGCAAACGAAGCCAAAGAGGAGCACATGGATGCACTGCGTACGTTGTTTCTGCGACTTCGTGAGGTGAGGTTGTCGGCAAGACCTTCCAAGTGTTTTCTGGGTTTTCGAGAACTTGAGTATCTGGGACACCGTGTAGGGAGTGGCAAGTTGTGGCCTGTCGATTCCAAGGTTGAGAAGATTCGAGGAGCGGCACGACCCACGACCAAGAAAGAACTGCGGGCCTTCCTACGGTTAGCGGGGTTTTACCGTCGCTTTGTGCCGCATTTTTCCGAGATCGCCTTGGCGCTGACTGACAAGACCAAGGGAGGACAACCCAACAAGGTGAAGTGGGATGAGAATTGTAAGCGGGCTTTCCAAACCTTGAAAGCTAGACTTTGCAGTAGCCCTGTTGTGTGTCTTCCGCAGTCTGACCTGCCCTACATTCTACGTACCGACGCATCTGAGAAAGGACTGGGCGCTGTTCTCCTACAGGACCAGGGTCAAGGACCGCAGCCCGTGGCCTATGCTAGCAAGAAGCTCACGGGACCGGAACTCAACTATTCAGTGATCAAGAAAGAGTGTCTCGCCGTCGTCCGGGGGATCGAGAAGTTCGACCCGTATCTCTACGGCAGGACATTCGTGTTGGAAACTGACCACCAGCCGCTGCAACACCTCGATCGTGTCAAGTTAGCCAACGGTCGTCTCACCAGGTGGGCTCTGAAACTGCAGAGGCATTCTTTCCGTATCAGAGTCATCCCGGGAAAGGAAAACGTCGGTGCTGATTATCTGAGCAGGGCGGCTGACGCTTGTGGGGATGGATAAGGCTGTTCTGTGATTTTGCAACATCACCCGCTCTGGAGGGTTATTGATCAAACTGGGTAGTTTCATCCTAGCGGGGGGGGGGGGGGGGGGGGGGGGGGTGTCGCGGTGCTGTTGTGTATGTGGGGGAGGGTGGTTTCGCGCCTCGGGGTGTATAGTATCTCTGCTGTCTGAGTCCCACTCTCCGCTATCTTTTCCCAGTTCGTTTATTTCTCGTGCGATGCGTGTTGCACGTGCCTCCGATTTTGTGAACACTGGTCGCTGGGGTTCATGCGGGATGTCAGGCCGGGGGGGGGGGGGGGGGGGCAGAACATGTTTGAGAGCTCTACAGTAGAGGTAGCTTCATCATTGAAGCTCGCGTTTGTGGTCGCCATTTTTGAGACCCGTTGTATTTTGATACACTTATGTGTTGTTGCCGTTGCGGCTAAGGCGTTTTGCGGGAAATACACCAGGGGAAGTCTTCGTCCTTCCATGTAAGTATTCATCTTTCCTCGTCTGTCTGTTTCTGGTTAGGTCTTTGTGTGTAGTTAGGGGGGAGGGGGGGGGGGAGTTGGTTAGTCATAGGTTCACCGCTGTTTCACTATCATGCCATGTGTTTTGTCCCTTATCCGGTCATTTTCCCCTTTTCGTTAATTCATCTTCATTTTATCATGCCATCGTGGTCGGTCATTGTTTTCGTGTATAAATCATTGAGACCAGCATTTCGTTATCATTTTTGTGGTGCTGTTGCTTTCGATGTACCTACCAGTGTTTCAATCGTGGGGTAATCTTGGCCTTCCAGGCCTGTTTGTGAATGTTCTATTTCATGTCACGTTCGACTCGTGAGGCCGGGAGCGACAGTTTTTCCTTCCCGAGTGTTGAGAGTCGTTGCCACCACGGACCCCCGTACTGTTATCAGCTCGTCTGGCTCAGGGAGAAATTAGTGAAGCGCACCCGTCGTCATTATCTCAGCGGCCTTCTTCAGCACTGCTGGGCTGCCTCAGCTTCCTCCACCGTCCGGTGCTGGCCGTGATCGTGGTGCTTAGAGCCGGGTGCGGCGGGGTGTACACATCATCCTCCTCGTCAAAGTCGCCACTGTTGTCGTCGCCCTCCTCGAGCCTCCGTTCACCATAACTACTGGGCGGGGAGAGGGGCGCAGTGATATTCACGCTACGATCTTCCTCACTCTCTGCGCACTGTATTCTACGCGCGGGAGGGAGAAGGGAGAGTCCTTCAGTCTTCGTGTCATCGTCCTTCAGTCTCCAGTCTTCGTGTCGTCGTCCTTCAGTCTTCGTATCATCGTCCTTCAGTCTTCGGTCTTCGTGTCGTCGTCCTTCAGTCTTCAGTCTTCGTATCATCGTCCTTCAGTCTTCAGTCGTCGTGTCATCGTCCGTCAGTCTTCAGTCTTCTTATCATCGTCCTTCAGTCTTCGTTCATCGTTCTTCGGTCTGCGTCCTTCTACAGTGGGCCGTATTTCACGCTGTCGTCACTGACAGCATCTGCTTCTTGTGTGTTAGATTAAAGCACGTGCATAGATAAGCATATCGACAAAGCGGGACAGGTTAAGGTTACATCCGCTGTCAGGTGTGACGCCTAAGTATTCTACAAGTGATCCACTTTCTTGTTGTGAATATCTGTTATTGAATTACTCGTCCTTACTTGTTGTAGCCATCTCCCACCTCATCTTCCCATCGCCACCTTCATTACCATTAGCTTCATCGTCAACCCCATCATCGGTATCATCCTCATCGACGTTATCACCCTTTCCGTCTTCATCCGTCACCATCATCATTGGCCTACGCGTCCTTAGTGTGATAATGTGGTAGCGGTAATAAAAAGCTCTTATTGTCGTTCCTCGTGTGTTGTGTCGTTCATCTGTCTCTTTCGGTTCCTGTCTCTTTTGTTGAAAAGAGATCTCCGAGGAGTGGGTGGGGTCGCGAAAGAGAGAATCAAGAATCAAGAAAACTTTATTTTTCAACGGTAGAGGTAGTTAACGTGAAACAGTCAATTTTCATACCTGCCGTTGCTATTTCTAGTAATATCTATCTAAACAGAAAAATGCACACACACATGTAATGCAGCAGGAAAAAGCAATATAGCAAGAAAACCATAGGAAATGAAACTACACTCTAATAAGACAGAAACAATAATTTTAAAAAGCGTGATGAACAAACCAATTACAAGTAGGAATACATGTAGGAAAAACCATAGGAAATGAAACTACACTCTACTAAGACAGGAACATTTAAAAAGCGTGATGAACATACCAATTACATGTAGGAATGGGCGAGAATCAACTGTGGGAAGATTAAACATCGTGTGACATAAGATATGTGAAGAAAAGCTCTTTGAAATTTGCTACAGAGCATGCGAAGACGGGCGAAGGACGAGAGAGAGAGAGAGACTGTTACCAGTAAGTCCCTTGTACTTCTTCAGACACGTTCAGAAGGAAGGTCAAAATTAATCAGCAATGGCGTTTCAGCGGTTGGCGAAGAAACTTATATGCATTTGATCAAAAGTAATTATGCATCTGATGAAAGCGTGTGCTTATTGAGTATCAAATCCAAAAGCTTATACCATGAGCTGGCAAAAAGCCCTCAAACACTTGATCATAAAACCGTTAACAAAAATCAACCGGGTTATTACTTACTCGTGAATTCATCTTTGAAGTGTCACCCTCTCGTGAAAGATCAGATGGGATTTGCATGAAAGATGAATTTTATTCGCAAGTAATAACCCTGTCCATATGTATCAACATCGAAATATCCCCTGCATTATTGCGTCCTGTCGAAAAAGACGTTATCAGAAGCTGATGATGATAGCAGAATCTGAGCACAGCTTGAAAAACTACCATTACTCAATAATACTTAATACGCACACGGTGTAGTCAGATGCCAAATTACTTTCGATCAAATCCATATAAGCTTTGAGCAACATCAGAAGGAATGCAGCTTTGAAACCCTTTGTTGGTGTGCGTTTTACTTATAGAAGCGCGAGACACTTTCATCAGGGGATGACAGTATCTGGATCCGAGTAGGGCTCCAAAGGCTCCTATTCCTTTCATACTGAATAAGCCCACGGTTTCCTTTCATACTGAATAAACCCACCCGTTTGTTGATTTCGACCGAAAAACTGCTCGTTAAAACTCGCAGTTTTTCGGTCGAAATCAACAAACTCGTGTGGTGTATTTTCGGTAATCGGGTGCACCTCATTGTAAAAACTCTCACTCTCTCTCTCTCTCTCTCTGCACGGTCCAAATACCAGTATCAACAGACGACTCCACTCGGCAAACTCGGTAGACTCCAGAGTGCAGTCCCTTTTCGGCGGGGCGTGAAAATGTGACTGCTTACAGCCAGCGCCATTTTCAAAAATGGCGAAATTTTTTTTAGAAAAGCGAAGACTTGTGTGACATATGATTCGATTTGAAACGAAGTCTTGAATATCCGACCACTTTTGGTTTGGGCAAAATCTTTGCCAGCGGACAATTATTGTTGCGCTTTGATAGCACTGTTTACGTGGTACACTGATCCAACAGGATGTGAGTAAACGGCAAGGGGGTTGCACTCTGACAGGCCAAGGTGTTGCACTCTACAGGCAAGTATTACTGCACGGTGCAGACGATCACGTACCTGCCTTGTGGTGGAATAAGAGACGATTACAAAAGCATACACACCCGTGCTCTAGGACTGAATGTAATAATAGATCTGTCCATTCAGACAGAGACATGTTATGTATGTCTCTGATTCAGAAACACGCCTACTTTCACTCTGAAGACAGCCTGCCATCACTTGCGCCATTGATAATCCCTCTGGGTTCAAAGCTGGTCAAGGATGACATAGTGCGCGACCTTGTGTTTGAGAGCACCGAGACAATTTAGGCCCGTCACGGTAGCGCAGTGAGCGCGATTTCCCCACCGTGCACAGAGGTACTTTCCACTGAAAGACTCTGTGGCCCAGAGATTGAACGGATGCGCCAACAACTGATTCATCTACAGTAGTCTCCCCTGTCATGAAATTGGCTGCTTTTGTATCCGTTTTCGCCTTTGACACTCACGGTCGGATGCAAACATTTTTTTTTTTTTTAAGATTGTTCCTAAAACCAGACAAAGTGGGCGCATTTCTCAGATTCGCAGGCTGAGAGTTCCAAAAAAATGGTGCGACAAAAATGAAAAGCTCGCCCAAAGATTCCAAGTTCCGCTTGGGAATTTTTGAGAAGCCCGGCTCCCGGACGACGACCACCTTCAAGGCGACGTTTACCAAAATTCAACCACAACTTTTTGGAAGGCGATTTACTCAGTTTTGATCAGTTTCTATCAGCTGCTAAAATACAATGCACAGATTTTGCTGATCAAGGGAGCTGACCGGCCGCATCATTTCCGATCATCGATGATTGGTTTGTCTGCATTAGGATCCCTCGTTCTGAAAACTGCCTGAAAAAAACGCTTGATAATCAAGATAACGTCACTACTGCTACTACTACTGCTGCTGCTGCTGCTACTACTACAATTGATAATCAAGATAACGTCACTACTGCTACTACTACTGCTGCTGCTGCTGCTACTACTACTACTACAATTGATAATCAAGATAACGTCACTACTGCTGCTACTACTGCTGCTGCTGCTGCTACTACTACAATTGATAATCAAGATAACGTCACTACTGCTGCTACTACTGCTGCTGCTACTACTACTACTACAATTGATAATCAAGATAACGTCACTACTGCTACTAGTGCTACTACTACTACTGCTGCTGCTGCTACTACTACTACAATTGATAATCAAGATAACGTCACTACTGCTACTACTACTGCTGCTGCTACTACTACTACTACAATTGATAATCAAGATAACGTCACTACTGCTACTACTGCTGCTGCTGCTGCTGCTGCTACTACTACTACAATTGATAACCAAGATAACGTCACTACTGCTGCTACTACTGCTGCTGCTGCTGCTGCTACTACTACAATTGATAATCAAGATAACGTCACTACTGCTGCTACTGCTGCTGCTGCTACTACTACAATTGATAATCAAGATAACGTCACTACTGCTACTACTGCTGCTGCTGCTACTACTACAATTGATAATCAAGGTAACGTCACTACTACTACTACTGCTGCTGCTGCTGCTGCTACTACTACTACAATTGATAATCAAGATAACGTCACTACTGCTACTACTGCTGCTGCTGCTGCTGCTACTACTACTACAATTGATAATCAAGATAACGTCACTACTGCTACTACTGCTGCTGCTGCTGCTGCTACTACTACTACAATTGATAATCAAGATAACGTCACTACTGCTACTACTACTACTGCTGCTACTACTACAATTGATAATCAAGATAACGTCACTACTGCTACTACTACTACTGCTGCTACTACTACTACAATTGATAATCAAGATAACGTCACTACTGCTACTACTACTACTGCTGCTGCTACTACTACAATTGATAATCAAGATAACGTCACTACTGCTACTACTACTACTGCTGCTGCTGCTACTACTACTACAATTGATAATCAAGATAACGTCACTACTGCTACTACTACTGCTTCTGCTGCTGCTACTACTACTACAATTGATAATCAAGATAACGTCACTACTGCTACTACTGCTGCTGCTGCTACTACTACTACTACAGTTGATAATCAAGATAACGTCACTACTGCTACTACTGCTGCTGCTGCTACTACTACTACTACTACAATTGATAATCAAGACAACGTCACTACTGCTACTAGTGCTGCTGCTGCTGCTACTACTACTACTACAGTTGATAATCAAGATAACGTCACTACTGCTACTACTGCTGCTGCTGCTACTACTACTACTACAATTGATAATCAAGACAACGTCACTACTGCTACTAGTGCTGCTGCTGCTGCTACTACTACTACTACTACTACTAGATGTTCCAAGCAGTTGGTTGATTGTATGATTGATTCTGAGCCCTCCTGCTGGTGGAGTGGCAGGTGTGTGTGTGTGTGTGTGTGTGTGTGTGTGTGTGTGTGCGTGCGTGCGTGCGTGTGCGCGCGTGTGCGCTTGCGTGCGTGCGTGCGTGCGTGCGTGCGTGCGTGTTTGTTTGTTTGTGTGTGTGTGCGTGTGTGCGTGCGTGCGTGCGTGCGTGTAGTTTTGATTTCAGATCTTAATCGTGAAGCTAACTGGGCCCACTTTGTCGGGATACTGCGTTATACAAAAATGCTATATCATTGTTACAACAACAACAACAACAACAACAACAACCATCATCATCATCATCATCATCATCATCATCATCAGAACTGACTGATTAATTTAAGCAACAGCAACGCAAAGGACAAGATGAAAATAGCGATACTTCTTCTGATTTCTTTATTTATTACGTTTGTGATAAGACCAGAATCCACATCACTACATTCGTCTTAGGGACGGTCACATCATTTATCCGTTTCGCAGTATGTCACCAGCAAGGTCTTTGAGTTCAGTGAAGTCTGCTCCATCCTCAGTGTACATGATTTTACTCCGTCCGTTCGTCCTGCATAATTACGCCCTTTACTGGTCGGTAAGCAGGCAAGTCGAATCGGTTGTCGGGTCGCTGCAGAAGATTGAAGGTTTAATGAGTGTGTGTGTGTGTGTGTGTGTGCGCGCGCGCGCGAGCGTTTTTCAATTGCCATTTCCCCTGAATTTCCAACCTTGGGATGATAAATTACTGGCAAAGCTTGCTGTTATATGCGATGTCCGTACACAGTAGTGTGCGACTGTTTGTGCACACTGAAAAGAAGGAGAAGAGGAAGAAGAAGAACCACCACAACAACCACAACAAGAACAATAACAAGAACATCAAGAACAAGAACAACAGCAACAATAACAGCAACAAGAACAAGAACAAGAACCACAACAAGAACAACACCAACCAGAACAAGAACCACAACAAGAACAAGAACAACAGCAAAAAGAACAAGAACAACAACAACAGAAACAGCAACAAGATCAAGAGCAACAACAACAACAACAACATACCCAAAACAATATATCGAATGACCGGAGAACGTATCCTGACGATTTCGGTGTTTTATCTATGATGGTGAAACATGCTCCAGGAGCTCGTACAGCCTTGCTCGTGGCTGGTTGGTTGGTTAGCTGGGGTTTATCGTCCCACGTCACAACGAGGTGATTGGAGACGGCCCTAAGACGCAGGTTATGGGGGAGGAACTGAACGTTTCAGCTGAACACTTACTCAATGTAGTCAGACTGCCAGACTGTTTCTCCTTGTCGCAGTTGAGTAAACACGCCGTGTAGCCGTGTTCGCGAGATACACCTCGTGTACGCCTGAAATGAGCAAGATACCCCTAGCCTGCTCAGACCAACTTGGTGTACGGATGGAATACCCCAGCGGAGAATGACACTCACTCTAGGATAAACAAACAAACAAACAAGAAGAACGACAATAACAACAAACATACAAACCCCATCACCGACAGCACCTACAGCACCGTTGAAGAAGTGAAAGTAATAGAACTTTTGCTGCATTTATTTACTTTTATTTTTCACTCAAATTAATTTTGAGATTTTTGTATCTCTGGGGAAAATGGTTACGTCATTCTCTCAGTGTATAGAGGTGGGTGGGTTTTCAAGGTTTTATTTCAAATTTGCTTGTCCTGCAAGTGTTAAGTGGATATGATACAAACAAACAAACAAACAAACAAACAAACAATATCGTTCTTTAATTGCTTTAATTGCTTTGGCTTTTCAGAATCAGTTAAGATAATCATGTGGCTGGGTTCGCAGTTGTCATGTCGGTACTAGAAAAAAAAATGAGGCAGACACCGATTGGCCAGCAAGAAATACTGGGCATCAGGAGGCATCGACCAAATTCACCGTGAAAGCACGCGCGTCTCGTCAGCCAGGCTCAGACTCTAGGGCTGGTCTTCAAAAGAGCTCCGTTTTGGATATTGGCCCAAGTTATAACATGCAACCTCCTCTTGGTCAAAATAGTGGCACATAACCCAGTGATTTCCCGAAACTGCAACATCACGACTGGAACGCGGAGATCTTAGCGTTTCCTCGACAGGCCTTGGCCATTTCCTCCTGCACTCCACAAAGCTGTTTGCTTGGAAAACCAGTAGAAGCAGTACAGCAAAGACAGCTGTAGTGAGGTATTTTGACGCCATTTTGAACCTGTGGACAGAATGAATGGAAGTCTGGAAAGTGACATGGAGCCACATTGGCAGCCAATCATTGTGTACCAATACCCCGACAGACAAATCACGCGGTAGGATTGTTTGTCGGAGTATTCGATTCCCTGCCAGGACCTCTTATTTCTCCGCTCATCCCCAGAAAATCTACTTAAGGTCCCCCGGGTCAGCCTCAAAACATTTGGCCAACGTTCTTTTAGTTATAGTGCCCCCCACGTTTGGAACTCCTTGCCATCCTCTCTGAGAAACATCCCTTCCCTCCTACAGTTTAAAGCAGAACTCAAAACACATCTTTTTAAACTAGCTTTTGATCTTTAAGTTCAAGTCAAACTCCACCGCCTGTATTGATGTGTATAAATGTGTGCGTGTGAATGTTGTGTGTGTGCGTGAGCAAAAAGCGTATTGAGTGCTTTTCGAAGCAGAACTCCGCGCTCTACAAGTGTAATGTATTATTATTATTATTATCTTCTTTCTATCTGTATGTTACGTGGTGACTGTTCGAAGAGCCCGTCGTCTTACCGAGGGATGCGGTGACAATCAGACACACAATTTTCACGTAGCGAGTTCTTATACTGACTGCGGAAGAAGTCTCATTCACTCACAATCAGACTCGTGGGCGCGTAGAAAGGTTATAGTTGTGTGGAGTTTATTACAGCACGTCTCTGGTGTCACACTACACGCCCAAGCTCCGCACATACGAGCTTCTCTCGTGCACACATACAGACACAAACATCTCCGAGCCTTTATATAGTCTCCTAGCGTTCTCGCACATTCTAGACAACCTCTATTGTGAAGGAACCAACAAAAAATCAGAACGTAAATCACCTCATTACTATTTTAAAACTGAGAAGAATCCAGAATTATCGAGTACACGCCCGCCGAATCAAGACGCGTTATATAACGCCTTATAATCGTAAACAACCCCTAACAAAGTGATTTGCACGAGATTTCCGGGAGACTCTGACCTTGAACCTACACGCGTACCGCCTCCCCAGGCAAGATTTACTACAATCAAAACAAGGTCACCACTTCTAGATTTTTCGTGAAAACTATAGAAACTTAGGGATCACAGAAAACAGATCTACCTTACTAAAACACAATATGAACTAAACGAGGCAACTTCTCTGTCTCAATCGACCTTTTAAAAAAAACAACAACAAAAAAACAAAAACAAAAACAAAAAACCCAGCTATTATTTATCAACACATTACAAAACACAAACAAAACACACAGCCACACTGGTAACGCTGTATCAATGGCAGTGCACCCTTGAATGACTTGGGGGGAGGGGGGGGGGCGGGGTGGTCGAATGGTAGAGCGTTGGACTTCTAATGCTCGGGTTGTGAGTTCGATCCCGGCTGGGGCCAAATTTTTGTGCTGGCTTTTTCATCGTTGCCCCGTCTTTGATATCACTTTATGTGGTGGAAAAGGACGTTAAACCCCCAAACACCCTTGAATCGTAGCGTGACGGTGAGGACTGGAATCTTGTTCAACTATAGTCGCAGCGTGACGGTGGGGACTGGAATCTTGTTCAACTATAGTCGCAGCGTGACGGAGGGGACTGGAATCTTGTTCAACTATAGTCGCAGCGTGACGGTGGGGACTGGAATCTTGTTCAAGTATAGTCGTATCTCGGGCAGAATGAAGCCAACCACTTACACTACTGACCAGTGCCACGAAATACTACTACTAGTGATAATAACTGAGCATTGTGTAGGCATCTTCACCAATTTCTTGAATTGGCTCAAAGCGCAGCGAGCTAAACCCAACATGCACGTTCACGTGAATCACACGCAGCGAACGATCAGCTCAGCAATTTAACATTTAGCGATGAAAGCTGCAGTGGCAAAGGTTGAAGCCATTTCAAGTTGTGCCTGTTGACAGAATAATTAGAAATCTGGAAATACCTGGCAAAATATCCTAACATTTCAAGGTCCGCGGGACGGAACGGGAACAAGCTACAATGTTTCACTGGCTTGGTCATACATGTTATTTAAAAAAATAAAAATAAAAAACAAGATTTTTTTGCTCTGTAAGCTCCTGGTGTTTTATTGAATAGATGCTACTAACTCTCCCTATTATTATTATTATTATTAACTCTCTCTACACTGACTCAACCATCCTATGTCCGACGTTAGCTATCTAAAGCACCCGCGTTGACACCAAGCCGCTTTCTTTTAACCATCGAAAACAGAGACCGTTTCTACGGTAGAGCACTCTATGAAAACCTGGTAACCCATCTAGCAACGGTGGAACAGAACGAAGATTTCGCACACTGCTGACTGTTACGACTATAGTCGTAGCGTGACAGTGGGGACTGGAATCTTGTTCAACTATAGTCGTATCTCGGGCAGAATGAAGCCAACCACTTACACTACTGACCTGTGCCACGAAATACTACTACTAGTGATAATAACTGAGCATTGTGTAGGCATCTTCACCAATTTCTTGAATTGGCTCAAAGCGTCGCGAGCTGAACCCAACACGCACGTTCACGTGAATCACACGCAGCGAACGATCAGCTCAGCAATTTAAGTTTTGGAATTCACATCTGCATGTATTTTCAAATTTTGTGGACTGAACATTTCGAAATCAGAAGGAGAAGCCGCAGAATTAGTAGAGAACCCCCGACGATCGGCCCGAACGCACGGTGCCACGTATGAAAAGTTCTTTGCCCCGAGTGGGACTCGAACCTGACCTCTTGCATTGGTGACACAGTCTTAACCATCAGACCACCGACCGCCCCTGTGCATTTCTTAGAAACAAAAATCTAATAAGAAAACTTGTAGAAAGCGAAGCGTTACCTTCACAGCTGTTCGTTCTGTCGTCCTAGCTTCTTGTTTTGTTTCTCCTTGAGTGCAGCTACAGGAAACCCGAGTCAGTGATGACTGATGAGGTCCATATAACGACGCTATATATCTACCGAAATACCACCTGGCGTTTCAGCGGTTGGCGAAGAAACTTATATGCATTTGATCAAAAGTAATTATGCATCTGATGAAAGCGTGTGCTTATTGAGTATCAAATCCAAAAGCTTATACCATGAGCTGGCAAAAAGCCCTCAAACACTTGATCATAAAACCGTTAACAAAAATCAACCGGGTTAACCCTGTCCATATGTATCAACATCGAAATATCCCCTGCATTATTGCGTCCTGTCGAAAAAGACGTTATCAGAAGCTGATGATGATAGCAGAATCTGAGCACAGCTTGAAAAACTACTATTACTCAATAATACTTAATACGCACACGGTGTAGTCAGATGCCAAATTACTTTCGATCAAATCCATATAAGCTTTGAGCAACATCAGAAGGAATGCAGCTTTGAAACCCTTTGTTGGTGTGCGTTTTACTTATAGAAGCGCGAGACACTTTCATCAGGGGATGACAGTATCTGGATCCGAGTAGGGCTCCAAAGGCTCCTATTCCTTTCATACTGAATAAGCCCACGGTTTCCTTTCATACTGAATAAGCCCACGGTTTCCTTTCATACTGAATAAACCCACTCGTTTGTTGATTTCGACCGAAAAACTGCTCGTTAAAACTCGCAGTTTTTCAGTCGAAATCAACAAACTCGTGTGGTGTATTTTCGGTAATCGGGGGCACCTCATTGTGAAAACTCTCTCTCTCTCTCTCTCTCTCTCTCTCTCTGTGCACGGTCCAAATACCAGTATCAACAGACGACTCCACTCGGCAAACTCGGTAGACTCCAGAGTGCAGTCCCTTTTCGGCGGGGCGTGAAAATGTGACTGCTTACAGCCAGCGCCATTTTAAAAAATGGCGAATTTTTTTTTTTAGAAAAGCGAAGACTTGTGTGACATATGATTCGATTTGAAACGAAGTCTTGAATATCCGACCACTTTTGGTTTGGGCAAAATCTTTGCCAGCGGACAATTATTGTTGCGCTTTGATAGCACTGTTTACGTGGTACACTGATCCAACAGGATGTGAGTAAACGGCAAGGGGGTTGCACTCTGACAGGCCAAGGTGTTGCACTCTACAGGCAAGTATTATTGCACGGTGCAGACGATCACGTACATGCCTTGTGGTGGAATAAGAGACGATTACAAAAGCATACACACCCGTGCTCTAGGACTGAATGTAATAATAGATCTGTCCATTCAGACAGAGACATGTTATGTATGATTCAGAAACACGCCTACTTTCACTCTGAAGACAGCCTGCCATCACTTGCGCCATTGAGAATCCCTCTGGGTTCAAAGCTGGTCAAGGATGACATAGTGCGCGACCTTGTGTTTGAGAGCACCGAGACAATTTAGGCCCGTCACGGTAGCGCAGTGAGCACCATTTCCCCACCGTGCACAGAGGTACTTTCCAGTGAAAGACTCTGTGCCCCAGAGAGTGAACGGATGCGCCAACAACTGATTCATCTACAGTAGTCTCCCCTGTCATGAAATTGGCTGCTCTTGTATCCGTTTTCGCCTTTGACACTCACGGTCGGATGCAAACTTTTTTTTTTTTTTAAGATTGCTCCTAAAACCAGACAAAGTGGGCGCATTTCTCAGATTCGCAGGCTGAGAGTTCCAAACAATTGGTGCGACAAAAATGAAAAGCTCGCCAAAAGATTCCAAGTTCCGCTTGGGAATTTTTGAGAAGCCCGGCTCCCGGACGACGACCACCTTCAAGGCGACGTTTACCAAAATTCAACCACAACTTTTTGGAAGGCGATTTACTCAGTTTTGATCAGTTTCTATCAGCTGCTAAAATACAATGCACAGATTTTGCTGATCAAGGGAGCTGACCGGCCGCATCATTTCCCACCATCGATGACTGGTTTGTCTGCATTAGGATCCCTCGTTCTGAAAACCGCCTGAAAAAACCGCTTGATAATCAAGATAACGTAACTACTGCTGCTGCTGCTGCTGCTACTACTACTACTACAATTGATAATCAAGATAACGTCACTACTGCTACTACTGCTGCTGCTGCTACTACTACTACTACAATTGATAATCAAGATAACGTCACTACTGCTACTACTACTACTGCTGCTGCTGCTACTACTACTACAATTGATAATCAAGATAACGTCACTACTGCTACTACTGCGGCTGCTACTACTACTACTACAATTGATAATCAAGATAACGTCACTACTGCTACTACTACTGCTGCTGCTGCTGCTACTACTACTACAATTGATAATCAAGATAACGTCACTACTGCTGCTACTGCTGCTGCTGCTGCTGCTACTACTACTACAATTGATAATCAAGATAACGTCACTACTGCTGCTACTGCTGCTGCTGCTGCTACTACTAATACTACTAGATCTTCCAAGCAGTTGGTTGATTGTATGATTGATTCTGAGCCCTCCTGGTGGTGGAGTGGCAGGTGTGTGTGTGTGTGTGTGTGTGTGTGTGTGTGTGCGCGCGTGCGTGTGCGTGCGTGCGTACGTGCGTGCGTGCGTGCGTGCGTGTGTGTGTGTGTGTGTGTGTGTGTGTGTGTTGTGTAAGTACGTGTCGTGTAGTTTTGATTTCAGATTTTAATTGTGAAGCTAACTGGGCCAACTTTGTCGGGATACTGCATTATACAAAAATGCTATATCATTGTTACAACATCAACAACAACAACAACAACAACCATCATCATCATCATCATCATCAGAACTGACTGATTAATTTAAGCAACAGCAACGCAAAGGACAAGATGAAAATAGCGATACTTCTTCTGATTTCTTTATTTATTACGTTTGTGATAAGACCAGAATCCAGATCACTACATACGTCTTAGAGACGGTCACATCATTTATCCGTTTCTCAGTATGTCACCAGCAAGGTCTCTGAGTTCAGTGAAGTCTGCTCCATCCTCAGTATACATGATTTTACTCCGTCCGTTCGTCCTGCATAATTACGCCCTTTCCTGGTCGGTAAGCAGGCAAGTCGAATCGGTTGTCGGGTCGCTGCAGAAGATTGAAGGTATAGTGTGTGTGTGTGTGTGTGCGTGCGTGCGTGCGCGCGTGTGCGCTTGCGTGCGTGCGTGCGTGCGTGTTTGTTTGTTTGTTTGCGTGTGTGTGTGGTGTAAGTACGTGTCGTGTAGTTTTCATTTCAGATTTTAAATGTGAAGCTAACTGGGCCCACTTTGTCGGGATACTGCATTATACAAAAATGCTATATCATTGCGTGCGCACGCGAGTGTTTCTTAATTGCGACTTCCCCTGAATTTCCCACCTTGGGATGATAAATTATTGGCGAAGCTTGCCGTTATATGCGATGTACGTACACAATAGTGTGCGACTGTTTGTGCACACTGAAAAGAAGAGGAAGAAGAAGAACCACCACAACAACCACAACAAGAACAATAACAAGAACATCAAGAACAAGAACAAGAACAAGAACAACAGCAACAAGAACAAGAACCACAACAAGAACAACAGCAAAAAGAAGAAAACAACAAAAACAGCAACAAGATCAAGAGCAACAACAAGAACAAGAACAACAACAAGAACAACAACAACAACAACAACATATCGAATGACTGGAGAACGTATCCTGACGAGTCCGGTTTTATCTATGATGGTGGAACATGCTCCAGGAGCTCGTACAGCCTTGCTCGCAGCTGGTTGGTTGGTTAGCTGGGGTTTATCGTCCCACGTCACAACGAGGTGATTGGAGACGTCCCTAAGAGGCAGGTTATGGGGGAGGAGATAGCTACCCTAACTGAACACTCCAGCTGAACACTTATTCAATGTAGTCAGACTGCCAGCTAGGCCGGCCACAGTTTATGTATCCTTGACTATAATCGACAAGTTCCCGAACAGATCCGGTTCACCGTCAGAGGAATCGGGGCAACGTGAAAAATGCCTGTACAAATTTGCGGCCCAGTCAGGAATCGAATCCGGGACCTTTCGAAGGTTAGGTTCCTTACCTTTGTACCATGTCGCTAAAACTACGTGACATTGACCATTTCGGCCGAC
Organism: Batillaria attramentaria; assembly: GCA_018292915.2. Lineage (NCBI taxonomy): Eukaryota > Metazoa > Mollusca > Gastropoda > Batillariidae > Batillaria > Batillaria attramentaria. Next base: position 974,761 of record JACVVK020000120.1, on the reverse strand, counting down.
TTAACCGTGCCACTTACCAGTCGACATCCATCCAGACGGCAAGACGGTGCCACTGAGGAATTGTCAGACAAGTTGCCTGCAAAATCATGATGGCTATCAGAGCAGCGATGAAAGCTGCAGTGGCAAAGGTTGAAGCCATTTCAAGTTGTGCCTGTTGACAGAATAATTGGAAATCTGGAAATACCTGGCAAAATATAATAACATTTCAAGGTCCGCGGGACGGAACGGGAACAAGCTACAATGTTTCACTGGCTTATATATGTTTGTGTTTGTCCCCTCCCCCCACCCCCTCCCCAAAGTTGTGTCACCAACAGCTGTGCAGACCGTTGTGTGTCGTGAGATGAAAAGACGAACAAGATTTTTTTGTTCTCTGTAAATCTCCTGGTGTTTTATGGAATAGGTGCTACTAACACTCATTATTATTATCATTATTATTATTAATTCTTTCTACACTGACTCAACCATCATATGTCCGACGTTAGTTATCTATAGCCCCCCGCGGTGACACCAAGCCGCTTTCTTTTGGTCATCCTTTTAAACAGTATGAAAAACGCACACAACGGTAACAAACGAAAACAGAAACCGTTTCTATGGTAGATCACTCTAAGAAAATCTGGTAACCCGTCTAGCAACGGTGGAACAGAACGAAGATTTCGCACACTGCTGACTGTTACGACTATAGTCGCAGCGTGACAGTGGGGACTGGAATCTTGTTCAACTATAGTCGTATCTCGGGCAGAATGAAGCCAACCACTTACACTACTGACCAGTGCCACGAAATACTACTACTAGTGATAATAACTGAGCATTGTGTAGGCATCTTCACCAATTTCTTGAATTGGCTCAAAGCGTCGCGAGCTGAACCCAACACGCACGTTCACGTGAATCACACGCAGCGAACGATCAGCTCAGCAATTTAAGTTTTGGAATTCACATCTGCATGTATTTTCAAATTTTGGGTACTGAACATTCCGAAATCAGAAGAAGAGGCCGGAGTATTAGTAGAGAACCCCTGACGATCGGCCCGAACGCGCGGTGCCACGTACGAAAAGTTCTTTGCCCCGAGTGGGACTCGAACCTGACCTCTTGCATTGGTGACACAGTCTTAACCATCAGACCACCGACCGCCCCTGTGCATTTCTTAGAAACAAAAATCTAATAAGAAAACTTGTAGAAAGCGAAGCGTTACCTTCACAGCTGTTCGTTCTGTCGTCCTAGCTTCTTGTCTTGTTTCTCCTTGAGTACAGCTACAGGAACCCGAGTCAGTGATGACTGTTGAGGTCCATATAACGACACTATATATATACACCGATATACCACCTTTAGGGAAATGATGTACCGACTATAACTACAATTTGGTGCATAGCGTGAACACGCATTTGACATAGGGCGCTAAAAGGACGTTGTACGAAACTGCGATATGTTTGGCTTACAATTACTTGTCAGGCATGAGTTCTCCCGCTGCCCCCCAAAAAACGACGGCGATGTCAAGTGCCCCTTAAAACCAACAACGGGGTGTGTGTGTGTGTGGGGGGGGGGGGGGGAGGATGGGGGGGGGGGGGGGGTTGAGGTGCGGGGCGAAACTCAGCCGAACGGCTGAAAAAAAAACCCAAAAAAACTTATGCCCCAAAACTCATGAAATCTCATCTCATCTTGTTTTGAAAACGTTTCTCCTTGTCGCAGTTGAGTAAACACGCCGTGTAGCCGTGTTCGCGAGATACACCTCGTGTACGCCTGAAATGAGCAAGATACCCCTAGCCTGCTTAGACCAACTTGGTGTACGGATGGAATACCCCAGCGGAAAACTAGGTGCTCGGGTGCGATACTTCGTGGTATACGGAGAACTCAGAAGATACGCCAGTTTGTGTGCCACTATACTGGCAATATTATTCGCATTATATAGACTTCATGATTTATGAGGTATTTAGGGGTATCTCACTCATTTCTGGCGTACGCTTGGGGTATCTCGCTCATTTCTGGCGTACACTAGGGGTATCTCACTCATTTCTGGCGTGCGCTAGCGGTATCTCGCTCATTTCTGGCGTACACTAGGTGTATCTCGCTCATTTCTGGCGAACACTAGGGGGTATCTCGCTCATTTCTGGCGTACACTAGGGGGTATCTCACTCATTTCTGGCGTACACTAGGTGTATCTCGCTCATTTCTGGCGTACACTAGGGGTATCTCGCTCATTAATTTTCTGGTGTACACTAGGGGTATCTCGCTGATTTCTGGTGTACACTAGGGGGTATCTCGCTCATTTCAGGCGTACCCTACCCTATCCTATCCTGTCCTGTCCTGCCCTGCCCTACCCTGTCCTGGCGTGTCCTATTCAGCTCTACCCTACCCTGCCCTGCCCTGCCCTACCCTACCCTACCCTGCCCTGCCCTGCCCTGTCCTGTCCTGTCCTGTCTTGTCTTGTCTTGTCTTGTCTTGTCTCTCCTCGTCTCGTCTTGCCTTGAACTGCGTTGTCTTTTCTTGGCTTGTGTTCTGTGTAAAAAGTATGGCCTTCCTCCATTACTGATCTGGGTTTGTTTCGTTTTCAAGGGTTTCGACAGGCGTCAACACAGCCATTTCCATTGCATTGGCTTATCATTCCCACTGTTTTCCCCTTTTCCATACACAAGGTAACACGAGATTAGATCCCACCACGTTGCTACAAAAGGAAAACAGCCTACACAAGGAACAAAATCAAACACTCCTAACCTCATTGGTTCACAAGACTGCACCTGGAGGAAAGACATTCGCAAGCTAGTGACATTCCTGGAAATGAATATGAGCGAAAAGCTCCCATGCCACAAACACACAATTAACACTGTACTGACGCCTTTTGTATTTGCGATCAGATTAAAAAAAAGGTTTTCTAGCGACACGAAAACGCAGCTGCTGATTTGAGACTCCTTGTGGATGTTTTTAGCACTTGACGTCAGTGTTGCACCCCTCTGTCTCTCTCTCTTTAGATTAGCAACGGCAAGTTCGAACATGGTATTTTCCAAACCTCTACCGTTGGAAAATAGATATTATTGTAATTGTCATTCTCTCTCTCTCTCTCTCTCTCTCTCTCTCTCAATAACCTTATGGTCTCATTCATATTAATGAGTGGAATTGTATGGCCCACGCAAGAGAGACCACGTCTGTTCATTTTTATGTTGTTTCCATAGTAATGTTCTGGGATGGTCTAGAAATTATTTTGCATCGAAATGCATTATCTTTTCGCGATCTCTACAACTTGACATGTGAAAAGCGGGAATTTCAGTGGGTTTCGTTTTTGCCACTGACTCACACTCATGAGAAGCATAATGCAAAGATCTTGGAAACATAAAGATAGTTCACTTACCTCCCTTTGAGGGACAAGGCGTAAGAGTTGTCTGCGCGCATTAGCGCGCATCCCGCAGATCTACGCAGTAATGGCAGTATGGCAGAAAGCCAGAAACCACGCAAAAATTCCGGCGTGCAATGGTGTGCAGCGCCGAATTGCTGTCAGAAGCGAACACCAGGAACGGGAAAACCTTTCTGTAGATTTCCCCCTTGAAAAATAGAGGTAGGTATGCCTACGATATCGAAGTTGGAGCCAAGATCGGTATCGAAGTTGGAGCCAAGATTATGTTTTCTCCCAAACATAACACATAGCATCACACGTGAAAACCAAAATCGCCGCATCCACGACGTGTGACTGGCGTACATTTAGTATAGAATCCGCATGCTTGTAAAAAGTCTGTTTGTTTGACCCAACCCTACACTAGCCGCCGTAAAACATTTTAACAAAATAAACAAAAACGAAGATGTCAGCGACTGACAGGTGGTCTCCCCCATATATTTCGCATGTGTTTTAGGCCTATGGAAAACATAAGTACTCTCAAAGTTCCGGAGGACGAACGAAAGATCTAGTTTGGCTTTCACTGCTGTACGTAGGCTACGCAATGCATTTCGTTCGATGTGTTCAAGGAAAACTAGTACGGAACACAGAAAGATCGAATGTGCGAGAGATCCAAAGATGGACGCATCCGCCGAATACTTCCTGCTAACTCAGCATTAATCATATCTGCGACCGACGATCCAGCAGATTCTATGTTGTGATATGGTTTTACAATGGTTAGAATGAAGTTCAGCCGGATGATTTTGTTCTGTGTGTGTGTGTGTGTGTGTGTGTGTGTGTGTGTGTGTTCTGAATTTAGATGCAGGTAGACGCTAGCACAATTTAACTAAGTCACCGTGATTTGTAAAGTTGTCAGGGAAAAAAAAAATTACGCTGTATCTGCGTCAGCCGCGTGTGTTTACTGTTTGTTTACACTGCATGCACACGTACCACTTGAGGTCTTTTTTTTTTTTTTTGACAAGAAAGCGAAAAAAAAAATGTTTGTTTTTCAACAGGAATACCAAAAGAAGTATTTCCCCGTTTATATTTGTCTGTTATTTGAACAATTCGGCGCAGAACACAATTGCATGCCCGGCTTTTGTGATCGCTTTCCACTTTCCGCCATGCTGTCACTATAGGGGCCAGATCTAGGATGCGCGCTAATGCGGGCAGACAACTCTTCGCGTTGTCCCGCTATATGTCTCTCTTACGAGGGCAGGAGTGACGCGTCTTTCTGATTCCAAGGTCTTTGCATAATGTGTGTGTGTGTGTGTGTAGGGGGGGGGGGGTGCGTGTAGAACCTTGCATACGCCAAAAAGTTGTGACGTCAACCAGCTAGGCGAGCTCACACGACCTCATGTGTTTGGGTTTTTGCAAGTGCATAGAGGCACGATAAGGGTTTTCAGTACTTTCTTTATGTCAGCATGCTTGATGCCAGAGAGCTTGCGTTCCGGCGTGTGCGCGCGGGCTGCATACATGACACAACGACTACGACTGTGACTACAGCAGGTCATTGAATGGAAACAACATATTATTGGGCTGGTGGCCATCTTGTTCTATTCACGCGTGAGGCGTGAAGCATGAGGCGTGAAACGTGAGGCGTGAGTCTCTGTGGCCCACCAGCCTTATGGACAGAGGGTAATTTAAGATGAAAGACATTTACGTAATGGTATTTTATTTAATGACGTCAATGGACTTACATTTACGTAATGGTATTTTATTTAATGACGTCAATGGGCTTACAGCTTTCTGTCATATCGAACTATACGTGCTTCCCTCTTTGTAGTGTTTGGCAAGAAAGTTTGCCTGACCGTAACATGTTGTGCTTCTTATGCCGCGGCACGCGATTGGCTGAGTTCTGGGGGCTCGCCCCCTATGATTGACAGGAATGGAGTTCTCTGTTAAATCACAATCAATTTTTGGACTAATCTATCATAAAGTAGACTGACTGACAGACTGACTGACAGACTGACTGACCAGCGAACATATTTAAATATGTATAATTATCCCAAAAGGCGAAACGACAACAACACAACCACATACGAAATTAAGCCCGCGTAATATTCTTAAAATATGCACAGAAATTTAGCATTGAATTTGTAATATTCAGAGAAACAGAACTTACACAGTACGAGAAACTTTGACCAAAAACAAATTGAATACGCAAAGTATTATTCACATGTGTATACCCGAAAAGTATAGTAAAACCTTTGACTAATACAGATGTTAGCGTTTGGTGATAATATCATGAATGCGTATTACTTAGTTTAAAAAAATGAGGGGTGCGATCATGTATAATGCTGAACTTGCAGGTGTGTTTTTACGCAAAATGCTGAACTTGAAGGTGTGTTCTCATGCAAAATGTTGATCCTGAAGGTTTGTTCTCATGCAAAATGTTGATCTTGAAGGTGTGTGTTCTCATGCAAAGTGTTGATCCTGAAGGTGTGTACTCATGCAAAGTGTTGACCCTAAAGGTGTGTTGTCATGCAAAGTGTTGAACTTGAAGGTGTGCTCTCATACAAAATGCTGATCCTGAAAGTTTGTTCTCATGCAAAATGTTGATCCTGAAGGTGTAATCTCATGCAAAATGCTGAACTTGAAGGTGTTCTCTTATGAAAAATGTTGATCCTGAAGGTGTGTTCTCATGCAAAATGCTGAACTAGACGGTGTGCTCTCATGAAAAATGCTGAACTGGAAAGGCTGTTCTCAAGAAATAATGTTGACCTCTTGTGCATGGTCTCATGTAAAACAGCTGAACGAAGCTATATTCTCAAGAAATAATGCTGAACTCTTGTGCATGGTCTCATGTAAAACAGCTGAACAAAGCCATATTCTCAAGAAATAATGCTGAACTCTTGTGCATGGTCTCATGTAAAACAGCTGAACAAAGCTATATTCTCAAGAAATAATGCTGAACTCTTGTGCATGGTCTCATGGAAAATGCTGAACAAAGCTATATTCTCAAGAAATAATGCTGAACTCTTGTGCATGGTCCCATGAAAATTGCTGAACGAAGCTATATTCTCAAGAAATAATGCTGAAGAAAATGCTGAACGAAGATATATTCTCAAGAAATAATGCTGAAGAAAAAATGCTGAAATTTAAGGTGTGGTCTCGTGGCCCGTTGGTGTGCACTGAAGCGCGTAAGACTAGACCGGAAAGTTTGTGATGTCAGTTGCTTTATCGGCAGTTTTGAACGGTCTAGTGACTTGTTCAAAGGCGTCTAAAGTGTTCAGGTTCTCTGTTTCGACGCTGTCGAATTTCTTCGTTACAACGGCGATCACTAGAGACGAGAACGTAAAGACCAGCCCCACGAACCGGAAGAGGGCCTGGTAGCCAATCAGCTTCCACCGGAAGACGTCGTTGTCATAGAGACGACAGGCGCCCCTTCCGGTACACGAGTCCTCGCCATTTTCCCACTGGATGCAGATGTCGTCGATGAGTTTGCCGAAGACAATGGGAGCCAGCATCCAGCCTGAGACAACGAGATTTTATTACTCTGGTATGTCTTTCATTCAAATACATTCACAGAGGTGCCAGTCGCCACAGGTGTTTGTCAGTACTACTTCACACGAACGTCAGTATTTTTCAGCACTTGTCAGTATTCTGCCATACAGAGAAAACAGTACATGTATGAACAGAAAGTGCTTATCGCTTATACCTTCACCGCTAAAGCGTGAGTGTGCACACACACGAGCATTAAAGATCTAATCTTACAACAAAAAGCTTTCCGAGGTGCGAACAAATTGTACAGAGTCGACCGTGCAAGCACAGTCAACTCTGTCACAGTTGCAGAGGTTTCAGCGCTTCGGGGACCCTTATAAAACCAGAGCACGAGTTTGCCGTGACATTATTTGGCTTTTGGTCAGTGAGCGAGACACATCGCTAAAGTGTCTAGCGGATGTTGAGTGCTGCACGATCTTGCTCGCTCAGTGTCAAAACGCAAACTGAGCTGTGAAATCAGGCTGCCCTTGGCTTTTATTGGGGTTTCAGGGACACTGAAAACTCTGCAACTGTGACAGAGTTGACTGTGCTTGCACGGTCGACTCCACTTCGGAAAGCTTTCTGTTGGGAGCTTAGATCTTTAAGCCATCCAGGTCAGAACTAAAAGGTGGTGCACTCACACTTATTCTGTCATTTTCGGTTCACGCACAGCTGTGCCTCCTAATGATTCTTTTGAAATATTTGAAATTTGTCTCATCAGTATTTTTAGCGACTAAACCGTATTTGCGTATTTAATTGAGTTAAGCGGAAAATAATACGGCCGATTCAGTTCAGCTAAATTCATTTAATTCATTCAGTTTAACTCAGTATGGCAATAGTGCAATAGTGGGCGTTGAACTTCCAATGGTTGGGTTGGGAGTGAATGCCGGTTTGGAACCGGAAATTGTGCTGGCTTTGGTATCATCATTATGAGCTGGAAAACAGTTGACGACTTGCAAATGGCCAATCAGTCAACCAACCAACCAACCAACCAACCAACCAACCAACCAACCAACCAACCAACCGATAGAACCAATACCGCTAGTAACTAATAACTAATAATAAATAATAATAAACTGCCAGTATCCCAGCGGACGCTGGCTCAGAGGGCTCTACAATTACAATTACACACACACACACACACACACAGAGCCATGCCGGACCGCACCCACACTGGCTATGGGCAGCGGGGACACTACAACTCCCGCTCTGAGGGATGCAGACGTGGAACAGGTGAGTTTTCAACTGAGATTTAAACTACTGCAATTACAACTCTCTGAATACAATTCACAGGGGTAAAAGTCAGTCAGACAGTCTCTAGAAACCCAAACACCTACCAGTAAGCGATTGCATGAAGGCAGAAAGTCCCAAAGCTATAGGCCTGTCCCGATCCTCAACACACCTGAAATGAGACACCACGGCTGATATCAGTGAAGTATTCGTAGTAAGCATCTCGGAAATTCACGGAGATTGTTTCCTTCATGGGGAGAGAGAGGGAAGTGTTTGTGGTGGTGGTGGTGGTGGTGGGGGGGGGGGGGGGGGGGGGGTAACTTTTATAACTATAAAACAAATTTTGAGGAGAAAAGGAAACGGTAATGACTGCGAAGTGGTTACAAGTTAAACAAATAAAAGCGACATAAAAGGGACAGAAACCACTTAACCTTCACAAAGGACGGCACGGGTCAACGTTTCGGCTTTCGCCTTCCTCAGGACACAAACAAATGGGACATAACTTCAACAAGCACAAGGTAACTCTGCGGACGTACTGACATACACGGCGCGGGGAAAAAAATTGAAATGAAATGAAACGGTGGGCGAGAAAAGGACCAGAAAACAATAGTAAAAATATCACAACACCCATCCTTTGGTGACAGAAGACCATGGACTGTGTGAAAAAAGATTGGGGGAGAAAAGAACAGAAAAGAATAATAACAAATAGCAAAGACAATTTTGAGGCTTAAAGTAAATAGCGACTGCAGTACAGGCGCCACACGTCTCGAAAGGGTCTCGAATCATTTCAGTCATAATCATAAAATGCATTTTATAAAGTGTATTCTTCATTATAAAATGATTCCAGGCCCCTTATGAGACATTTGGCCCTTCATAGCGGGGGACCCTCTAGTACTTAATCAATCCGCGTGTTCGATCTGTATACCGTCGGGGAAACGGGATAGCAGAACCATAGAGCGTTGGACTCCTAATGCTCGGGTCGTGAGTTCGAGTCACGGCTGGGGCCAGATACTTGTGCGGCCTTTTTCTCGTTGCCCCGTCTTTCAGATCACCTTTACGTGGTGGAAAAGAACGTTAAGATTCCCAAAACACTCACACACCCACCCTGCATACCGTCAATACGCACCTGATGTAGACAACCAGTTTGGGTATGATTGACAGGGTCCCGAACAGCGTGCTAGCGCAGACTGAGGCGATGAACGGGTAGAACATGAAACAGCTGTAGTCACACATGCCGGCTGACGCCTTGGAGCCAGGGATGCACGTGCAGTTCACGTAGTCCTAAACACACACACACACACACACACACACACACACACACACACACACACACACGGTTTCAGATTGGTCTTTGTGTCAGGCATGCAAGGCCAGCAAACTGGCCTCCGGCACAGTGAGCCAGCGTCGTAGGAACCTCGACCCGTCACAACTTGAGCGGTATGGGTCCGCACAGACCCAGGAAGTATATGACGTGAGTTTTTACATCAAGTACGGCGAATGTTAAACCTGCACATTTTCCAAAGCAGCAGCGAAGTCTGAATTGTTTTGTTTTCTTTTTTTATGCTATAAATCGCACTCCCAGGCAGTATTTTTATGTTTAGAGACGACCATTGAACACTACAGCCATACACCACGAAAGTGCCATACTTAGCATCGTCATTATCATTAAGACCCTTACGTTCCCGATGTTTCCCGAACACCCAGCGTGACAGGGAGAAAAGAAAGTGCGACCGTCGCCGTCACAGATGGGGAAGTAGTCGTCGTCGTCGCAGGCACAGCCGTCGTAGCAACCAGACATGGCTTCCTCAAATATTGCACGTGGTCTGGAATACGAAACAGTTCTACGAAAAGACATTGTCGTTAACTGTTTCAAGTGTATCTCCGTCATGTATGTATGTATGTATTTTTTTTTTTTTTAAACTACTTTATTATCCCTTTCGGGAAATTCGGGCTGCTTCCCCCGGGGGAAGCGCGTCGCCGCGGTGCAGGGCCACCCAATACCTCTCTCTCTCTCTCTTTATATATATATATATATATATATATATATATATATGTATGTATGTATGTATTTTTTATTTTATTTTATGTATATATATATATATATATATATATATATATATATATATATATATATATATATATTTACAATTTTGATGGGGGAGGAAAGCTGGATTGCCCGGAGAGAAACCCCTGATGAGCAGCCCGGTAGCCAGGGAAGACCGGTATCACATATCACAAGCTCGACCTGAGCTAGAACCCACGCTTCATTGCCGTGACATTGGTGACAGCCGTTTAGTAGCGCTACCTATTAGACCACCGCTCACCCCTATGTACATATGTATGTACATGTGTATGTATGTATGTATGTGTGTGTGTATGCATGTATGTGTGTGTGTGTGTGTGTGTGTGTGCGTGTGTGTGTGTGTGTGTGTTTCAGTATGTATTTCAGTATGTATGTATGTACGTATGTACAGATCTTTAAGGAGTTGAGGCACTATCTTAAATTCACATTTCAATATGTTTTAAGGGTGATCTGATTTCTGCGCGTATCAATTCGGGCGGGGGCAGGATGGGGGGGGGGGGGGGGGGGGGGGGGGGGGGGGGGGGGGGGAGGGGGGGTATGTAAAAGGTCATCGAGCATGCGTGAGTCAGACTGGGGGCCGAACGTGAGTACAGTCAGTGTTGGGAGAAAAAGTGATATCATATAACATTTCAACACAAGTCAAGGACCACCTTGACAGACAGATCTAATTTTTAAGAATTCACAAAAAATAGAGATGAAGGAATCTTTCAAAATACTGTCTAAATTAGTGATTTCATCATTTTGAAATTTATCTTGTTTTGTTCAGAGATGATTTCATTAAATATCTTTGAAGTTTCAAATGTTTTGGCCTTAACCTCTGTGTTTGCAAGTGGTCCTTGACTTATGTTGAAGTCTGTAGTTGTCAAGGCTGTTTCAGTGAATAAACTGTATCCAGAACTCACCCAGGACTGTTGTGGATGTTCGGCTGTTCACATTTGAAGGCGAGACCGAGGGAAGTGGCCACCACAGACAGAATCTGCATGACGACGATGAACTTGAGACTGGACACGGCTCCCATTTTGAACCTCTTGCTGACGTAGCCGCCGAAAAACGTGCCCAGGCATGCTGTGCCTAACAAGGTGGCAGCTGTGCACAGGCGTAAGGAGACAAATTGAGCGTGGGGTCACGTGCAGCGTTTATATAAAGAACCATGTTTGGTGAGTGTGCTAGCCTGTGGTGAGTGTTGCCATGAAAAAGCGTGATTTTCCTGATTTTTTTTATTTTGTAGGGCAAAGTGCTTGCCAGGGGGGCTGCAACAAGAGGCAAGCTGCCAGTGAAGCTGGGACTCTTTGCGCAGAAGAGAGGCAGTGACGCGAGAGGATTTTTTTTTAAAAACTACTTTTATTATCCCTTTCGGGAAATTCGGGCTGCTTCCCTCGGGGGAAGCGCGTCGCCACGGTGCAGCGCCACCCAATACCTATCATATATTTTTTTTTACAATTTTGCTGGGGGGAGGAAAGCCGGATAACCCGGAGAGATTTGGAAGAAGTAGAACACCTTACTCCAGTGAGGCCTGAGCGCAGGTGCTTGCCTTTGAATGGTCTGTGCATTGTAATTTTTGTTTCTAGACTGAAACATGTTTTAGGGGGTGACTTTGATGCCTGAGGGTCGTAGGGAATCTATAGGCATTTTGACACCTCGTGCATTTGAGTTTTTTGACCACACAGGCAAGCACACAAGCATGCAAGCATGCGAGCGCGCGCGCGCACACACACACACACACACACACACACACACACACACACACACACACGCACACACACATGTGCGCGCGCATGCACGCAGTAAAAACATACAAATAAACAAATATGCAAGAAACAAACAAATCAAGAAACAAACAAACTTGCTCGCGCACTTCATGGACACCGCGGAACAGACTGAATGGTTCAGAAAAATTCCGAAAGAATGAAAAAATCCATCAACTTTACTCCTTGGAACACCATCCACAGTCGTAAGCATGAGAATAATGTGGTTACTGTTCACTAGTTTGCCTTGTAATTGTTTTAAAAGCAGACGCTAAGGCACAACTTGGCACTACACCGTCACTGAGTTAGTTAGGCGTAGTTTTGCAAGTGGTCCTTAACTACTTGCGACGAGTATACACATACCCCCCGGCCCCCGTAGTGTAGTGGTTAGCACTTCGGACCATGGACCGGGAGACCCGGGTTCGAGTCCCAGCCGAGGCAAGCGGGATTTTTCCTACCTAGGTCGGCCCTTACCCAGAGCGGGTGTGCTATGGGCCCAATGGGGAGGCTGTTGCCACACAGCCGAGATTCACCCACTTCACGGGTGCGACTTTGGGGGCGCTTCCCTTGGTATGACACGTCTTATGATATGGATAATTACACGGCCGCAGGTGCCGTAATTCCCGGGCCTGGTTAATGCCGGGATATTTATGACAGGAAGCGTGGAATGCAGCCCTGTCGCGCAGTCCCAAACCACACGGACCTCCATAGCATCATCTTACCATCATCCTCATCTCCATCATCATGCATAATTAAAAAAAATGCCCCAGGAACACCACTGGAGCTGGCAAAGAGTTGGGGCAGCAAAAAAAAAAAAAGAAAAAAAAAAAGAAAAAAAGTATACACATACCCATGGACAGGTTGGTTCTCCAGGCAGTGAGAGAGAACTGGTTCTCAATGTACTTGGCAGTGAAAGATTGTCCGCCGGCAACAGAAAACAGGAGCGCGCATGCCGACAGCATGGTGCACATGTAGACAGGGTTAGACAACAGGCGATATAGCGCTCCCACCAAGCCTGTACAAAAAACGAAGAGGAGAGAGTACTGGCGACTGTAATACCGAACGCACTAAATTTCTCAAAAACCCATGCAAACATCGCACTATTTTTTTTCCTTGAAATCTCAGACCACTAGAAGCCACTTGAATCCACTGCTACGCAATTTGCAGGGGGAGGGTGGGGTGGGTATTTGGGGGTTTAACGTCCTTTTCCACCACATACGGGTGACATCAAAGACTGAGCAACGATGAAAAGGCCAGCACAAATATTTGGCCCCAGCCGGGATCGAACTCACGACCCGAGCATTAGAAGTCCAACGCTCTACCATTCGACCACCCCGGCTCCCCGAGAGAGAGAGAGAGAGAGATATGCGTCTTGAGGTTCCGCTTGAGAGTCAAGACTGACGCAGAACCGGACTTGAGGTGAGCTGGCAAGTTGTTCCAGAGGCAGGGAGCTGCACTCTTGAAAGCCCGTGCACCAGACCGTTTCTTGTTTGTGTTGTCAAAGTAGCCTGGGACAGCAAGTCTGGACTGGGAATAAGATCTTAGGCTGCGTGCAGGCCTACAGAGTGGTATGAGCTCAGCCAGTTATAGTGGAGCAGAGCCGCACATGCAGGAGAAAGTCACGGAGAGAAGCTTATGGTCGATGCGAAGCTTGACTGGAAACCAGTGGAGATCTTTGAGCACCGGTGTGACCGGTGTGAATACACTGTCACGCAATTTGCAGCGGGAGGGTGGGTGGGTGTTTGGGGGTTTAACGTCCTTTTCCACCACATACGGGTGATATCAAAGACGGGGCAACGATGAAAAGGCCAGCACAAATATTTGGCCGGGATACGAACTCACGATCCGAGCATTAGAAGTCCAACACTCTACCATTCGGTCACCCCGGCTCCTCAATCTGCAGCGGGAAGGCCCACTCAATAATAGTAATAATAATAATAATAATAATAATAATAATTTTTATAGAGCGCTGCTCTCCAATACCAAGGACTCGCTGCACACACACACACACACACACACACACACACACACACACACACACACACACACACACAATTTGCATCCTCTCTTACATACAATTTGGCAGGTGCAACGACACATGGCAGTAGTGGCTTCACGTGGCTCCTACTGGTATGCAGTGGTTTGTTCTTTTTAACAATTAAGTCTTATAATAATAATCGCATTAATACAGGCGCCTTATCCCAAATATTTGGCTCAAAAGCGCCGCGAGCTAAACCCAACACGCACGCTCACGTGAATCATACGCATTCATTCACACACTGGAAACGAACACATTACAATCACGCGGTGCGAAGGGCCAGCTCAGGAATTTAAGTTTCTGAACTTTAGAATTGCATTAAAAAAAAATGTGGGCTGACCATTTCCAAAGCTTACAATAATTATAGTGAGCAGGGTCCGTATGTAAAACTCGAGGTTAATTTAACCCAAGGCTACGGGCCTAACCGAGACTAGGACAAAAGAAACCCCAAAACAAAATTAAATAAAAAAAGGAAGCGAAGAAATAAAGACAAAAATCCTTCTATAACGGCATAGGCACCTTGCTGGAATGGACCCGCTTCCTGATTTAAAAAAAACAAACAAACCAACAACAACAACAGAAAATTTAACCCTAGAGCTAATTTAGTTCGAGGTTAGACTCTAAGCCAGGGCTAAACTCCCTAACCCCGACTTTTACATGCGGGCCCTGGGGTGTTCGGGCTAGGGCTGTTTAGGAGATACCTTTCACGAGAGTTGACAGCTCACCCACGACACCAGGCTTGCTGTTGCGTCTGATACTTTTCTTCTCAGAGAGGGGCTCCTTTATCCGTCGGGGGAACATGAAAAGAGGGAGAGCAAACACACAGGAGGCACATCCGAACACCAGGTACCCCAGCCACCACGCGCCGATCCACTTCGGGTGTCTAGGGTGTAGGTTCGTTTCTGTAAAAAGGAACGAGTTCACTGTTTATATTTTTATTTTTTTAATACTCTCTTGTACATTTGCAACACCTACATAGAAAATGTGAACAACAAAATACATACCAACAGCAGAAGGAAGCAAAACATAACGTGTAACGTGAAATAAAACAAATAAACAAAAACAAAACAGACATTTCCATGTGCACGCACACAACTTGTACATACCAAGGCCCGTAAGAGCCATCTATTCACAATGGAAAGCATAGTTATGACCCCTTGATCTACACAGATCAGATGTCCACATATATTTATTATGCATTTCAGGTGAAGATGGGTCGGTACAAGAACCACGACTGCTCAAACACAAGTCTCTTACCCAGCGCACAAAAGGGACTCCTTCAAAGTTCATTGTGAAACGTATTTTGTTACAGAAGATAATGCGAAGGACTAGCCTGTTCTGTGTAATAAAAATCGGACTTTTTGTTGTTGTTTTAGACCTAAACTGAAGGGAACCGAACCAAAAGCAACGCAACCTAACCCAAACCAAACCAAACCAAACCAAACTCGACCAAACCCAACCCAGCTGAAGTGAACTGAACTTACCCTGCCCTCCCCAACTGAACTAAAGGCTACGTACCATAGATGCAAATTTGGAGGAAAACGCTATATATTCGTCTTACACATAACGTAAAATAGTCCACAAGCCAGGCTCATTTTCCCCTAATTTTACTATTACCTGGCACGAAACTTGTTTACAAAGCCAACAAAAAACACCAGATTGCCATGTTTTACTCTGCACACAATTTTTAAAAGGGGCAAAGATTTTCTACTACAGTATACTACATGACCCGGAAGCTATTACTGGTCTTTAACCAAAACTGAACTAAACAAGCCAGACTAAATGAAACGTAACGGAAAGAAACTATTCTGGCGCCACGTACTGGTGGTAAAATCACCTTTATGCCGTAATATTTTTTTATGACGTCAGAGTGAACTTACCTTCCAGAGTGACGTACATTTTGGTGAAAATTCCGCCCAGTAAGAATGCAAGTGCTGGCCCCATCATGCCAAAAGTGGTGATGATACCTACGGGAATAAAACATCAGTTACTGCGAGAAAACTCGCGGAGTCAGGATTCCGAGACAATCGATACTGAACGAGACTCAGCAGCGCTTGCTACTGGTGGTGGTGGTGGTGGTGTTACGACTACTACGGCATATACTACTGCGACTTCTACTGTTGCTGCTGCTGCTGCTGCTCCTCCTCCCCCTCCTTCTCCGGGGAGCCGGGGTGTCCGAATGGTAGAGCGTTGGACTTCCAATGCTCGGATCATGAGCTCGAATCCCGCCTGGGGCCAAATATTTGTTCTGGCCTTTTCATCGTTTCCCCGTCTTTGATATCACCCGTATGTGGTGGAAAAGGACGTTAAACCCCCAAACACCCACCCACCCTCCTCCTTCTCCTCCTGTTCGTCCTCCTACTATCTCTGCTACTACTAACAGACAAATGATATATTATGTTCCCTCGATTTTTACACTCTTTCGGTTATAGACATGTTAGACTTCTGTTGCAGGCAAGTCCTCGGGTACACCACCAGCGGTTGTCACCCCCTGACAGCGACATGAAAAGGCGGGAAGGTGGTTTTTTTTTTGGGGGGGGGGGAGGGGAGGTTAAAAATAGAAACATGATATTATAGGCCTATACTTGCCCATGTGAAATCCAGTTCTTGTTTTCTCCACGTTGTCATCCACAAAGGTGACCAGAAAAGCACTCCTCGGTGCTTTGGACATCCCTTGTAGCACCATGCCAACCACAATGACAGCCATGGCAACCCCAGCATGGGTACGTGCAGCACTGGTCACGCGTGACGTGGCTCCACTTGGGATGTCTGATGACGCCATAGTAAAATTGTTCGTCAACAGTGCGCTTTCTTGTTGTAATTGTTAAGAAGAAAAAGTGTGAGTACAACTTCATCCAGAGAGAGAGAGAGAGAGAGGAGAGAGAGAGAGAGAGAGAGAGAGAGAGAGAGAGAGAGAAAGAAAGAGAGAGAGAGAGAGAGAGAGAGAGAGAGAGAGAGAGAGAGAGAGAGAGAGTTTTCACAATGAGGTGCCCCCGATTACCGAAACTACACCACGCGAGTTTGTTGATTGAGTTTTAACTCGCACTTTTTCGGTCGAAATCAACAAACGAGTGGGCTTATTGAATATGAAAGGAAACCGTGGGCTTATTCAGTATGAAAGGAATAGGAGCCTTTGAAGCCCTTTGAGCGAGAGAGAGAGAGAGAGAGGGAGAGAGAGAGGGAGAGAGGGAGAGAGAGAGAGAGAGAGAGAGAGAGAGAGGGAGAGAGAGAGGGAGAGAGAGAGAGAGAGAGAGAGAGAGAGAGAGAGAGAGAGAGAGAGAGGGAGAGGGAGAGAGAGAGGGAGAGAGAGAGAGAGGGAGAGAGAGAGGGAGAGAGAGAGAGAGAGAGAGAGAGAGAGAGAGAGAGAGAGAGAGGGAGAGAGAGAGGGAGAGAGAGAGAGAGAGGGAGAGAGAGAGAGAGGGAGAGAGAGAGGGAGAGAGAGAGAGAGAGAGAGAGAGAGAGAGAGAGAGAGAGAGAGAGAGAGAGAGAGAGAGAGAGAGAGAGAGAGAGAGAGAGAGAGGGAGAGAGAGAGAGAGGGAGAGAGAGAGGGAGAGAGAGAGAGAGAGAGAGAGAGGAGGAGAGAGAGAGAGGAGAGAGAGAGAGAGAGAGAGAGAGAGAGAGAGGGAGAGAGAGAGGGAGAGAGAGAGAGAGAGAGAGAGAGAGGAGAGAGAGGAGAGAGAGAGAGAGAGAGAGAGAGAGAGAGAGTACTAGTACAACCTGTCTCTTTTACGTCACAGTCCATGCCCGTTTCGTTGATACCGTCACAGAGCTGACCACCAAACCTTCTGGAGGAAGAATATGACGTCACCACTGTCGTGTTTTGTGCACTAACGTCACTGGAATAGCTGGGAGCACCAAACATGAACTGGGGCAAGGAACAGACAATGGCCGACAACCCATACATTACTGTCAGAAACCCTAGAGACCGCGGAATGTGCAGCTGCAAAATATAAAGTTAAATGTGAGAATCCAAACGTTAAAACTAAACATCATAAATTCACATTAAGAGTACAAAAGTTAAAACTATAATTTCAAAAGTTAAAACTGAGAATCCAAATGTTCCAACAAAAAATTCAAAAACTAAAACTAGGAATTTAAAAGTTACACTAAAAATGAAAATTTAAAACTAAGAATAAACAGTTAAACTAAGAATAATAAGTTTATACTAATTATAAACAAATTTCAATTTAAAACTTATGATCTAAAAATGGAAACTAAGAATCAACAGTTAAAAGTAAAAATACAAAGGGAAAAAAACCCAACAACAACAACAATTGATTGTATCATGGTGTTTATAAAATGAAAGAATCGGTTAAAGCTATAGCTGCTGAAAATAATCGTTCGGGCGAGGGAGGTTTCAAAGGGAACATTAAACACCGTCATGCATATATTTAAAACAGTTGTCAGCACAATGAGAATATATCTGGAATATATAGGGTTGATTTAAGTTCACAACATGTTGCAACATGCTGCCGCTAAGCATTCTACTGATTATTTGGGTTAAGGGTGAAACCGGCTTATTGATTTACAAATCTGTGGACTCCCTGCGGTTTAACCTCGCGCTACTGCCCCACCTTTGATGTGATGTAGCTGGCAAACAGGACAACAACAAGAAAGCCGACATCGTTGGCCGCCATGATAAGTCCAGTCTGAGAACTGTTGAACCCGAAATGGCGCTCCAGGGTCGTGACCTGTGGAAAATTGAAGTACAGCTTATCTTACGGCTTAGTCTGGCGTATTACAAGATAAACCAGTAGACGTTTCAGTTTTTGTCCCAGAGTTACCGACCCAGTTAACTGCGGGTAGGTGGTTGGTTGGGACTTTTAACGTCCTTCTCCACCATATAATAATAATAATAATAATGAGTTTTGAATAGGCGCTTGACCCAATTTCCTGAATCGGCTCAAAGCGCCGCGAACTGAACCCAACACGCACGCTCACGTGAATCACACGCATTCTCTCACACACTTGACATAAACACATTACAATCACGTGGTGCGAAGGGTCAGCTCAGCTATTTAAATTTCGGGATTTAGAATTGCATTTATTGTTCAAATTTGGTGGGCTGAACATTTCCAAAGCAGAGGGGGAGGAAGCCGGAGTACCCGGAGAGAACCCCCGACGATCGGCCCGAATGAACGGTGCCACATACGAGAAGGAAAAATTCTTTGCCCCGAGTAGGACTCGAACCCCTGACCTCTCGCATTGGTGACAGGTCTAGACCACTAGACCACCGACCGCCCCGATGTACAGGTAATACCAAAGACGGGACAACGACAAAAAGGCCAGCCGAAATATATTGGCCCAGCCCACCACCTTCCGTAATTCGTATTTTCTGCTTGGTTACCCACCTGGCTGTTCACGTATGTTGTCGTTGTGGAAGACAAGAGACCGATGCCACTCGAAGCACCAGTAAAAGCGGCCATAGTGGCGCACATCCTGAGGGCTTTGGGTTTGAATCTTCCGACTCCACACTCCGGTACACTGTCGTCGTCGCCATCGTCGTTGGCTAGATCGTGGTGAACCGCTTGGGTCGCGTCGACATCGCTGTTTTCTTTGCTTGGCATTCTTCTGTCTTTAAAAGAAAAGAAAAAAAGAAAAAAAAAAAAAAAAAGAAAAAAGCCTGAGACTTTGACTTCAGGTTCGTTAGATTCTTACTGGCCTGCAAATAATCGGCTGCTTTGTCTGTCCTCGTGTCCACGTGTTGTACGAAGCATGAGGTTTCACAATTTGTGATGGGATCCTACAATAGGAGGACAAAGTTGCACAGCCACTTGTCCGAGAATCCAAAAAAGCAAAAAACACACAATCCAAAACAACAACAACAACAACAACAACACCCCCCCAAAAAAAAACAAAAAAAAAACAAAACAAACAAAACACAAAACAACAACAACAAACAAAGCAAAAGGAAAAAAACAAAACAAAACCAAAAACAAAACAAAAACAAAACAAAGAAACATCAACAAAAAAACCCAAACCCCCAAAACAACAACAACAACAACAACAACAACAACAACAACAACAACAACAACAACAACTTGCACTCAAAAGTCCCTTGCATTGACGACAAAAAGAAACTAGACAGAAAAATGAGGAGAGAGAGAGGGCACCGTTGCACTTGAATGTGTCAGAACTCACAGCATTTCATCTCTATGGCATAAAGTGGTACTTTAATGCTGAATACATAATTACCATGTCAAAAAACCATGTAAAGTTTTGTCTTTTCCCCCCAGTAGAAAATCAGTGTAATATATATCAAAGCTTAACCATTTTGTATATATGCTTGTTGTTTCCTTCTATTTTTCTAGTGAATGAATCATTGGATACATGAGGAAAAATTTTCAGCCCCTTCATTGGACAAAATCTTTGTACAGTAGCTGGTGCTGTGCCTAGTTCATGTACATGTATTATCATTAGATGTTACATGAATGAATAAAAAAAAAAAAAAAATAAGGAGACAGTCACCAGTACCATCATTACGGTTCTCTAATGATTTTTTTTTTTTTTTTACGTTTTGTATACGTGATTTGTACGGCTTAGAAATTGCCGCCAACAATCATTGTACACCTTTCTTGGTCGTCTTGCCACATTTTTTGAAGTCCCTCCATACTTATTCTCTATACGAACACTGCCCAACACTCGTGAAAGATTTAACCTTTTTGTGCAAAAAAAAAAAAAAAAAGTCGAACAGCGGGCGTTGAAATAGCTCTGAACCCGACAGCGACATCCCTGTAAGACATGCACCATTACCACCATTTCTTCTCTCATCGATAACCCGTAAAACAAAAGGCCGTTCACGGCCACAAATCTTGAATCTTAACGGCGAAGCGTGGGTTGGAGCACAGGGGCCGTGGTCACGACGCGAATGCAAATTTAATAATAATAATAATAATAATAATAATAAATTGTTTTTATATTGCGCAGAAAATCTGCCCAAGAGAGCACTCAGTGCGCGCTACACACACACACACACACACACACACACACACACACACACACACACACACACACACACACACACACACACGGGGCGGATGTGAGATACAGAGGAGGATACCGTAAAATTGTTAGTGGAAAGCTTGCCGAAACAGATAGGTTTTAAGGTGTGCCTTGAACTGTGACAGAGTAGGGAGGCTTCTAAGGGAGACTGGCAGTGAATTCCAGATCTGGGGAGCAGAGTAACTGAAGGAACGTTGGCCATAAGTTTTCAGACTGACACGGGGTATTTTTAATAGTTTCTCAGAAGATGAGCGAAGTGAACGGGAGGTTTCATACGTAGTGAGCTTCTCTGTGAGGTACTGCAGGAGAGATTTGTCGAAGTGACGGAAATAGGTTGCGGGTTTCCAGTACTTTCTTTATGTCAGCTTGATGTCAGAGAGCTTGCGTTCGTGTGCGCGCGGGCTGCATACATGACACAACGACTACGACTGTGACTACAGCAGGTCATTGAATGGAAACAACATATTGGGCTGGTGGCCATCTTGTTTTATAATAAACTCACAAGTATACTCTAACTGTCGTTAGAGCCACATTCGAAAACAATCAGGAACAAAAAATAGTGAAATACTTTGTATACTTTTCTTGACTGAGAGCACTGACAGGGTGTTTTTCATTAGTCGGGTTTCAATAGCCGTGATAGTCGGTTAGAAACCACGCACCTCTCTCTCTTTGCTTTTTGTATGGGGTAATACATGTTGGTGTGATTGTACTTGTATGGAAGTAATAAATGTTTGTGTGACTGTACCCTTGTATGCCCCTGTGTAACTGTGTACGATTGAGTGTGGTATGTGAGTGAATGTGATAGGCCTAGTGAGTGTGAATGTGTTTACACGGAACGCAGGACAGGGTCGTGACACAGACTCAGACTTTATTGTTGTTTTAGGTCTTGGCTTATACCAACAGAGTCTTTTATTGCTGTTGTTACCATTCATATATACACCAATATATAGAATATGAGCAGTTTGCCATACGGCAAAACTTTGTGAAGCCCACATTCACAATACTCCCTTTATTAGTTTAGCAAAAGCAGCTGTGTCCGTGTAGAATTTTATGCTGATTTTCACCACCCGCCAGCGTGAGTTTTCACCGAGTTAACTACGAGTGCTTCACGTCCGAAAATAGTAAGGAAACAGACAGAGAAAGTGTGAGTTGTGACTTTCTGTAACAGACTCAGTAGGTTACGGGTTCACAAAAACACACTCCAGTTACATCAGCCAAAGACGCGCAGAAAGTGCGTCATTTCAAACATTTGGAACTCATACGTCACGGCCGGTGCTTTGTTATTTTGTTCACTTTTGGGGGTGAAATTATCTGTGAGGTATTTGCGAGTGCACTTTTGAATGTCAGTACACGAGAACATGATTTGAATGATATTTTTCTATTTTTCTTAACATCAAGCACTTTCAATTGCCCTACGCGTCATTTCCTCACAAGTCAGTGCGCAGAATTCTGTAGGGGTACAAAATCCCTAGTCATTAATCCAGAAAAATAAAATGTTGCAGAAAATGTATGCTGCTACAGCAGTAAAAGTAAGAATCTGAATGCTCGTGGTATAAACAGATTACGTGATAAGTTCTCGTGGTTTACCAGGAAAGAAACAACTCGATGTTTCAATTTTTGCCGTAGCTACCTCGCTGTAGTCCCCCCAAAATGCTTCAATGTAGAAACAAAAAGTACAAGCACGATAATTCAAGGGCACGCACCTCACAGGAGTTTAAAAAAAATGAATGTCGCTATTCCGCTCGGGCCTCACTGGAGCAATGCAATGCAAGTCTACTTTTTATTTAGATCTGAAAGCCAGTTCACTTAGATCTACTCATGTCACTTGTGCCCGACCTGTGTGCAAAAAGTCCCAGCTTCTCTCGCAGCTTGCCTCTTGTTGCGGTCCCCTGGCATGCGTCTTGCCCTGCAAAATACAAACATCACAAAATCACACTGTTTCATGACAACAAAAATCACTACAAACTAGCACACTCGCCAAACAGGGTTTCTCACATAAACATTGAACATGACCCCACGGTCAATTTGTGTACTTACGCCTGACGGCGAGCCGTCTAGCATCAGAATGACCAGTTTCTTAAATGTGGCTAGCACTGCGAGTTAATTTCTGGGCCCGCATGTAAAAGTTGGGGTTAGGGAGTTTGGCCCCGAGTTAGAGTCTAACCTCGAACTAAACTAGCTCAAGGGTTTAAATTTTCTGTTGTTTTTTGTTTTATGTCAGGAAGCGGGCCAATTCCAGCAAGGTGCCTATGTCGTTATAAAAGGATTTAAAATAAATTAAATAAAAAAAAAAGGAAGCGAAGAAAGAAAGACAAAGACTGTCTTTTGTCTTTCTTTCTTCGCTTCCTTTTTTATTTAATTTTGTTTTGGGGTTTCTTTTGTCCTAGTCTGGGTTAGACACGTAGCCGTGGGTTAAATTAACCTCGAGTTTTACATACGGGCCCTGAAGCAGTCCGGGCTGCTTGTCGGCGACAGATCAAAGAGCTCACTGAAAGAAGGATCTCCTCTAGCAGGCTGTGTTGGCACCGAAGGTGTTTAGTTGCGAAGCTGCCGATAGCCGGAGTCGAGTTATTCACGTCTCTCGCTAATTTGTCGTTTGCGGGACAGTCGGGCGCTGATCTGGATTTGGCACGATGCAGTGCTAACTGAGACCGACGTGATCAGGGTCCGCCCCGCATCGCTATTTATTGGTTGTTATCTCTCTGATTAACCTTTACCGTACGAACCGGGGCGGTCGGTGGTCTAGTGGTTAAGAGAGTTGTCACCAAAGCGAGAGGTCAGGGGTTTGAGTCCTACTCGGGGCAAAGAATTTTTGCTTCTCGTATGTGGCACCGTTCATTCAGGCCGATCGTCGGGGGTTCTTTCCGGGTACTCCGGCTTCCTTCCCCTCTGCTTTGGAAATGTTCAGCCCATCAAATTCGAAAAATAAATGCAATTCTAAATTCCGAAATTTAAATAGGTGAGCTGACCCTTCGCACCACGTGATTGCAATGTGTTGATGTCCAGTGTGTGAGAGAATGTGTGTGATTCACGTGAGCGTGTGTGTTGGGTTCAGTTCGCGGCGCTTTGAGCCGATTCGTGAAACTGGGTAAAACGCCTATACAATACTTATTATTATTATTAAAAACACCTGCAGCAGTTTCTAGCCACAAGATCTCTCACACTCTCTCATTTTTCAAACGTGTGTATTTGGGCACTTCATGTATTTCTCGAGGAGAGTTAGAACTAGTGTACAACCTTTACGTGACATCATTATCTCATGAAGCAATGCAACGTACAAAGTCAGGTTCATGAATATTCCTCTCTGACCGTAATGGCTACGCATAAAAGCATACGTATAAGGGTGATCTGTCTTCGAGTTTTTCTTACTTATGTGTTTATGAAACCATGTAGACTATCTTTTACGCTGCTCTTGCGTGTAGTCTGCAAAGTATTTAGGTTATACATAGAAAAATGACAAAGTAATTTGTAGAAACGGACACGTGGTTGGGTTTTCTTTTTCCAGCATTTCCCTGTGTAAACTATACTGGGTCCATGGCACCCAACGACGTACGAATCGGATGTTTCAGAGCCTCAAACGGTTATAGTTAAACTCCGGCTGTAGACACATGTTGGCGCCTACATCGCGCCAGCGATACGTTTTGTTGCAGAAAGATATTTGATGTGAACAGCTGTGTCAAGTTTCCACCCTCCTACCGGCCGGAGTATTCATTTGTATAGATCAATCATGCATGGAGAGAGACCGAGTTGAAAAGCAATTCCACACGTGTTTTATGTGCGTGTTGATGTGTGTGTGTGAATGTGCAATGGGCTGATTTCAAAAACTGCGCAAAAGAAACGTGATTCATCATCATCATCATTATTATTATTATTATTATGTGTTTGTGGTGTGTGTTTTACAGGGGTCCCTGCTTCAGTTTCTAGCCACAAGATCAGCCAAGATCGTTATGTGCTGTTCACTTGCCAGTCCAATTGTTTGTTTATGGCGCAGAGGTGAAAATGTAATTCTCCAAAAGTTTTAGACAAGCTGTATGCCCGTCTTTTCAGCTGTATGTCTTCCTGTATGTTACACTGTGTACTTGTTTGAGTGAGTGACTGGTATACATTTGCACACATAACGGGCGAACTATACCAAGTGTGTGTGTGTGTGTGTGTGTGTGTGTGTGTGTGTGTGTGTGTGTGTGTGTGTGTGTGTGCGCGCGCGTGTGTTTGCAACATCAGCTCTTTGTTTGTTTGTTTGTTGTTTTCTTTGTGCGTTTATTTGTTTGTTTGTTTGTTTGTTTTTTTGTTCATTTATACCTTTCTATTACTTCGATAATAGTAGTTTTAGCAACGGCAGGTATGAAAACTATCTGACGTCAATTGCCTCTGCCGTTATAAAATAAGGTTTCATTGATTCTCTCTCTCTCTCTCTCTCTCTCTCTCTCTCTCTCTCTCTCTCTCTCTCTCTCTCTCTTTGCAAATATTTACAAATCTTTATTCATTTAATGACAGTTTTAGTTACAAGTTGTCTATCTTCACATACTGGTGACAGAATATGCCAAATGTTTTGCTTTAATCCTGCTAACGTAAGCAGACTTTTAGCATACTTGCAGGCGTGTCACGCGATAATTTGCATACACCTCATTACCATAACTGAGACGCCAGCTTTCTGCTTAAACCATTCTACAACGCTGCTTATATTCTGTCTAACTCCTGCTAACATACCATAATTATTATTATGGTAATGTTAGCGTACTTTCAGCAGTGTTAGGAGTGATTTAGTACTGCTGCCACTTAAATGCTAAAAACACTCTTACTGGTTGCTAAGAGTCTGCTAAGAGACTGCTTATTTAATGCTGTCATTTCGTCAAACCAGCCCGGCATCTTTCGCCATCCCGTAGAAAAGTGACGTCACATCCGCCAGCAGAGCCTCTGGTGGAGCGAACTCCCTCACGACACCCTCATCCAGGACCATAACCCTGCTAAAAAACAAACAAACCAACAAACAAACAAGCCGTTCTTGTAAACACAGGAGATTTTGCTCAGACACTACATTTTTGCAAGAGAATATTTGAGTTGGATTATTCGGTTCTGACCTGAACCTTGTGATATTAAAATATTTTTCCCTCATGAACGCAAACATCCGTCTGCACCCGACCACTGAGTTCAGCTTGACTCATTCTGCCCAGCCTGCGACTACAGTCGCACAAGATTTCAGTCCCCACTACTGGGCCACTAGTGCTGCCACGCAGCGACTGTAGCCGTAACGGTGTTGTGTGCGAAATCCTCGTTCTGCCCAACCATTGCTATCCGTTACCAGGTTTTCTTGGACTGATCTCCCTTAGAAATGTTTCTATTTTCGTTGGTTACCATTGTGTACGTTTTATATGCGGCTTATACGGTGAACAGAATGACCAAAAGAAGGCGGCTGGGTGTCATCGCGGGGAGATCCAGGCAGCTAGCGTCAGACATTATTTTGTCCCCCCCCCCACCCCCTCGTGAGTGACTGGTATACATTTGCACATATAACGGGCGAACTATACCAAGTGTGTGTGTGTGTGTGTGTGTGTGTGTGTGTGTGTGTGTGTGTGTGTGTGTGTGTGTGTGTGTGAGCCGGGGTGGCCGAATGGTCGAACGTTGGACTTCTTATGCTCGGGTCGTGAGTTCGTATCCCGGCTTGAGCCAAATATCTGTTCTGGCTTTTTCATCGTTGCCCCGTCTTTGATATCACCCGTATGTGGTGGAAAAGGACGTTAAACTCCCAAACACCCACCCACCCCGTGTGTGTGTGTGTGTGTGTGTATGTGTGTGTGTGTGTGTGTGTGTGTGTGTGTGTGTGTGTGTGTGTGTGTGTGAGAGAGAGAGAGAGAGAGAGAGAGAGAGAGATTCTCTGGGACAGGATGTCTCTTTCAGCACGGCCTTCTAGTGGATGTGTGTAAAACTTTCATAATCTACATTGGCGGTCAACGCAGCTAGGTATGACAGGTGCCTGACTGTGCGTGTTTTCCTGATACAGCTGTGATAACAGCATGTATTGGCGCAAATACGGTCTGACCTGTTTGTCTAATGCAGTCTGATGAACATCCTTGATGTAAACGACTGATCTACATTCATGACAATGTAGCAAACAGAACACTCATCACGGTTTCGTGTGTGGAAACACGAACACAGGGGTACAGCCTTTTACAACCTGTTTGATGCAGTTTTGAAAATACGATGAAAGAAGTGCTGCACCTTCCAATGACAAGGAGATAATTATGTATAATTTCCTGAGTCGTTGCACTGCTAAATTGCATGTGTGTGTGTGTGTGTGTGTGTGTGTGTGTGTGTGTGTGTGTGTGTGTGTGTGTGTGTATGTGTGCGTGCGTGCGTGCGTGAGTGCGTGTGTGTGTAGGATACTAAAACTAAAACCGATACATGCGCTAGAACTTATCAGGGCTTATGCACTACCACACCTGTAACAAAACAAAACAAAACAATTTCTCACCTTTGCCGAGGGTGAAGGCTTGCTCTTCTTGCCAGTACCATTGTGAAGCAGTTCTGACTTCTCTGTGAAAGACTGTTGACTCTGGTTTCCGTTGATTTCATGAACACCACAGTAAGACAACTCCACGCTGTTCGACTTGGCAGCATTCTTCGTCTCTGCATCTTGGCGTTTCCTTATGTTTAAAGATCAAAGCTCCCAACAAAAAGCTTTCCGAAGTGTGAAAAAAATTTAGAGTCGACCGTGCAAGCACAGTCAACTCTGTCACAGTTGCAGAGTTCACCCAGTGTCCAGAAACCGCGACAAAACCGTGCCGAAAAACTGCCCCCACTTCCTGTTGGGGTCCATCCACGCTACTGTGCACATCCCCGTGCAACCCGGCTCATTATGTGACCACGCCTGAGTGATGTCGGACATGGCGCAAACTATGCTACTACCGGTAAGTGCACGTATCTGAAAGCAATTTTGTTTCTTGCGTAAACATTTCAGTTCGCATACGAGCGACACTTACCAAGTGACACGACTTGTATGGGGATCACTGCGAACAGTACTGAGTCGGTCACGGTTGCTGTGATGATCACTGCACGGACGGATGACCACTGCACGGAGATGTGCACAGTAGCGCGGACGGACCCCGACAGGAGGGGGGGGGGGGCAGTTTTTTCGGCACGGTTTTGTCGCAGTTTCTGGGCACCGTGTGAACTCTGCAACTGTGGCAGAGTTTACTGTTCTTGTACGGTCGACTCTGTACATTTTTTTTTCACACTTCGGAAAGCTTTTTGTTGGGAGCTTAGCTCTTTAAGGAAACTATTGCTATCATTTTAGTGACTCCAAGTGTCATAATGGCTGTTGTTGCGTGGTATTGTGGTTTACCAGAGTGCGCCGTGCGGCCCAACACCTCCGTCTTCAGCACTCGAGGTTTTCTGTCGGGGTTACCTCACCCTTAGCTCATGGCCCAATGACCTGACCTGTGAGCACAGGTGCTATTGACCCATAGCTGGGGGGCTGGTTCATGGGCATCAGGGCGTGTCCACACACCGGTGGGCCTGCATGCCGCATGTCAAGGGGGGCCAGACCTCCTCCCCCGTCCCCTGTAGTTTAGCCTGAGTCCGTAAGGTACTCAGTTTCCATGTGTCGCCGCGAGGAGGCACTACATAGGGCTTGCTGTCGGAGAGGCTATGTACTGGCAGGGGGAGACTTACGCACTCGGCTCCCTTTTTCGCATTGCTGCTAGCCAGCGGTGATAACTGAAAGTGAGAGGTGACAAGCACGGCCACTACAGACTACCACACTAGTCGCATCACAACAGCCATTAGGACACGACTTGTATGGGGATCACTGCGAACAGTACTGAGTCGGTCACGGTTGCTGTGATGATCACTGCACGGACGGATGACCACTGCACGGAGATGTGCACAGTAGCGCGGACGGACCCCGACAGGAGGGGGGGGGGGGGGCAGTTTTTTCGGCACGGTTTTGTCGCAGTTTCTGGGCACCGTGTGAACTCTGCAACTGTGGCAGAGTTTACTGTTCTTGTACGGTCGACTCTGTACATTTTTTTTTCACACTTCGGAAAGCTTTTTGTTGGGAGCTTAGCTCTTTAAGGAAACTATTGCTATCATTTTTAGGTTCATACGTCGTTCAGGGCTGTTTTCGTGGTGTCTATCATTACTACACTAGGACACATACACAAATACGTGCACAGACAGACTTGCGTTCAGCCGATTAAAGCCAAAGCGCAGTAACCGGTAGCATTATTGGCACACGTAAGGACCTAGAGTGCAGTCCCCTTTCGCCGAACAGCCAGCAGCACATCTCTTTCATGTGATTGTCTCCCCTGACTGCTTCACCGAGCAGTCGACAAGGGAAACATGAATGGCGTCGGTTGGATTGACGCGTGATTTGAAGAGACCTAGTCTTGACTTTAACGTCGTCTGGCGTACAGAAAGGTTGTCTACAAGTTTCCATCGAATGTGCTTAATCCGTGATTCAAAATCAGTCGCCTGTGGCAAGATCTAATATTACAGGCCACCGCAAAAACTCTCGTCGCATTATTATCCATCTAGGCTAGCTTTTGAATCGAAGGCGCTCGCTGGGCTGATCTATTCATAGAAACACTCAAAGCACATACAGGAATTATTATTGATTATTATTATTATTATCATCATTACTATTATTGAAAATAAGTTTCGCTGTTCATAGATAAACCAAGCCAACAATAAGAACAGACACCGTGAAAAAACAAAATCACGACACGATAAACAAGTTTACGCTCACTCGCCTATCTGACACATCACACAGTCACTGTCCGCGCCACACACAGTGACACGTTTGTCAGAACTTTCTGTGCGTCCGCCACCAAGTATTGGGACTCCATACAGTCTCTCTTACCCAAAACGTGCCTCCACAGAACGCCTGAAAACCTCCTGCTGCCATTGTCTCACTCTCAGGCGTGTCTTCTTTGTGTGAGCCTGGTCCTGGTTGAATCTCCACAAAGAATACACACGTACAAACGAACAAATGGGAAAGGCAGTGGCTAGGGGGTCCAGCACCTAGCAGCAGTAACAACGACTTTTGTATTAGCGGCTGCGTTATTGAACGGGCCCTCCTCACTGCTGTTGCAGCGACGCGTGGGCCGCGCGAAACCTTACACGCGTGGAAAAAAGGCTACGCATAATATTATAATATTATGTTGCATGCGATAGTTTTTACTCTCATGAGGCCGAGCGCGACCACCCACTGCCCGCTGTATGAAAAGACTGGTTAAAAAAGAGCAAGGTACTGCACACCAGTAGGAGCCACTTCAAGCCACTATTACGCAATTCGTGGGCCTTCCTGCTAGGCCCCCCGTAGACCAGTTTGCATCCTATGTCCAAGGTTACATTTTTTTTTTCATGTAGTGCAGGCACACTCAGCCGCGAATTAGTCTTTGTAGCTTGCGCGGCTTTAAGCCATAAAAACTCACTCACTCACTCACTCCTGCTAGGCCCAAGACAGCTGCAGATTTCAGTGGCTTGAAGTGGCTACTAGTGATATGAAAATTTCAAATAAAACTGCATGTTTTTTTTTTTGCTCGGGCTTTTAACTCACTTCCTACCGAGTAAGTTTGGGGTTGTTCACCAGTGACCTCACTAATAAAAAAAAAAAATGCCTGTATGGATTTACATTTAGCTGAAAGGGAGTGTTGCACTTTGATCATACTCGTGTTTGCTGCAATAAGAACCGTTAACTCATTCAACACTGGCAGTTGTCTCCCTTCACATTCAATGGAAACTGGGCAGTTTGATTTTTTTAAAAATCACAACAAATCTTTCACTGTGTATCTGCATGGTCACCCCTGCACAACATCAAAACACGAAGGACCACATTCACCGTCAAATTTGCGGTGCATTGGTCACGTGGACAGTGTGACGCCGGACCGTATACGAGGTCCCTCAGGCTCACCGTTGTGCTTGACTGTACCGGATACACGGTCCTTAGTGTTGAAAGAGTTCAGGCACCGTCAATCTTGCCTGAATGTTGAATACAGGACCAAAACTAAAAGAGTTAATTACGGTGGGACACTCGTGCACGGTACGAAGTGTGTTAAACTATAAGTCATTCCTATCTAATCGAGACAGAGAATGGGAAATACGCACCAAACATGATCAGCTGGATAAATAAGCTTTTCAGAAGTCAAATTGGCTCAAAACCAGATTCTGTACCGGCCCCCGTAGTGTAGTGGTTAGTACTTCGGACCATGGACCGGGAGACCCGGGTTCGAGTCCCAGCCGAGGCAAGCGGGATTTTTCCTACCTAGGTCGGCTCCTACCCACAGCGGGTGTGCTATGGACCCAATGGGGAGGCTGTTGCCACACAGCCGAGTTTCACCCACTTCACGGGTGCGACTTTGGGGTGCTTCCCTTGGTATGACACGTCTTATGATGTGGATGATTACACAGCCGGCACCGCAGGTGCCGTAGTTCCCGGGCCTGGTCAATGCCGGGATATTTATGACAGGAAGCGTGGGATGCGGCCCTGTCCCGCAGTCCCAAACCACACGGACCTCCATAGCATCGTCTTACCATCATCCTCATCTCCATCATCATGCATAATAAAAATTGTCCCAGCACCCGAGCCCTCCGTGGATTCTACCCATTACCTGGGAGGAAAACCACTGGAGCTGGCAAAGAGTTGGGGCAGCAAAAAAAACCCAACCCCCCCCCCAAAAAAAAAAAACAACAACAAAAAAACAAACAAACAAACAAACAAAAAAACAACAACACCCCCCCCCCCCCAAACCCCCAACAAATTCTGTAAAACATGAATCAGCAGCGCAAGCCAGTGTCAATTTACAGGCAGGGTAAGTGTCATGGGAGTCTGAGGGTAACTTGGACTGCAGCGTGACTTGTAACCAGGAGGGTATAACTATCTGAATAGGGGTCAACTTTTGAGTTGCTTTTGGATTCTGCAGCCTCTATGTTCCTAACGCCGCTCCGATGGGAAACGGCCGCTTTTCAAGCTCGAAGGCTGTTTACCCGATAGAAGGATGTCTCATTTGGCCATTGTGACCGTTTTCGCGACTTTGTGTCTTAGAGATATTAGACAAATACGACTTTCTTTGCGCCTACGATCCATTTCTGAACAGACTGGGACTCCAAACAACAACAACAGCAACAAATAAAACAAAAGGAAATAAAACAAACAAAACAAAACCAAACAAAAAACAACAACCCCAAATAAACAAAACAAACAAACAAACAAACAAACAAACAGAACAACAAAAACCAGATGCTATCGAGTATCTTTTATTGCAACGGACAGTCCTCAATTCTTTCCACTTTCACACATTTGTTCTGAGCCACAGTCAATCTGTTAATGCGAATCCATTAGAATAATGTAAGCAACAGCTGCACAAACGCTTTGAAGCAATAACTAGAAATGAAATGCTAAAGCTGTGCAGTTATCCACCACCGATATATATATATATGTGTGTGTGTGTGTGTGTGTGTGTGTGTGTGTGTGTGTGTGTGTGTGTGTGTGTACAATCGCGTGATTCCGTGCTCAACATTGTGCTAATGCAGTTTGAAACTGGACATGTCACAACAGTAAAGTGAGTCGGTCATTTTAATACATACAATAATAATAATAATAATAATAATTTACAAGGCGCCTATACATGTAAATTACACAGGCTCTAAGTGCCGTACATCATAACACACACACACACACACACACACACACACACACACACACACACAAATCACAATGGTAAAGAGAGATACAGAACAAACTAGAGAGGCAGAAGCCTCCTTGGCTCACTTGTGAGATGGGTCAAGGTCACTCAAAAGAGTATGTTTGCAAAGCTCTATCTATCATCACGCCAAGTAAGGTGTCTGTGTTGTTCGCAGTTCCTGAGAAAACGGCAATGTTGCAATTTTCCCAAGACAGCTTGTATGGCCTTGACCTTACGCCAAGTTTGATAGCTCAAGTGATTGTAGTTTCTACAAAATGGTGATACAAACATTCACAATAGACAGCTTTAATGATGTTCACCTTGAGTCAAGGTCATTCAAAAGGGTATGTCTGCAGAGGTCTCATTGCTGCCATCAAGCCTTATTTGGTGCCTCTGCTGTTTGTTGTTTCTGATAAAATGCAAACGTTAATGTTTCCTCAAAACAGCTTCTATGGCCTTGACCTTGACACAAGGAAGTTGAATACAGGTATGTCAGTGAAGGTTTTATCTGTGCCTATCATCATACAAAGTTTGACGTCTCCGGTACTTCTAGATTCTAGTCGATATAGTCGTAATAGTTTGTTTACACTCTACCTCCCTTTCCTCCTCTCAAATATAAAATCATTTGGTCCACATAGTGCAATCCGTCACCAAGGGATCCGGGGGGGGGGGGGGATGTCTCCTCCCCCACCCCACCCCTCACAGGGGGACATCTCCTCCGCCACCCCCTTCCCTCCCAGTGGCCCCATGGGCTCGCCTTCACGCGGCGGGGCTGATTTCGCCAAGCTTGCCCACCCCTATTGCTCTTTCTTTACTCTTATTTCTGCCTCCATCGGTCCATTCACCTGTCTTTTGCTCTCTTAAAGTCTCCTCCGGGGGGAGGTCAGTAAGCGGGTGTCTGCTGACCCTTGGTCCAGTGAGACATCTGAGGGTCATTTCTGAAGGCCGACTTCACTGGATTCCCCCCACCTGGTCTTCACCCTGGCGGGCTTTGTTCGCAGCGCCCTGCTGGTGCTGCTGAACACCTGTCATGTTGAAGACCTTCACAACGCACCCCTCTCTGGTGCGTTGTTTTCCCGAACCGCCTCACGGCGGGGAGGTTCCGTGTTGGAGCGGTCTATTCTCCAACTGCCTCCCAGGCGTGTTGTCTTCATTGGCAACTAAGGAATTTTCCTTCCTACCTCTCTGTCTATCCCTCACCAGCCCATTCGCCTGTCTCTTTCTCTTCAAAACCTCCCGAATTTAGCCGCTCTGTCCTTCCTCTCTTCTCTCAGCTGATTCCTAAGTTCGGCCCTTTCATCTATGTTTCTTCTTTTTAACCTCTCACTCGCGTCTGCACTACCAGTGGTTAGGAATAAGTGATGTTGGGCATATGCTGCGAACTGGTTTATTGCGCCTAGGAGATGATAAGTTGTAATATTTGCTGTATATGCGCTTAGTATTTATCTTTGTTTTACCTAGTTGTAATTGTCGTTTGTTTTCTACGCTGTTTTGTAACCGGGAGTTCGAGAAATTAGCATGAAGGTGCAGCGTCTCCTGCATGTCCTAGGTTTATATTGCCCCGTAGACCAGTCTGCATCCTTTGTCCAACGTTACTTTTTTGTTTTTTTCATGTAGTGCAGGCACACTCAGCCGCGAATTAGTCTTTGTGGCTTGCGCGGCTTTAAGCCCTAAACACTCACTCACTCACTCCCCTCCCAGTGCTTTGTTTTTTTTGTGCTGAAAATGTTGTCACCGTCTATAAATACCGCAGTTCTGGAAATTTCCGCTCACTAGAAACGTCTTTGGAATCTGGTCCATTAATGAGAGTAAAATTTTGCTGATAGAATGCACCAGATTGCATAGTCTCATTTTTCAAGAATTTGGGAGCATGACCCCGGACTCCTTACCCCCCCCCCCACCCCCCTCCCTCGCTCCCCCAGCGGTTTGTGCCTTCGGAACTTCCACTTTGAACTCAGCTCCTTTTGCTTTGAACTATTTCAAGCCTTTCAGCAGTCAGATGTTGAAGCAAAACAGCAAGTAGCTCTGAAAGATGTAGGTACTTGCGTTTACAGTAAAAATACTGTGGTAAAATTTGGTTGAATATCTCATAAAAGTTGAAACAAAACAGCAAATAGCTCTGAAAGATGTAGGTATGTGCGTATACTGTGAAAATACTGTGAAAATGAAAATACTGTAAAATTTGGTTGGATATCTTATAAAAGTTAGTAAATTTGAGAGAGGCTGCTTAGTGAGAGCCCTGCTTGGCTGAAATGGACTAGTTAAAATTCGTGGGAGCGCCGTCCCCTTCCCCTTTGTTCATTTTTCGAGCCTTTGTCGGATGGAATCCCCGTCCAACCCACCCACCCCCACAGCAAAATATCCTCCTATGTCAGGGCCATGTATTCTCGCGCAGACGGGACTGACGGTTCTCTGCCATCTCAAAATTCTCGATTCCTTTCGTGTCCACGTCAGCCGTGTCAAACTTCTTCGTGACTATTGCAATGACCAGAGCAGACGCAATCAGAACGAGGCCAAGCAAACGGCAAAGGGTCTGATAGCCAATCAGCTTCCACCGGAAGATATCGTTGTCATAGAGACGGCAGGCGCCACGTCCGGTGCACGAGTCCTCGCTACTTTCCCACTGGATACAGAACCCGTCGATGAGATTGCCGAATACGATTGGCCCAAGCATCCAGCCTGAAAAAAACAAACAAAATATGATAATATTAGTAATAAGTGAGTATCGTGTAGACGCTTTACCCAATTGATTTCAACTGGTTCAAACCACGGCTAGCTAAACCCAACACGCAGGCTCACGGAACCACACGCATTCTCTCACACACTGAACACAGTAAAATCACGTGTTACGAAGAGTCAGTTCAGCAATTTACGTTTCCGAATTTAGTGGAATTATTTTCAAATTTTGTGGGCTGAACATGTCCAACGCAGAAGGGGAGGAAGTCGAAGCACCCGGAGAGAACCCCCGACGATCGGCCCGAAAAAACGATGCCACGTACGAGAAAGAAAAAAATTCTTTGCCCCGAGTGGGACTCGAATCTGACCTCTAGCACTGGTGACGAAGTCGCTTAACCACTACACCACCGACCGCCCGGAAAGCGCGATGTCCCATTAAGATGGTAAAGCGTCTACACTGCTCTATTTTAATTCAATCAATTATTTACTGGATAGTAAATTATATCAAACTGATTAATAAACCCCATTTTTTTCCGATATCGGTAAGATTGCTAAATGACTAAGTGTTTTCCTGCCCTCCGGGGTGTATTGCGACCCACAACATCTAGTGTACGTGTCCTTGTGTGTGTGTGTGTGTGTGTGTGTGTGTGTGTGTGTGTGTGTGTGTGTGTGTGTGTGTGTGGACGGAAACTCCCTTTGAATTTCCCCTTGGAATAACAAAGTAATTTTTACTGATTGGCTGACTGATCGATTGATTAAACAAAATATTCATTCACTTG
Source organism: Batillaria attramentaria (assembly GCA_018292915.2). Classification (NCBI taxonomy): domain Eukaryota; kingdom Metazoa; phylum Mollusca; class Gastropoda; family Batillariidae; genus Batillaria; species Batillaria attramentaria. Next base: position 938,689 of record JACVVK020000120.1, on the reverse strand, counting down.
CTTAATTTTCTTTTTGCTGAGCAAATGCTTTCATGGCTCACCAGCGATAGAAGTCATAAAGGAGCTGATCCCAACAGACAAAGGCCTGTCATGTTCCGCGACCGACCTGGACAATGGTGTGAAATGATATCTCATTATTTGTCGCGGCGATGTGTTTAACATTTTGAATTATCACACACCTCATAGTCATTATCATATCCTATATCAAACATCTCAGCACAACCTGCAGATAAAACGACCACACTCTATTTGCGTCCCCCAAATTAAAATACGTAGGTCTACGCGTCTGATGCGCTCAGTACACGTCAGAGATCGATCGACATGCAAGCCTATCCTGTGCTAGACAGGGATAGACACAGGCTATCCGAGTCCGACAGGACCTGAGTAAAAAATGACTTTCTGCAGAAAACTAGACTTTTCTGCAGAAACCACAACTGACAGATGAGAAAATAGCATTAAAAAAACACCTGCAGAAACAGAGGATTCTTGAATTTTCAGCAGGAAAAAAACCCTGCTATTTTCTCATCTCTCGCCAACGAGAGATGCCTGCTCCTCGCATACTCCTTGCTCTTCGTACACCTTCAAGTCACGTGGTTCATCCCCGCGTACCTGATATAGATGATGGTTTTGGGGATGACAGTGAAGGTTTCAAAGACGGCGCTGACGAACATTGAAGCAACGAAAGGGGCGAACATAGAACAGCCGAATTCACACATCCCCGCCATCGCCACTTGACCAGGGGCGCACGTGCAGTTCAAGTAATCCTGAAGACAGATAAATGTGGGTATATACCTACAGAAATATATATTTTTTTAATACCAACAGGAAGCTTGTTTTCTGCACTTTCGATTGACACCAGTCACTCCATAATTATGCCCCAAATTAGCCACAAATTACCCTTTATTCCCCTGTCGTTGGAGCTAGCCCATCGCCTTTGTAGTCAGAATGTAACCGCGAATTAGTCTTTGTTACCTGCGCGGCGTTAAGCCCTAACTAACTAATTAACTAACTAACTTGAAATCAGAACGTACAATGACGCATCTTCATTGTGTCGTCACTGTGGGTGGGCGGGTGGGGTGGGTGTTTAGGAGTTTAACGTCCTTCTCCGCCAAGTGTGGGTGATATCAAAGACGGGGCAAGGAGAAAAAGGCCACCACAAATATTTGGCCCCAGCCAGGATTCGAACTCACGACCCGAGCATTGAAAGTCCAACGCTCTACCATTCGGCTATCCCGGCGTCTTCACCGTAGAACTGAAAATCTAGAAGACACATGCCCCGCAGAGCCACGCTGTATATATCCTATGAAGCCACACAGGAGACCTTCGCGCATGTGCCGTGGGGTAGCAGCGTCGCGCAAAGCATGACTGGGATCACTGTCACAATGTACAGTTGGTGGCGGTCATTGATTCTCTTGCTGCTGACCATATGTTTTTTGTTTTTTGTTTTTGGTTATTTCAATGTCTTGAGAGCAACAATTTTGTTAAGTTTTACAGCACAATGTAGAATAAGATGTCCCAAAAATTATGACGGAAAGTGTATGGATTTTAGACGCAGAACGTAGTAGGATGTTTGGCAGTATCTCTATGTACTCTAATTCTCCCGTCTTCTAAAGTAAACGGGGAGCCGGGATAGCCGAATGGTAGAGCGTTGGACTTTCAATGCTCGGGCCGTGAGTTCGCATCCTTGCTGGGGCCAAATATTTGTGCTGGTCTTTTTCTCGCTGCCCCGTCTTTGATATCACCCTTACGTGGTGGAAAAGGACATTAAACTCCCAAACACCCAACCACCCCACCCCACCCCTCTAAAGTAAACTGATATTAGCTGGGCACGGGTTTCGCGGTTACTACAGCTGCGTTGGTATAGTTCGCCCCCTTGTGCAAACGTGGTGGAAAAGGAAGTTGAACTCCCAAACACCCACCCACCCACCCACCCACCCACCCATCCGATCCCTTGTGCCCTTTGTATCTGCCGTAAATGCATCACGGCCGTCTAAACAACGTAGCGATTGCACCATAACTACAAGGTAACCAACCCCAAATCTAAACTTAACCCTAATTCTAAATCTAACCCTAAACCAAACTAAGCAGGCGAACGCTATTAAATGAGCGTGGCTGCGCTGGTATAGTTCGCCCCATACGGCAAAAGGATGCAAACTACACTAACTCAGCGTCACTAAAGAGATACCCGTAGATATCGTATTACCCGTCTATCCGCTTCACATTTGTGCCACCACAGAATCAACTATCCCACGATTCCTTGCGCACCCGTGATGGCGTACTTTCCGCTCGCTCTAAGAAGCTGACGTCATGGTTAATCTACGTATTTGATATCAATGGTCTTCACTAACGCAAGGCGTGTTTTTTTGCAAGTGGCCCATGACATTTTTTTTTTTGGTGACGAGCATACACACAACGTGTCTCTGTAATGCTGGGGAATTGCTGAAGAAAAATTTAAAACAGACTGAAACCTAGGCTGCGGTGCAGATCGATGCAGCGTCCTAATGGGGGACCATAGGGGCAACGCCAAACTTAGGAGAACAAATGTTAGTATTTGTAAAGACATTTAGTAGCCTCTCCTGGCGCGCAAAAGTCAAATACTGCCTTGATACTGACAAGCACGTCTTCAAAAAAATGAAGCTAGACTGTCCCATAGGGCATTACATGTATCGTGATAGTGTGTGCAGCCTTTTCCCCCTTCCCTTTCTTTGGTTAAAAGGATAGGAAATTTGGCTGGAAATTGACAAAATTCCCCAGGCTGCTCCGAGTAAAAATAATCAGCAACTAAACACCGCAACCCTAAGAGAACCAGAAATACCGCAGACAATGAAAGTGTCCGGGTGCTTACGTTGCCAACATTTGCCGTGCATCCAGCGTGACAGGGGGAGAAGAACGTCCGGCCGTCGCCGTCGCAGATGGGGAAGAAGTCGTCGTCGTCGCAGGCACAGTCGTCATAGCAACCAGACATGACCTCCGTAGAAACAGCAAGTGGTCTGGAGAGAGAGAGAGAGAGAGAGAGAGAGAGAGAGAGAGAGAGAGAGAGAGAGAGATAGAGAGAGAGAATGAATCAACGAAGCAATGAAACTTTATTTTACAACGGTAAAGGCAGTTGACGTCAAGTCGGCAGTTTTCAATTTTAGAGTTTTTCCATTGTATAACTAAAAATAGCAATTACCACATGATTATCAAAAACAAAAATTGAAGGGCAAGGCAAACAGAGAGAGAGAGAGAGAGAGAGAGAGAGAGAGAGAGAGAGAGAATGAATGAAACTTTATTTTAGAATGATAGAGGCAGTTGGCGTCAAGTAGGTAGTTTTCAGTTTTGGAGTTTTTCCACTGTACAACTAAAGATAGCAATTACCACATAATTATCACAAACAAAAATTGAAGGGCAAGGCAAACACAGAGAGAGAGAGAGAGAGAGAGAGAGAGAGAGAGAGAGAGATTCCTGAAAGCTGAAGATTCGTACATCTATGCAGTATACATTTATATTTACCCAGGGCTGTTGTAGATTTGTGACTGCTCACACTTAAACCCCAGACCTAGGCCCGAGGCAAACACCGACACACCCTGTACAAAACATGCGACCTTCAAGCTCGCCAGACCTCCCATTTTGAACCTTCTGCTGAAGTAGCCACCGAGAAAAGTGCCCAGGCAGATACTGACCGAGGCACCGGCTGCACACAGACACTTTTTCATAGAAAACCGGATATTTCAAGCTGAAAGCCTACGCGACGGTATTAGCTTCCGGGGCATGTAGTAAGAACTCGGCTAAATATAGTAGAAAATCTTTGCCCCTTTTAAAATTTGTGTGCATAGTAAAATATGACAATCTGGTGCTTTTTGTTGGCTTTGTAAACAAGTTTCATGCCAGGTAATAGTAAAATTAGGGGAAAATGAGGCTGGCTTGTGGACTATTTGTATTCATGCGCGGCTGGCACAGGAGCCAGCAGACGACCGTGGAATGAGGGGGTATGTGGTCGCTGCCAACATCATCATCATCATCATCATCATCATCATCATCATCATCATGTGTTTGTATTGTGATTTTGAAATTTCCTATACATCCCGACGACCCCATAACCTTCGACAGCTATGTTTCTGGGACACCAAAACACTTATTCGTTACATCATAAACATAACGACTGTTACCCATAGATATGTTGGCTTTCCAAGCTGGTAAGGAGAATTGGTTCTCGATGTATTTTGGCATGAAGGAGATAGTTCCGGCAACAGAGAAGGAAAGAGCACATGACGACAACATACTTAGGGTGTACACTGGGTTAGTACACAACCGGAAGATTGACAAAAGCCAACCTAAAAAAAAAAGATAAAAAGAATTCATTAATAAATAAACAATCAATAACAACAACTACCCCTCCCCCCAACAACCCCCCAAAAAAACCAAAACCAAAAACAAAAACGAAAAAACAACAACAAAAAAAACCCCCAAAACAAATAAATACATAATAAATAATCAAAGAGAGAATATAAATAGAGATAGATGAATAAGTAAATGATAACAAAAGGCAAAAATCCATTAAAAAAATTGTGCCACATGTCAGAAGATTTCTCCTGTGAAACGTTTCTGGATGGCATTTTGTTTAACGCTCGTGCAAACTCAAATCAAAGCCAGGCGTCAGTTTAAATAAAAAAGGTAGAATTACCAAATCAAGCAATACCTGGTCTGGTTACTACCCCATGGCTTTGTCCACTCAGTGAACATTCCAATGATTATTAATCAGTATTTTATATAAGATATAGTCGTGTGCGGCTAAAATCACCAATTCATAAGGCCTCGGTTGTACCGACCATTTTCCTCCCGGTGGGAGGGGAATGGGGGTCCTTTGAATGGTGAGATACCCTTAGATCTGTTAGACATTTCAGCAGTAGGATGGTAGATTCCCCCCCCCCCCCTCCACTGTGGCTTGTAGCCAATATAGGGCAATGCGGACTTGTCCAATGGCACACACCTCCTAGATCTAGGGAGCGCTCTCAGCTTTACTTACTTCCCTTACTTTCAAACTGACCTGATTGAGCGCATGTTTTCGGCTTTAGCGACGCCTTTGTTCCTATATATCAGATTGTTTTTTTTTATTATTATTTTTTTCTTTTCTAAACAATCCTACTTAACATCATATGATTACGGACAGTCATACCTTTCATGAAAGAAATAACAGTCTTTCTAAATCGGCGTGACGTAGAGGTGCGATATTTTCTGTTGTTCACAGGCTCTCTGGCCGCTGTCCTGATGCGACGTGGGAAACAGAAGAGGGGAAGGGCAAAGACACAGGCAGCCAGCCCGAACGTGACGTAACCCAACCACCACGCGCCGATCCAGTTGGGGTGTCTTGGGTGTAGGTTCGTGTCTGGGAGAGGTTACCAAACGTATTAGAGAGAGAGACTGACTAACTGACTGACTGAAACTTTATTTTGCAAGGCTGAGATAATAGACGCACAGGTCTCTCTTACTATTAGTCCTTGCTACACTAATAAAACACACAAAATGTATCAGGACACACACACGCGCAGAGAGAGAGAGAGAGAGAGAGAGAGAGAGAGAGTGTTTTATGTGGTGGGCCATTGGGCAATTGCAAGGGTTGGTGGGTATGAACATACATGCAGACGGCAAGATTCGCATAAAATCACAGAGGCATATATGCACACGTATATCAGTATTGGGGAGCCGGGGTGGTCGAATGGTAGAGCGCTGGACTTCTAATGCTCGGGTCGTGAGTTCGATCCCGGCTGGAGCCAAACATTTGTGCTGGCTTTTTCATCGTTGACCCGTCTTTGATATCACCCTATGTGATGGAAAAGGACGTTAAAACCCCAAAACACCCAAACATCCGTATATCAGTATTGCAATAAACAGCAGACATAATTAACTAAGAATTGCATCTCTACGTTTAAGCGCCTTATACAAGTAAGTTGCGAAACGTTGCATGACCTTGTCATTTGCAACATGATATTAGCAGTGCAAGTCTGAAGGTATTAGGTGATAAGGAATACTTTTTTTTGGGTATGAATTCTTTTCTGAGTTCTGCTAGAACAGGACAGCACAGTACAAAGTGCACTTTATCCTCCGTGGGCCGGTGCACCACAAAGTGGACGAGCCAAGTTGCGGTCAGTCTGGGGCACAACCCTGGAAGTGTGTACGGAAATTTCAGAGATGCCAAATCTAAAACGAATCAAGATGTTACAATATTTCACAACAACAACAACAACAACAACAACAACAACAACAACAACAACAACAACAACAAGATGATAACACAAATTACACACAACCGAGGGATTTTACCTTCAAGCGTAACATATATTGTGGAAAAAATTCCTCCCAGTGCATAGGCTGCGGCATGGCCAATAAAACCGATTGTAGCGACAACCCCTGCACAAGACATTATTTCATTGATCAGACTGACTAATTTCAACAGAAAGAAGTTAATTTACCTTATTTGTTTAACCCTAAGGCACCTAGGCTTTTAGGAGGCACATCAAAATCTTAAAAGATTTTTTTCCTTCCAAAAGCGTGTAATTTTTTTTCTCAAGTAAAACTGACCTTTCACTTGATAAAAGTCATTTCGTCCTACATTTGTGGGACGTCATCGGCAGACGTGTGACTCACCCCTCCTAGTTTCGAAGCAAGACTACAGTCACGTGACTGAACCGGAAATGTTGATTCGTTGAAATGTTTACGTTTACGTTTACAATGAAATTCACGGGCTAATGTCGATTGTTCCATTTTTTTGTGAAGGTTTTGATGTCGATATCCACTACGAATTGTTAGTAGTATTATAATAAGAGCAGCACCAAGCGGGAAAATAGGCAGTTACTTTCACAAGTGGTATCGACTTACCCAGGTAGAAACCGGTTTTCGTTTTCTGGACGTTGTCATCGACGTAAGTGGTGACGAAAGCGCTCCTGGGTGCCTTGGCCACTCCCTGGATCATCATCCCGATGATGATGATACCGAAGGCCACCCCCGCGCTGGCACGTGCAGATGACGTCACGTGGGACATCTCGGTAGCGTTGAATGCTTTAGGGGAACATAATACGTTTTGGGTTGCAGTCACCAACCATTTTCTGGAATATTCTTTGGAAATTTGTATCTTTGCTATCTATTGACCTAACTTTTATCCGCCATCGACAGTAATTTGAAAGCTCAACTTAAGCGAACATAAATTTTGAGTGAAATCGGAGCTAAATAAATGTGAAGTATCGAAAAGACACAAAAATATACCTCCCCGGAACTTCAGTTGATGAATAAACTACGCTCATGACGCGACATAAACTTTCATGAGAAAGTGGCGAGATTTCGTCAACATATTCTTTTAGAATTAGTTACATACGGAAACATTCCTAGAGGTTTTGTAAAGTTTCCCAAAATATTGATTTGGCTTGTTTCACTTACGCCGAGCAAAAACAGAAAGACAGAGAACACTAACTGCCATGAACCTTATCAGGTCAAAAGGCTGCGAAGACGTTTATATTTTTCTCTGAATAGGTAGAAGAAACAGTGGTTTCATAAAAAAAAAAAAAAAAGATATCTCTGAAAACCGTTGGCGGCTGCAACCCTATTCGCACTATGTACAGTAAAGTTTCGCAAAACACACACACACACACACACACACACACACACACACACACACACACACACACACACGCACGAACGCACACACACACACACACACACACACACACACACACACACACACACACACACACACACACACACACACACACACACCCCTATACCTTTACTACTCTCTTCAGCGTCGCAGTCCACTAAGGCATTTCTGACACCGTCGCAAATCTGTCCCGTGACCTTTCTGAACAAACTATTTGACGTCACAATAGTGACGTTTCCCGCGCTGTCGTCACCACGAAATCTTGGGGCACCAAAGAGGAAGAATGGAAGGGCACACAAGATGCCGGACACGCCAAATAGTAAGGAGAGAAAACCAAGTGCACGTGGAATATGGACCTGCAAAAAAAAGAGAGGCTGTTTACACTTGCCTTGCCAATTTTACTGGGTTGGATTCGGGTTAATGCGTTTAACATTCAGCCAACCCGGGTTAAAAGCGAACCGGGTTCAACCTAGGGTTTTTATTTTAGTTTTTATGTTGTTTCCATAGTCATGGAAACAACATAATAGGACGGGCTAAAATTTCCACGTTCATAGGCAAGCATCTGTGGTACAAACGCACGTCACTGCCGATCTCCCGCAGAGACGATTTTGCAAGTGTAACTCTGACAATGACGTAAGAAAACTTGCGTCATCGATGCTGACGCGTATGGTGTTCCGAACGCACTTCTCCTCCTCAGTGAGTGCCGTCTGTGCGGATGTGTGTGCGTGTGTGCGTGTGTGAATTGTGTCCAGGCCCGTTTCTTGGAAAATACTCAACCGAATGGCTTCAAATGTGGGGTATCCAAATATATCAAAATGTTACATTAGACGATTCAAGCGTGTGATGATTGCTTACGTGATTTGGGAGTTATCGCCCTTTTGAGACAAGTTGGTTGTCTTTCGTGTACAGGCGTAATATTTATTTAAATCACTCAATTTTTTGGCAGTAGATAGCTTGAATACGGACTCTGAACAGAGTCACTACTAGAAAATGGTCGCTCTTATAGTTTTCATGTAAACCGAGCCTGAGTTGACATTGCATGTGAACCCAGTTCAGATGCCT